>CM058043.1:0-408850 GCA_030169165.1 Centaurea solstitialis | reverse complement strand
ATTCTGGAATTTGTGGCAACTTCGTAACTCATTAGCCTTCAACAACAAAGAGAAAAATGTTTGAGGCGTTGTCTAACTCATTCCTTTGGGATAAGATTAATAGACTTAGAAAGGGAGGAGGCGATTAGTCGGGATAAATGGTGTTGTAATCCGTTAGACTTGATGTGAAGATTTTTTATTTTTCTTCTCATCTTACTAGCCTCCTGTTAGTTTCTGGGTGTAATAAATCTTTTGTTGTTCAAAAAAAGGTTGAATAACTTACATGTGAACTAATAAATGGATTCACATGTGAACATATAATTCATATATGCGTCACGAGTTGATATATGAACTTGTTTACCGTCTATTTGTAAATTTTATGAAACTACCACTCTCTCTTCTACATATCCATGTGATATATTATCTTGGTGTTTCGTAGTTAAAATAGCAAACATTGACGGGACAAAGGGTTAGAGTCATTTTTCCTTTTTTTTAGCACTTCTCATTTGAACATCTTCATATATATAAAATTTCGGTCTTACGGACCTCACAAAAACAGTTTAGTCTCACATAAACCCAAGTTTCTTTGTATACATATTCTAGTCATGTACACATAGAATGCAATGGAATGTAAAAAATTATGGTAAAAAGAGAATATCTAAAATTAAGGAGTATTAATATAATTTTGTTGTATCAACTCAATTAATGTTTATCTTATATATATGTATATTTAAATATGATATGATGAGTTGTGAATGTGATCAGCTACCCTTGTTCGTACAAATTGTCCTATGACCAACTGTCATACACTTTGGGCTGTCGAAAATCGAAATATAGCTTTTGAACAAATACAGATGGCAGTTTGCAACTCTACACAATACGAACATCCAGATTTATTGTCCACAAGTTAGACACAGATGATTTGGTTTCAAGTAAAACCAACCTTACAAATTTCAAAATGAATTATTGTTATCTTTTTAAAAAATTGAATTTTAATTCTTTTTAATAGAAAATTTTTTAACACACATATGCATTCAAAACATTTGATATTGATCACAAGAGCTTACCGTGTAATAATATTGATATAGATTTTGTAGTAAGTTTTATTGGATGTGTATGTGTTTTATCATTTAAAAAAGATTAATAATAAAATTATATCGAGAAAATTAATATATCTTCGTACTAAATCCAAGAGTCCCTTTACAAGATATTCTCCATGAATGATTTAAACGCGCATATTTTGATCTGATCTCTTGATTTCTGAACTTTTTGATATAATAAGGTTTTTTCTCTGGCAAAAATAAGATAACTTTTAAGCTAGTTTGGATGGACCATAACCTAGCTTATAAGCTAACTTATGAAACGTTAGTTGGAGTAGTGTTTTGGGGGTTTTTTGTAGTTTTTTCCAATTATACCGTTATTAATACTAGTTATTATACTCTCAGGTACCCGTTTTAATCATTTTACATACACACATAAGCTAGTTTTGTCAAAAATAATTTGTTTATAAGCTAGCTTATCAGCTAGTTTTTCAAACAATAAAATAATATTTTTTTAACCCGTATATTGACAAAATATATTAAATCCATAAAATAAGTTAACGTGTTTGTCAATCATTAGTACTTCAAGACACATATAAAACTAGTAATATCTATTCTCCAAGAAATCATGTAATTAAATACAATGCTTGTAACACATTCTTCTATTGTCATTTAGCATACAAAGTTACAAATTCTAATTAATTCCTAAAGACACGTATATATTGTGTGTCCTCTAACACAAAAAGAACAAAATAAAAAATGTTTAAAACCCATAAACTAATGACCGTCTTCCGCTTTCACCTCCAGGATGATCTAACGAACACATAGCACACCGATTACTAGAAATCGAAACTAACAGCACATTCTCCAACTCTTTAGTCAAGCCTCGCTCAAATACGTTGATCAAATAACTCAGGAGCATCGAGTCACAAACGAGAGTGATAGGTCCATCCGTTGGCAAACCAAACTCGTCTTCAGACATCCTTAAAAGCTCTTTGAAAACATCCGTGTTTAGATACCATAATGGGATAACAAAACGATTATGGTCAGTTGTGTAAACGACGAAATGGCCCTTGTCTTCCATTCTATCTGCACAGCAACTTCTCAATGCGGCCTCTTTGTGCCATCTTCTAGCCATTTTCATAAGCTTCCTAGCTGTTATCATCATCATCGATTAATGGGTTCTTTCTTGATTCTGTCTAGATTCGTAAGGCGTTAGCAGAAAGATATGCAAATCTAGCTAGAAATTGGTCCGTATTTATACGCATAAGTTCTTGAAAACTGGCCAAGTTTAGGGCATCTTGGTTGTCTGGAATGTCTCCTAACAAGAACATGTGATTAGTTAAATGAGTGTTAGGCAAATCGTAACATCCACAATCACCAAGATTCCTTAATTGGCCTAAGATTTGTGGCTATAGTTACTAGTTCATTAAATTAACTATAACAAAATTAAGTTATAGAACGTCTAAAATAGCAATGTGTCTTGCTAGAGGGTTTTAAAAGATCAAAATTTATAGGATCAAACAAAAATGTGTCATATTTAAAAGTATTATATATATAGGTTAAATCTTGTAAAAACCATTTTATTAGTGAAAACCCGTGAGAACAGACTAAAAAAGAATTTTTTTCATCAAATGTTAGAATTGATATATTGTTTCACATATATTTTTTTCATACGGTGAGTGTCATCCATGAATTTGTTTCATAACATGAATAAAAATGTTGTATATTTTCGATTCATAATATGAATAAAAATTTTATTTTTTGCATGGAGGATACTTACATTATGAAAAAAAATATGTGCAAAAATAGTTAATATCATAGTATTTGATAAAAAATTCGTAAAAAAAAATATTTTTTAGTCGGTTTTCACAGGTTTTCAGTAATAAAATGGTTTTTATTTGATTAACACAATATATATATATAGGGGTGGGTTCAAATGTGAACCACTTTTTGGCTGTGAACGTGAGGACAACCGAGAGCGCGACACGTGGCGGATGACTAGGCGCCACGTTAGATCCACGGCGGATGACTAGGCGCGATTCATGGGAGGGCATTGAATTAAAGAGGGGGACCACACTCAAAGTCGCCACGTGTCGCGCTCTCGGTTGTCCTCACGTTCACAACCAAAAAGTGGTTCACAATTGAACTTTTCTCTCTCTCTATATATATATATATATCTATATATAGGGGTGGGTTCAAATACAAACCACTTTTTGGTTGTGAACGTGAGGACAACCGAAAGCGCGCCACGTGTCATTCTGAATTTTCGGCAACTTAGTGTTATTCATACTGAATAACGCTTTATTCAAACTGAATAAAGCGTTATTCAGTATGAATAACACCAAGTCTCCGAAAATTCTGTGACACGCGCGACTTGTAACCAAAAAACCCGCGACTTAGTGTTATTCAGTCTGAATAACACTATTATTCAGACTGAATAACACTAAGTTGTGGGAAAAGTCGCGCGTGTCAGAAATTTTTTTGCCACGTGTCGCGCTCTGGATTGTCCTCACGTTCACAACCAAAAAGTGGTTTACATTTGAACTTTCCTCTCTCTCTCTCTCTCTCTCTGTCTCTCTGTCTCTCTCTCTCTCTCTATATATATATAATTATATATGATGTTTTTGGACGTCGTAACTAACAAGTTCTTTTAGAGCTCCAACGGATTCTCTGTAATTTTTATAAGATAGAGAACAAAAAGTCAAATCTCTAAAATGAATTTCTATTTTAGAGACTTTAACATATGTTATATATATTTTCTAATTTATCATCCCAATACATTTTAAAGAAAAAATCTTTGTATAAAATGATAAAACTCTAATCTTATTGGTGGAATGGAATAAAATAATGATTTCTTCTCCAAACATCAGTTTTAGAGAATTTTATAAACTTGGAGATTTTTCATGTTTTCTCTATTTTAGATAACGTTATAGAAAATTTGTTGGAGCAATATAGAGAATAAAATCTTCATTTTCTCCATTTTTAAAAAGCTGTTGGAAATGCTGTTTGGACATTTTTCAAATAGGCTCCTATTAATTAACTATTATAGGACACTATTTGAAAGAAAAGTGTCCTATTTTTTTCTTTATCATTTTTTTTGAACGGCGGCTCACGCACACGTCCCGACACAAAGTCGACGAGGTATCCGGGATCCATACAGGCACCTGACTAATCATCAGCAACCATGGACCGACTCGAAAGCCGGCCCATGGTCAGGGTATCACCACATGCTCACCCCATGAATCGAACCCGGGTAAACAAGGATTCCATCAATTGTCTCTCCCAAGGATGTTACCGACCACTAGGCTACTAATGTTTTGATATAAGTGTACTATTCAAATATGGGTTTATCGGACATTTCACAAAAGTTTCATATAAAGAAGCTAATACGATATTTTATTTCAAAGTTTTTCTAAAAACTTGCTACGAAGTCCAAAAATCTCCTATAACTATATATAGGCATCCTATGGAACCAATTTGCTTATAGTGATTTGCACGAGTTTTATATATTTATATCATTTTCATTTATGAGAATTAGAAAATTTTGAGATCATTCACATAGTAAGACATGATTCTTAAGACGTTAGTACGATAGTTGCACATATGATATATTGAATTTGTGACTATGGGTTCCAATTGATATCCAATAGGCCAAACCATGCGTGACACAGATTATGCAATTATTTGATTTACGGAACTAGCTAACAGAAAGATTGAAGGTGTTCACAGTATGTCCTTGAAGTACTTTAACATTTGAAGCAACATGTGGACCAATTTGGTGATACGAGTGGTTGAAATTGGTTCGGTTTGTGGATATTTAGAGATATGTTTCTTGATAAATCTTGGATGTGTCCTAAAATTGCTTTTTGTGTATACATGAAGCTAATCCGATAACCCATAGTCTATGGTCCAAAAATGGTAGTCGAAAAAATGCATTGTGTCTCGGTTTGGTTTGGTTTATTTCAGGCAATTGTATATATCTGACTTCGTACATTGTTTTTTGATAGCATGTAAAGACAGTACCCAAAATTAATTAGAGGTCGTATGTGATATGTCTGATTAATTTCAGACGTTATGTCTATTTCTTGAAATCATGTGGTTGATGTATCGCATGAGTTGTGTTTGTTTCTAGTTATGGGGACTCTTTTTCTACATAATACGCATATATATGTCGACAATAATAGTAAACTACTCCTTTCTTTGTCCAATATCTAAAACACTACCAAATTTTATTATGATATTTCTAACAACTATCGAAATTGTAAGGTAGAACATTAACCACAAGGGGCATGGCCTAGTGGCAAAATACCTAGGGAATGTGGTGGAATATTCCATCAACCCAGGTTCGAGTCCAGGCATGCACAGTTTGTAGTCAGGCTTAGTCTCCAACAGCCGAAGCTTAATTTCTAAATTTCAAATGATGTATTTTAGGCGAAGCCTAGATAAAAAGTGAACCCGAGCGGTATGGCCACACCGAGTCCACTCCGAAGCCTCCCAACCTGCAACTCCCGTACCCGAGCCCGCCCAAACCCCGCCCAACTCCTGTACCGGTATGCATAGCCTAAGCCATAAAAGACTTACCATGACCAAATATGATATCAATTTTCAGATATATCTTTGTTTCACACTATTTGGTTGAAAACTTTAGTTATACTTTTTATTTCACAAATACATAAAAACATTTTCATTTGAAACAAATATGTAAGAAACAAAAATATTGAAAAAATACGAACACTGTAAAACAACTAAGTCTAAGGGTAAACGCTTATCAAGTCACGTTTTTTTACGAATGAATGTAACAAAGACCAAGAATCTTACTAGTATGAGCTAAGACAAAGAGAAAGAGTCTTACCCGATAAACAAGGTTCTAAATGGTTTGAGGTGTGACATGACGCGAGGCCGAGCCTCAAGCCTTAGAAGGCACGACGACACTATGATGTTTTTCAAGGGGTGAATTATGACGTCAAACTTCAAATTCATATAATAACATGTGTAAAAAAACATATGTTTTGTATTGTTACTTAGAGGATGTATGGATAAGCTTTTTAAAAGTGCTTATTGGCTTCTCAAAAAGCAAATAAGTCACAAATCTTGTTTGAGTAGTAACTCAAAAGTGTTTTTCGAGAAGGCATGAAACGCAATTTTTGAAAAGTCATATTTTGTGACTTTTTTACAAGGATTTTGGATTATTGAAGAAAATTGACACAAAAGCTTCTCAAAAAACTAATAAGCTACGTCAAACACTCTCTTGAAGAACAGCATATGACTTATCAACTTTTACTATCACAAAAACTAATTCAAATATTTTTTATAAAACATTGTTTTTCATCGCACTAGTCAAAAACGTTATCGAGACACCCTATTGTACCATAGTAGTAACCAAATGGAATTAGATTAATATATTAAAATTTATCAAATAAAAAATAAAGAAAAATTGGCATTATAAAAGACAAAAGATTTTAAACATTTTGTTAAATTTACCGATGGATATAGTATTAGTATATACAAATACAACCGTTTTTCCCCCAATTTTTTTGGCACCCAAATCGTGTGGATTGCTTTGCTTTATCTCTTCTATTCATTCTCTTTCGAGAGTAGCAGGCAGCCATGGAAGCCTCCAAGCTTCCATATTCATTTGCTCCATTTCCATATTCAACCCTAACTTCAACAAATCGTCCCAAATGCCATCTTCCAATTTCCACTGGTAAATCATTCTTCTCAACTTTCTATATTTATTCTCTCTTAAACCCTTCCAATTTTCAGTTTCCTTTAACTATTTTACTTTCCATATGTTAAAATTGGGTTCAATTGATGATATATACTGAGATTTTGAGTTCAATTTTTAGCATCGTGTGTGAATTTGCTTTTGTTTTTGTGAATTTTAGGCTTATTTCGAGTTTTAAGATGAGTCGAAATTGATATGAATGTTGTAAGTTGTGAAGAAATTTTGATTAATTTTGTACCCCAAACTATGTATTGGTGTGAATTTGTAGTAAAATTCATGTTGATTATAAAAACTAAAAAGAACTAATTTTGACTCTGAAAAGTCAAATGAACCTGGGGATCAGAATATGTTTATCTTGAAAGATATTGGGTTTTATACTCAATTTACACCAAAAATATATATAAGAGAATCCGTAATGGAGGTTATTCTTTAAACACAGGTTGTTGGTCAGTGGTAACTTCTTCTTAGAACTTAGATGTTTGAAGTTTGAACAAGAACTCAGATTATTTTTTTTGTATTTATTCTTTTCTTTATTTTTTTATTTAATAAATCTATAATATATATATATAGGTGAAAATTCAATTGCAAACCACCTTTTCATTGTGAACGTGAGGACAGCCCAAAGAGCGCCACGTGGCATCTGAAAAATTTTCGACTTTAGTGTTATTCATACTGAATAACACTATATTCAGACTGAATAAAGCGTTATTCAGTATGAATAAGGCTTAGTTGCACTCTGACTTGGACGCGGGCGGGTAATGCCGCGGGTAAAGCCGCGGGTAAAGGCTTATTCAGTATGAATAACACTAACCCGCGAGTTTATTCAGAATGAATAAGCCTTTACCCGCCGTTTCAGATTGCCACGTGTCGCGCTCTGGGCTGTCCTCACGTTCACAATGAAAAGGTGGTTTGCAATTGAACCCACCCCTATATATATATATATATATATATATTATTGGGTCCCTTTCTTTGGTTAAACCGTGTATTTATATTAACCATGTTAACCATTAACCATCGTAGTCATTTACATCAATGACTTAGATTAATTGTCTAATTTAACCGTTTCCAATTACTTCCTAAAATACGGAAGGATGTATATATAAAGTTGGTTTTTTTTGTTAGCAGTGTATTTTGTATTAACTATTTTAATACAAAATGGACCGAGAGAATTTTCTTTTCTTTCGCATAGGTAGACTATCATTTCATATTTTAGTAAGTAACTTCCTTATTTTAGGAAGTAACTAAAAACGGTTAAATTACGTGTCATCTATATTACCATAAACTATTTACTCATAAACGTTTATACAAACGATTAAATTACTTTTATTTTGTTTTTTTACACTTGTAGACTTTTAAACAAATTTGGTCGAATTGAGATTACGTACTTTTTCTTAGATATTTAAATTCTTTGTAATATTGCGTCTTTTTTTATCGTAATACAAAATTATATTTATGTTTTAATTGTTTTTTGTTAACAAAATGTTAAACTAATGTTTGAAAATTAATAAACTATATTTTATTTGAAATTTTGGATGTATATATGTATACATTAAATTTATATAATAATATATAAATAATTATATTATAAATAAGAAAAGGAAAGTAAGTTTTTGTAAGAACCTTCATTATGGAATTTTAATATTTGATCTTAGTTTGTTGAGACGTCAAACAAAAAAATATGGCAAATAAGGTTCTTAAAGGTTTCAGTCGTATCCCGGGAAACAAACTCAAACTCACTGTATAGCAGCAAATCTGTTTTTAAGGAAACCGTGTCAAACATAGGCCTGAAACTCCCTTTTTCGTTAACTCTAAATTTACGTGCAGGTTTCAGGAATTACCGAGACTTTATTGCACAAAGTTTAGCAAACTCCGGAATGACGACGAGTGCGCGTGACACACGCTTCATCGTAAACACATCAGGTTTGACGCCTGTCCCAAGATTCATGGAGCTGTCCAATTTAGGCTAAACATCGACATCTTAAAACGTCGATTAAGATTATATATAATATCTTTTTTCAGCTTCGGTACAACCTGTGACCGAGGATGTTGTCTCTGAGTCATCTCAAGAGCTTCCAACGAGCGGGAATTCCATCCGAAGGCGGTTTCTTGAATTCTACGCTGCAAGAGGTCACAAGATTCTTCCGAGCTCGTCTCTTGTTCCCGAGGATCCTACTGTTCTTCTTACTATTGCCGGCATGCTTCAGTTCAAGCCCGTTTTTCTTGGAAAGGTACTTAATTGTCGTAAACGAACACTAAGATGTATGCAGTAGAGCGGATGTATCTGTGAAGACCCATTAAGCATATTTTTGGCTATTTGTGTTATAGTTGTGGTTTTGATCCACTTTTGACTTAACGAGAAAATCGTTTTATAGGTGCCGAGACAGGTACCGTGTGCTACTACTTCGCAAAAGTGTATACGTACCAACGATATTGAGAACGTTGGCCGAACATCTCGACACCATACGTTCTTTGAGATGCTCGGGAATTTTAGCTTTGGTGATTACTTCAAGAAAGAAGCAATCAAGTGGGCGTGGGAACTCTCGACCATAGAGTACGTATGGATTATTATTTTAATTTTCTTGTTCTGTTTCTATCTTTTGGAGTAGAGGGTAGGTCTGTGTACCGTACAACCCCTGGATCCTGCTTTCGAGCGGAATATACTGAATTTGTTTGTTTGATTTGGTTTAACTTTTCTTTACTTTTATGTTTTTCTTTTAGATACGGTTTGAATGCAGAGAACTTATGGATTAGCGTTTATGAGGATGATGAAGAAACATATGCGATATGGCATGATGAGGTGAACGTCTTCTTTGTTTTTTGGTTTTGTACCGAAATAGGACGAATTCCTTTCGACCCATAAAAATTACCATTTGACTAAATAGTTTAAACTAATTTGTAATATGCATATGTGCATAAAAACCTAAAAAAAAAAAAAAAAAAAAAAAAAACTTAATTTACTTGTATGCACAAGTGCATTCCATCCGGATGAAAGGCTACCAGGGTCTTCGGTCTTAGTTTTCCATTTTCTTGAGGTTTTCAGGGATGTTTCTTTTACAAACCACATATTCTAACAACCTATGTAAACTATTCTATTAGAAAATAATGGAGATATTAATGAAGAATTATCATGGTTCATTAATTAGACCGAGATATTATGGAAGCTTATAATATGCCTTTATTATGATCATGGCTTTAAATGGGAAACAAAAATTGAATCAAATATTTATTAGACTAGATGAACAGTTATGATTGGTTTGTATAGTTTGGTAGAATTACGTGGTTTGTAAATGAAACGTCCCCTATGTGTGTGTGTGTGTGTGTGTGTGTGTGGATGTGTTACTAGTGTCACTTTTGCTTTAGATCGGTGTTCCTGCTACTCGTATTAAGAAGATGGGCGAAGAAGACAACTTTTGGACAAGTGGAGCAACGGTCCTTGTGGTCCATGCTCGGAGATATACTACGACTTCCATCCTGAAAGGGGACATTCGGATACCGTGAGTTTCATCTCGTGTCTGTTACATTGACTTTATTTGACGCTATTTCTTACCGTTGACTTTTGTTTGATTAATGTTTATACATAGGATCTGAACGATGATACGAGGTTCATAGAGTTCTACAATCTTGTTTTCATGCAATTCAACAAAAATGAAGATGGTTCTTTAGAACCGTTAAAACAGAAGAATATAGATACGGGCATGGGCTTAGAACGCATGGCTCGCATCCTACAGAAGGTACCCGAAGCTTCTTTTCTCACACTTTTCACAAATCCAAGGGGATTTATTGAAACAACTGCTCTACCTTTTTGAGGCAGATGTCAGGTCTTCATTCATGTTACCCTCCGTGGACCCCACACATACGTGGGATATATTGGGCTCAGCTTTTTTTAGTAGATTTTTGAGAGTTTATGGTGTCTATAACTCTATTTGATTTCTACAGGTTCCCAACAATTACGAAACGGATTTGATTTTCCCTATTATAGAAAAGGTAGCGGAGGTGGCAAATGTCTCATATGCCCTTACCGATGATTCTACAAGGACGAAACTAAAAGTATGTTATTCAAGAATGTCTTTTCTATAGGTTCATCGATGAAAAACATTTTAGGGCTGTTTGTTTTGTAAAAAATACCTCTTAAAACCCCTCAAGTCTGAAAATTAAGAGGTGGTTTTGCAGACTTAAGGTTGTTTGTTTTATTTTTAAGAAAAGGTTTGAAAACATCTTACCGTTCTCTGAATTTTTAAGAGGTGCACCATCCACCTCTTATTTTTTAGATGCAAAATCAGACTTAAGACTTCAGCCCTCTTAAAAAACAAACGACGCCTTGCTAAAGATTGTAACTTTTCAGGTAATCGGTGATCACATGAGGGCGATCGTTTATCTAATATCGGACGGTGTTTTCCCATCAAATATCGGTCGAGGTTACGTGGTTCGACGGCTGATCCGAAGGGCTGTACGTACCCGAAAGTTACTCGGCATAACCGGAGACGAAAAGGGTAATTTCGAAGGGGCAATTTTGCCAATTTTTGCCGAAAAGGTGATAGATATGAGTTCCGAAATCGACCCGGATGTGAAAGCAAGAAAAGCTCGTATTCTTGAAGAGGTGAAAAGAGAAGAGTTACGTTTTGTGGTAACGTTGGATAGAGGAGATAAGCTTCTTGTCGAAATGTTGGCCGAAGCTAAAGAAGTTGCGAAAATAAATAAAACCGCCGCACGTTTATCGGGTAAAAATGCTTTCCTTTTATACGATACATACGGATTTCCGGTCGAGATAACAATGGAAGATGCCCATAAAGAAAAGGTTTCGATAGACATGAGTGAATTTGATGCCGAAATGGAAATTCAAAGGCGGCAATCTCAAGCTGCCCATAATACCATTAATCTCACGGTTGAAAACGGGTCCGAGCTGACTGAAAACATGCCCGACACCGAGTTTCTCGGTTATGACACCCTTTATTCTAGAGCGGTGATCAAGGGTCTTTTATTGAGCGGAAACTCGGTGGCCGAGGTTTCTGAAGGAAGTGAAGTTGACATTTTATTGGACCGGACTCCGTTTTATGCCGAATCGGGTGGTCAAATTGGAGATCGTGGATTGCTAAGAGTAACTGAAACGGAAAGCGGAAAGACCGCAGTCGTTGAGATAGCCGATGTCCAAAAATCTTTAGGCAACATATTTGTTCATAAAGGTATGATAAAAGAAGGAAGTATTGCAATAGGTAGAGAAGTCGAAGCTGCGGTCGATGCAAAGTTAAGGCAACGAGCTAAGGTACTATCGAGTCTCAAATATGGATTTATGATTGGTAAATTACTAAACTACCCACCAAGTAAAAACGACATGGACTGAATTTTTGTCACCCCAGATTAGGTGCAACAAAAATCTGGGAGATGGTGTAAGATTAGTATATTACTAAAGTACCCTCCCTTGTCAAATCAAAACCCTAAAACCTTCCACGGTTCTTTCACCTGTCTACCTGACTCTCAACTATCCAATCTTGTCTGTACACTGAACGCACCTTAATTCTCATTTTCAATTCGTGATTTTGTTTTGACCGTTTCAGGTCCATCACACCGCTACCCATTTGTTACAAGCCGCGCTAAAGAAGGTTATAGGAGAAGAGACGTCACAAGCTGGTTCGTTGGTGGCATTTGAACGGCTAAGATTTGATTTCAACTTCCATCGACAACTCGCTGATCACGAGTTGACCAAAATCGAAGATTTGGTCAATGAATGGATAGGAGACGCTACACCTCTTCAAACCGAAGTGATGCCGATTGCCGATGCCAAAAGTGCCGGTGCAATAGCAATGTTCGGAGAAAAATACGGCGAACAAGTATGTTGTTCTTTGTGCTCTATCACAAACTACTAACACATCTATAAGTTGGGTTTTTTGAAAAACTAATTCAAATAGGTTAGTGGGATTCTTTTCACTTTTTTCCAATTATACCCCCTTATTCTTTTCTTTTTTAGGTCATTTTATATTGTCATTTTACCAAACATGACTAATTTATCATCTAAGGTTAGCTTATTAACCAGAACTAGCTTTTCGGCCAACAGCTATCATATCAGCTAGTTCGTCAAACATAGCTTAACCGGACATTTTTATAATTCATTAACATTTTTAGAGTAAATTACAATTTTCACCCCTATGGTTTGTTAAAAATTGTGATTTTGTCCTTGTGGTTTAGAAATTGCAGTTATCATCCCAATGGTTTGTAATTAATTGTTATTTCCATCCTTATGATTTACAATTTATTGTTGTTCGGTCCAATTTGTTTGCAATTCTCACCATTTTGGTCCCTCCTACTTAAAGGTAGGAATTACTCCACGGACGAAACCATAGGGACTAAAATTGTATTTTACTCATATTTTTATTCGTACGAAATGAAATATTCCGAACAACCGTGATGTTTTCTTTTGGTTTTTCGGTTCTAATTTCTTTTGTGATTTCGGGTTTTTTAGGTTCGCGTTGTGAACGTTCCCGGGGTATCGATGGAGCTTTGTGGGGGCACGCACGTTAGCAATACCTCGGAGATTCGTGGTTTCAAGATAATCACGGAGCAGGGAATAGCCTCAGGAATAAGACGAATAGAAGCGGTTGCCGGTGATGCTTTTATCGAATACGTCGGTGACCGCGATAACTACATGAAGCAGCTTTGCTCCACGCTTAAAGTAATTTTTCCGTAGCTTAAATCGTGCAAAATATACAAAAATGTTATATAAATGGTTATGTTGGTTAAAGCCAGGTGTTTTCAATCTTTGGTGTATAGGTAAAAGCTGAAGAAGTGCCATCGAGGGTGGCGGCAATTATGGAAGAACTCCGAGTGGCGAAAACCGAAGTATCGGCCGCCCGTGCAAAAGTTGCGGTGTATAAAGCTTCGGTTATTGCAAACAACGCGTTTCTTGTTGGAACCTCGACAAAAATCAGGTATTTACGTCTATGCTTACGAATTTGATCCAAGGAAAAAATGATACAGAGCTTATATTTTGAGCTTAATAAAATACCCCTCTATGGTATGCCACAAAGTACCTAATAAGCCAGCATTTTGAAAAAGATTTGCTTTTTAGTAAGCCCCGATTGCCTTTTTTCACCTTTTCTTTTTCCAATTATGCCCTTTATGATCATAGGTTTGAGTAACTTTTCAACATGTCCTTTTAGGCGATTTTACATTGTTATCTATTTTTTTAGCTAAAAAATTTCAGTAAGCCTTGATGGCCTTTTTTCAACTTTTCTTTTTCCAATTATGCCCTTTTGTGGTCTTAGGTTTGGGTAATTTTTCAACATGTCCTTTTAGGTCATTTTACATTGTTATCTATCTTTTGAGCTAAAAAAACTAGCTTTTCAGTAAGCCTTGATGGCCTTTTTCACCTTTTCTTTTTCCAATTATGCCCTTTATGCTCTTAGCTTTGAGTAATTTTTCAACATGTTCTTTTAGATCATTTTACATTGTCATCTAACTTATTTGTTAGTTTTTACTGAAAAACTTGCTTTTCAATTAGTAGTTAACTTATCTGCTAGTTTGACAAAGATGGCCTCCATAAGGTTTATAGAAGATTTGAATAGCGAAGATGTTGATTTTGAACCTTAAATATTTATTACATTTTGAATTTGGAAATTGAAAAATGAACGGATCTTTTCAATGCTTTTCGAATTTGATCCAAGGAAACGATGGAAAACCCCTGTTTGGTAAAGCAATGAACTAGCTTATAAGTAAGCTTTTGAAAGAAGGGATTTTCTTCAACTTTTTTTTTCCAATTATACCCTTTACGTAGTTTTGAAATATGTTATTGTTCAGGGTGCTCGTTGAATTCATGGAGGATACGGATGCGGATTCGCTCAAAAGTGCAGCTGAATATCTCGTTGGCTCTTTACAAGATCCATCGGCGATAATCTTGGGCTCGAGTCCCGGCGATGAGAAAGTTAGTTTAGTTGCTGCATTCAGTCCTTCGGTAGTTAGTATGGGAATACAAGCGGGTAAGTTCATAGGGCCGATAGCGAAAATGTGTGGCGGTGGCGGTGGCGGCCGCCCAAATTTTGCTCAGGCCGGTGGAAGGAAGCCGGAGAATTTGTCGAACGCACTCGAGAAAGCACGGACCGATCTTGTGTCGGTTTTATCTGAAAAGGCAAGTTAATTGTACACAAATTCTTGAAATATGGCCAATTGTTTGTTATTGATGTAACAGTGTAAATCCTAGCTTTTGATCTAACAGTATTTGGGTTATCTGTAAATCCTAGTTTCTGTGAAGGTTAAGAGTTCAAATCTCACCAACGATGAGAAAGGCATACGGGTATTTGTTGTGTATATAGATCTTGAAAACATTCTTGAAATCTTGAAAAAATAGTAAACTTGATTAAAGATTTCGAATTTGAATTGAAATGGTTTGTTATATATATAATATGCCATAAAGATAGTGCAGGATATGATTCGATTCGAATCAGATGCTTGTCATAATGTTTTAATTATAAGATCAGAACCATTATTAAGGACATTAAATAACTTGGCTATATGAATTCTTGTTAAAAGCAATTTGGGGTTTTTATATTTTAGGATATGATGTAGTTCCAATTCCTTTCATTTGGTAGGTTTGGTTAAATTTTTTTCCTTTAAGATAGGTAGTTCACTTGTAACTTAATGAGCTTTATAGTATGGGTGGCTTATTCATCCAATAGTCATATAGACATATTTCAAAATAGCTTAATGATAATTGTGTTTTTACATTTGCATTTATGTTTTAAAAATCCAACTTATTTTCTTTTTCATTTCCAAAATTTATCATTAGGCCTTTTTGTTTGATTTGTGAAGTCCAGGCCCAAAAGCGAAGCTTAAAATATTGGTTTATGGACTTTATTCATAAGCGCAAATGGGGTAGAAGGCGGCAAGAACCACGTTGACGATGGTTTTTTTCAGGATTTATTTCGGATTTCTTCATTTCTTAAACAGTTTCTTCACACGACTCATATAAATTGGCAATGTAAATTGCATTGAAGGGGGTCGATTGTTGGGATTTGCAAGGAACAAGGGACGATTTTGAATGGCAAGGATTCTCATCGATGTCTACTTAGTTTTAGGGGTAAACTCTTAGATTTTCTAGTTTGGTAACTTAGGTTTATCATTTCATCTCAACATTGGTTTACTTTGATTTAGATGGTTTGCTACCTTGAAATTCTATTATAAACAGTCTAGGAGAAGGTTATTTGTTTGATTTCTAATTTCAGTGTCGTTTACATTTGAGCATTCAATTAGTGTGATCAATTAGTTTAAAAATTGTTATTCAAGGACTTAGATATGTAATTGTCTTAGAACTTTGATGAAGTAACAATTGAACTCATATGGTCTCAAATCTCAGTAAGGATTGGTTCTTAAAATGAAAACAACCATTTTACCTTTTTTATTTTTGCTTTCTTTATTTTTACAATATCATTTCCATGAATTTGAACATCTAATTTTCCTTCATCTTCTCAATAAACACACGTTTATAGTTCTTCAAACACGTGGCATTCCCATTTCCATAAAACCTGAATAAGTCATACATTCTATCTAGTCCATTAAGTCGCTCCTGATAAGTTGATAAACCTTTAACTCATCCTAGCAACAATTCGAGTGTTCGAGCTATTTTGTAACGGATCCATTTACGATGGGCCATGGTTCGATGAAGTTGTTGTTGAGGTTTGGTTAGTAGCAATCCAAATATACAGTTGTAAATGAGTTGGTGTGCAAATGGGTATGAGATTTGTGGTCCATTTTAGTTTGGAACCATAGGAAGGGTAGGGTATGGGAGGGTGATGGCTGAATTGTAACATATTTAATGCCAACTAATAAGCTGGTGTTGTTTTGGAATTTGACTTCCTTCCTATCTGTCTTTGCTCTTTGACCAAACTTCAAACTTTCACATTGCTTTTGTCCCTAGCCCTACCCTTACACTAAAGCATTAACAAATCCAAAACTTCATTATATCCATTTATCTAAGGGTAATTTGATCATTTTCATCTCATAATTTCTTGGACTAAAATACCCTTTTGTGAACATGATATTGGTTGTACATGTACTTAATGAAGGTCAAAAATAGCATAATATTGGTTAAAGAAGTAGCTAATACATCAACAAATTGTATTAAAATGGAATGTATTTATGGAGTATAATTTTATAAAACTTACGTTTAAAATCTATTATAAGAAATTTAGAATCAAAAGAAATATTTTAAAAAAAATGTTACAAAGATACAACCTTATCTTTTTATTTTAACAAAGTTTTAATGCGTTTTACTTAATTAAACTAAATATATAATTTATTCTCTTAATTATTTAACAAAATAGCATAACATGTAAAATATAATTTTCCAAAATATGTTATCACAAAAGATAAAGATATAGATATGCTAGCATGTAAGATCATGATGTTTCCATAAAATTACATAAATAACACTAAATTTTAATAATAAAACACTCTAACGCTAACCTTTAATAACAACTTAGTTGTTATCTTGATAATGTATTTGTTATGAAACTATGTTTGTTTTTTTATGGTTTTATAATTATTTATCATGAATTTTTAGCGTTATTTTATCATCTCACAAGTTTCTTAAAACAAGTCGATCAAGCCAAACCCATGAAACAAAATACATTATATTTAATTGATTTATCTAAACACAAATCAGTAAAAATAATAAATAATGAAGATTTTAAGATAAAAAAATTGGATTTTAATAATAATAGAAAAGAGTCGGTGAAAGTAAGCACCATCATCATCAATTGTTTTTCCATTTTCTCCACTCCGCGTAATACTCCCAAGTGCCTCTTTTTTCTTCCCCATTATTACCCCACAAATATAGTATTATCTTTTTGTTTTTATACATTTTAATTAATTCATATTTTATATTTAGAAAAACAATAAAATTTGATTGCTTTTTTAAGTATAGAAGGTTCCTTTGATGGATCAAGAGAACAAATAGTACTATATTCGAAGGAATTTGCATTTTCAAGATCCAAATTTAGTTTTTCTTTTCAATATAAAAATCAAAACATTTGACTTAAAATGTATTCTGTTTATTTTATAAACCATATTAATCATAAAATATTTTTAGATCCCAATAAAAATAAAACCTAGCCTTTGATAGAATCTAGATTTGTTGAAAATTTTCAAATGGTGTTTTCAAATTACATATATTGTATTGTTTCTATTTAAAATAGAGTTTCTAAAATTTACAAATGTTATCGACTTAAAGTTACAAACGAAAATCGAATAACTTTTTGATGAGACTTTATAACAAAACTCAATAATTAAATGAATTGTTTACTTAACGTGTTATAAAACTAGATATCAATGTGTCACGTATATAAACATATTTGTTAACAATGTAAAAGTGTTTAAATCATGCTTAATTAGTAAGATTTGATGTGTTATCTCAATTTACATGACGTACGACTCAAATACCATAAATAATAAATATCCATAAAAGATATCGTGTATCATTTTATAAATGGTTGTAAATAGTTAAATACAATAATAAATGTATGTCTAAAATACATACAAATGAAGTTTATTTCTATAAGTTGTTAAAAATGAACTTCTTTTCCTTGCATTTCAATCAACGTATCTTTATTCTTTTCTATGGGTGCTACTTTAGCCATTAACGAGTAGATTGTTATAATCTGGATAACATGGATATAAAATTGTTGAGTTATTTTAGAACTAATTCCTTAGTAACTTAATGTTAAGGCTTGTGAAAAGTCCTTGTTAACCATTAACCCAGGTTTGAATCTAGGCTTTCCAGATTGTGCATCAAGGATTAACTCAAGGCAACTGCTTAATGTCGGTAAACTTTGTCGGATTAATCGGACAAAACCTCGAATACCCCCCCCCCCCCCCCCCCCCCGAGAAAAAAAACTTAACTGTAAAGACCTGAGTTTATCTATTGATCGTTCAAACCTCATAAATAAAGGGTTTTCATGGTTGTTATTTTTGGGGTGTCATCGGATTAGTGGAACTAAACGTCAACATGACACTGTTACGATGAAATCTTATTACTTGAAAAACTCACACAAAAAAATCATAGGATGTAATTGTAGACGTAAAACATGAATAATTGGACATCTCTTGTACTAATTACGGAAAAATGGTTAGACAGTCTAAAAATTAAAACAATGTATATGTTATTTTATATTAACGTTTGGACATTTGAGAATTAGTCAAGATGCTATAATTGATGAAAGTTGATTCGGACACTCATATTTATGAAATTGTAAAAAGAAAGTATTTAGGCTGTGTTTGGCAAAAAAAGTAGCTTATAGCTAGTCCATCCAAAAATGTACAGAAGCTAGCTTATAAGCTAACTTTTTGAACGCTACTTTGAGTAGCTTATGAGGAGCTTATTGTAGCTTTCCAATTGTACCTATTAATATTAAGATTAATTCAAATATACCCTTTTGGTCATTTTACATACTCATAAGCTAGTTTTTTGCTAAACATAATTTGTTCATTAAGCTAGTTTATCAGATATAGCAAGCTATCAATCAACAGCTACTTATCAACCACAGCTAGCTGCTTATAGCTATCGCTAACTTATCAGCTAGTTTGCCAAACATACCTTTATAAAAATAAATTTTTTACGTGATAAATCATTTTACCCCATAAGTGTTATTCATAAAGACCGTGTTGATGTGTAATCCATTTCCCCCCTTTGCGCGTCTTCAATTTTTTTTTTTAGCTGAAAACAACAACTATAAATAGACATACAATTCCACTTCTTTAATTATTCTCTTTTCTTCATATCATAAAACTAAACCAAAAACAATGGGATTCTTCTATTTGTTCCTCTTCTTCTTTCTTTCCATCTCCTCCACAAATGCATGTGATAGATGTCTTCATCAAAGCAAAGCTGCTTTCTTCTCCAAAGCTTCTGCTCTTTCTTGTAAGAAATCTTTATTCTTTCCTTTTAAAGATTTCTTGAAAACAAGTTTGCAGAGAATGAATGGTTTCAAAAAAAAATATTTAGTTTATATTGGGTTTTTAATGGAAATCATGGGTCTGAGATTGACCCAGATAACATTTCTTGAAAAAAGAAAATTATGGGGTTTTTTCAAGATTTGCAGCTTGAAACATTTGGTTATGACCCAATTGGGTTTTTAATTGAAAAAATCAATTGTGAGATCAACCCTGATCATATTTCTTGAAATGATTTAATGGGTATTAATTATTTTTTGAAAATAATGCAGCTGGAGCATGTGGGTATGGTTCCTTAGCTACAAGCTTCTATGGTGGCCATCTTGCTGCTGCTGTTCCTAGCATCTACAAATCCGGGTCGGGTTGTGGGGCTTGTTTCCAGGTTGGAATTCATATATGTATTTTACATTCTTGACCCGAGTCTTTAATTTATCATATTGTGTTGTGAATTTTGTGTCCTGAACGAGGGTATTTATGTAATTTTGCAGGTTAGATGCAAAGATTCCACCCTGTGTACCAAAACAGGGACTCAAGTGACAGTAACTGATTTGAATCAAAGCAATGAAACAGATTTTGTGTTGAGTAGCAGAGCCTTCATGGCCATGGCTAATAAGGGTATGGGCCAAAACTTGTTGAAACTTGGTGTAGCTGATGTGGAATACAAAAGGTAAAAAAGGGGTATTTTAGACATTTCATATTATTAAGGATATTTTAGACTTTTTAACCAAGAAAGATGTATGAGTTTGACCCCTTTTTGTCTCATTTAAAACAGAATACCATGTGATTATAAAGGAAAGAACTTGGCTGTGAGAGTTGAAGAATCCACTCAAAAACCTTATTATCTTGCACTTAAATTTCTATACCAAGGTGGTCAAACTGAAATTGTCGGCGTTGACATTGCTCAGGTATTTTCTTTTATATATTTTAAGTCGTTTGTTTCAAAATAAGCCAACAACGTGAGTTTAAAAAATTAGTTAAGAGCGACAATAACAAGAGTTGTACTTTTATTTGTAGGTTGGTTCATCAAACTGGGGTTTTATGAGTAGAAACCACGGGGCTATTTGGGACACCAGCCGAGTTCCGACGGGTGCCCTACAACTCCGGATGGTGGTGACGGCCGGCTACGACGGAAAGTGGATTTGGGCCAAGAGCGTGTTGCCGGCCGATTGGAAAATTGGAGGGGTGTATGATTCTGGAGTACAAATTGATGATATTGCTCAAGAAGGGTGTGGTGAATGTGATGAAAAGATATGGAAATAATTTTTTAATTTATTTTCAAAAAGAAAAAGTAACACAAGAATAATTAATATGGGGTTTATAGAAATTATGGCAAAATACAATTATATTGTAGATGTAGTAAGTAAATGTTACGGAGTAGTTGATCTGTTTTAGGCTCACTTGTTCAATATTTTACAATCATATGATCTTTATTATATTACATATATTTGTTGGATCATAATTTATCATTTTGTTATTTATCATACGTTTGTATTGCATAGTGGCACTTTCATTTGATACAAATGTTATATAATTGACATTAAAAACAATACATATTCGATCGGTATATATCAACTCTCGATGATATATGCGGAAATTTATAGATGGTTTATGCAACTATGAAATTAGTATTTGGTGTTAATCAACTAATGCTGATGAAATACAAATAGGGCCAAACTATGAGATTAACTACCACAAAAGTAATCATAACTTTTAACTGGACGGGAGGTAAAGTAATCTGGCTATGATTGAAAAAGAATTAAAAAATCTATTCATCTAAAGTAATAGAAGTGAGCGAAAAACGAGTAAACGAAGCACCACAAAGGTTACTTAAATTATTGGGAAGAGGACCAGGGTTGGATTTCATCAAGCATAGAAGTACTAATTATTTAAAATCTAAGGTTGAATACAACAACTCTTTCAAGACTCGACTATTGTTTCTTTAAGCCATAGCAATAATGTATCATACAATATTTGTTAAAATAATTTCTATACATAAACAATCAACTCATGAAACATAAGAATTGCAAAACATATAACTATGATTTACTAGGTTTATTTCCATCTAATATCATGCTCTAGATTCAAAGTATCATTTATTTAAATGTAAAACCCAAATCTCAAGAGAAAATACTAGCATGAATGCAAAGCAACAAAGATTATGAAGGTGAGTTTTATATGTACCCATTTTACATGTGCATGTGAATGAGATAAGGGTAAGAAATAGGTGTAAATAGCAACAATCATATATTTTTTTAAATATAATTCAAAATCCATCTTTCCTCCAAAGTAAAAAATGTTTAAATTACCACAAAATGAAAACTTGCTCAATAAATGATACTCAATTACCAATATCGAGCTTCAATGATGATATTAGTTTCACATTCAATGTAATACCTCCTTTTGCTCCAAACCCTTGAACTATATTCTTGTGTAAGCTCATCTTTCAAAAATTCCAACATACCCTAAACCTTAAATTCTACTATCTTCTTTGCCTCGAATATTGTTAATAATTGTGTGTGTGTGATTGTGACTTGAAGATTTGATACACTTTTGGTGATCCCCGCCTGAGTCCTGCCATATGCCATGGTTTTGAACAAAACTAACCGCACTTCATTAGCAGATGTATCACGTAAAAATCACTTCACAACCAAACACAAAACCGCTACATTTTTATGAGCCTTCCGATCAAACAAAAAAGAATCCGATGACCGCTCATGAAAGATAAAAATTCACATAATCCAAGTTCTCAAACCTCAAGTCTAATGTCTATATACAAATGTTTTATTTTAGTAACAAACGAAAACTGATGCCTATTTGGGTTCAAGCCCACGAGTTGATTGTTACTTTTATTCATATACCCAATTTCCATAGTGGGCTAAAATGTTCGATTACATTTTAGAGATCAATCCCAGATTTTTGTTTTAAATTTAAATGGATATATTTTAAAATTTTAACTAATCAATATGGAACAATAACATTTTAGGTGACTTTTTTGTTTAACAATAACATTTTAACTTAAGGGAAGGTTTCAGACGATAAGAAGTCACGTGGTATAAACTCGACCCTTCGATACCGACCTTTGTGGATTTAAAGATGGGTCTATAATCGTCAAAGTTGATTCTCAATTAGTTTTTTTTTTGAACAGCAAAAAGCGAGAAGACTAGCCAGGAGCTTCGGCAAGGCCATCACCCCCGGCTAGAAAACTCAAGAGATTTTATTAAGGCCCCTAGTCTCAAAGGAAGAGAACCAGGACAGAACCAAAAAGAGGGTCCACAAGGAAGTACAAACACCCAGAAAACCAAAGCAAAAAGGAATTACAAGCTATCGAAAGTGGACGCTAACAAAGGGTTATGAAGCCACCTATCCATATTTAGATGCAATCCTTTGGACCTGTTTTCGCACCAAAAAGCGACCAGCCGTTGGATGCCAGGGAAAGGGTCCTCCAGTTTGATTCGAGCCCGAGCATCCTCATCAGAATGAGCAATGCGATTCCTCCAATTCCAAATCGACCACAGTACACCCACGCCGATAGCTGAAAAAATCGAACCCTTATCAGAATTCTCACTAAAAGAAAGCACACATTGCTTGAAGGAGCCAAGCGAAGTAGGCCTCGGGAAAGGAGGGCAACACCATCCCCAAACTTTTCGCCAAAGACGATCAATGCCAGAACATAAAAAGAAGCAATGATCTAAAGACTCCACTTCTTCTTCGCAAAAGATACAACAGGGGGAAAGGATGTGAATTCCTCTATTTACCAGATTGAGTCGAAGAGGAATCTCATTGTTTAAAAGTCTCCAGAATAAGATATTAAGGGGGAGAAAATTTGACCAGAGAGGGTTATGAATCGCCAGATCCTCGCATTCACTAATTTTCTTTTGGTAAATCAAAGAGAGTTTTTTCACTCCACTAAGTTGATTCTCAATTAGTACGGATTCTTTTATTTTTGTATAAGGATTCAAGACACTTAAAAACATAATCATTAGACGTAATAAATTGGTGATGTACAAATGATGGACACGAATGACTTAGGTTAGGGACCGCATCATTATATCGACCTTATAGAGTATCACATGTGATGGTTGTCTATTTAATGTGTTATTGCTTCCTCATAAAATGATATATTTGTTGTTTGAGCTTTTTTTTAAGCTAAAATTTCGTGACTTAGTAACTACTAATAGTTTTGGTTAATATTAAATAATATTTCTTTAATTTGGTGTAATAATATTTTGAGTAAATTACAGATTTGGTCTTTGTGGTTTACACTTAATTGCATTATTGGTCTCTATTTTAAAATACTTGTTGATTTAGTCCCTCTGGTTTATATTAGGAACCAAATACATAATTATTTTAAAATAAGAACCAATAATATAATTAAATATAAACTATAGGAACCAAATATGTAATTTACTCTAATATTTTGTTGCCACATAAAAAGTTGTAATGGTAGCTCACAATAATTCGTTTTTACTACAAATATACAAAAAGGTAAATGCATACAAATAATTTGGTTCATTTGGTTTTAAAAGTTTTTCAAGAAAATGAATTTTTTTCTAACTTTATATAAATTAGAAAACTGATTTTAGTAGTTTTTTAAATATTATAAAAACGTTTTCTATTTTTTTAAAATTGGAAATGAAAACTCCATTATTTCAACCAAACATGTTTTCTAAGATTTTCATAGAAAACTCAACTTAATTTTTTTAAAACGTGGTGGTCGTGGTTTACGGTCTATTCCTGGTTGCAATGGTATTATGTGAACAAGAAAAAAGTCAATAGTATATTGAGTACAAAAAATAGTTCAACGGTAATATGTGATCAAAATAAATATTTATTACCTGGATAATAACCCCTAAAAAATATACTATAATTTTACACGTTTGATAAGATATGGCTTTACTCATAGACATAAATAGTTGTTTGTCTGTTTCCTCTCTCTTGTGGCTATTTTTTGTGGTCGTGTTGCCTTTTGATGGTCGCTTTTGTACCTTGGTCGGCTTCTGTTGGTAATAAATTTATTAGTTTGCGGGTTGTTTGGGGTGAATGATGGCCTTGTCGAAGCTCGCCTCTTGCTTCTTTTTTATATCGTTCAAAAAAAAAATTATATATAACAATACTTTTTTGGATTTCGTGTTACCCAAAGATATGCATTTATTGGTGTTCTTCTCTTATTAATGCAATTACTAATTTGATTTTAATGTTTTAAGTAAAATAGATATAATTTTTTTGAACGGCAAAAAGGGACTCGGAAGGGAGCTACGGCTCGGCCATCACCCCCAAACAGAGACCCCGAAATTTATTGAAACACAAAGCTAGCAAAAAAGCTAGCGATTACAACCAGAGTACAAACTTAAGAGAAAGAAAAACAAGGGCACGAACACCACAATGACCAAACTAAAAACTTACAATTTGCTCTAAATTTCATCCATGAGAACAGGTTGGCAAGAAATTCATCCTTCACCACTGAAGCAGAGAAACCCGCACCTTTGAATATTGCATTATTCCTGGCTTTCCAGATAAACCATACCAGTCCTCCTACCGCAGTTTCCAAGAATTTCCTCCATTTGATTGATTTCCCAAATTCTAAAATCTTGAGTATTTATTACGTTATTCTAATCATAAGAACATGCAAAATGTTAATGTTTGTGGGCAACAATCAAAATGATAATGTTTGTGGGCATCAATAGTGTATTAGAGCATTCATAAGGTGTAGCTTTTTTATCAAGGCTTTTTACAATTTTTTTCTTAAATGTTATCGTCATATCAACAAATAAAAACCTCTACATACACATGTTATGTAAGAGCATCTCCAACAGCTTCCTATAATTTTTTCAAAATGGAGAATCAAAACTCAAAATCTCTAAAAGAAAATTGCATTCATATCCAACAGCTTCCTCATTTTAGAGAAATTAACATTGATTATAATAATAAAATATTACACCTACCAATTAAAAAAAATAATTTTTTTTCTTTAAAATTTTATTTTCAAGATTTACTATTGGTTCTTTTAAATTGTAATTATTTTTGGGGTTATCTCCATATTTGGAGAAAACCTTCTTTCTCTTTCCTACTTTCTCCATTTTGGAGAAAGAAATGAGGAATCTGTTGGAGCTCATTTTAAGCTGAAATCTCCATTTTTCTTCATTTTCCCCATTTTAAGAAAGCTGTTGGAGATGCTCTAAAAAACCTCATTTAAGTTTTTTGAAACTTTTCAAGGTCCCACCTTTGTAACTTTATATCATTTATATTTTTATTGTTAAAAATAAATACATTAAAATTAATACAAATACAAAAAGTAAAAAAAAAAAACTAATTAAGAAATTTGTAAAAATAGTATAAAAATGTCAAATTTGAGACATTTAGTTGAAATATATAATTAATTTAATAGTTTTATTAATATATAGCAAAATTTAAATATGAGTATTTTTTATATATTAGTAAATAAAACTGATTAATACAAGACTTTTATAAAATTTTATAAAGTTAATACTAATTAGAGTTGCAACATATGATAAAAAAAAAGGGGTCCTATATACACTATTGGATCTCACTTATGGATCCTATATATACACTCAGACCACCTAATTCCAACCTTGGGGTGTTAACGAGCCGAGCCGAGCCGAGTCGAGTAGTAGATTAATCGAGCTGAGCTCAAAAAATAATACTGGGCTCGAGCTCGACTCGAGCTCGATTAACTTTTTCAATGTGGGCTGGAGCTCGAGCTCGAATATTTTTTGAGTTATCGGGCTCGACCTCGAAGCTCGTTTATGGGTTTAAACTCGCGATCGATTAATTCGTTTATCAACTTCAGCTCGATAACTTTTATATCTTTATGCTATTATTAATAAATACATGAACATGTTTGCCTCGAAAAAAAGTATGCTCGAATGGCTTGGCACGACTCGAAAGATTTAATCGAGTTCGAACGAGCCGAGTCGAACATTGATGTTATAAAGCTTGGCTCATTACGTTAAACAAGCTTTATCTTGTGTTCGAGATCGACTCGAGCTCGAGTTTTATTAAGCTCGAACTCGATATAAACGAGCTGGAGCTCGAATAGCTCGTTAAAAGTTCGACTCGCTAACACCCCTATTCAACCACCCCTACTCGATGATGTTGTTACTTAAATTTTAACATAATAATGTTAATAATATATCATCACAACATGTTTGTCCTATATTTTGTATTTATTAATAATATAGTGGTAGTAGTACGCTAGAAATGGGGTGGAGGTTGAAATGCAGTTACTTTTTACCACAAGTGGTACGTCTACTCCACTTCCTTCCTTCGATATGACAACTACTTTTCTTTTAACAATCATTACAAATTATATTATTATTTAATTTTAGTTTTAATAGAAAAATATAAAATATAAAAGTGTGTGTATGTATGTATATATGTATAGTATATAGATGGGAGGTAACGTGTAAGAAGGAGATTGCTTCGATCAAAACATATCCACGCGCCACCATCCCACGGCGGCTCTGTCTCCCTCTCTCTGCCACTGCCATCATCTGTTTTCCTTATCATTGCCTTTCTTTCTTTCTTTTGCATTTATGTACGTAATCCAACTCACCTTCTTTCCCTTTCAGTCCCTCTACTTTTATAAGCATTACACATATCCCCCCACCCTATTAGTTTTAAAATATTGCATTTTTTTCATCCATTCCTTCTAATTTATTTTTGTTTTCATCCTTAAAAGATAAAACTAATGTCTTCGGTAGTGCACCCTACAAGTCCTACAGAACCTGAATTGTCACACCAGCTTTATCCACAATCCCTTATCAAATTCAAAATGGGAGTCCACAAGCTCGAATACCTAATAATATAATGAAACTCCTACTATATATATATGGAGAGAGAAAAAGACAAAGAGAGAGAGAGGGGGAAAGTTCAAACGTGAACTCAATTTTGACTGTGAACATAAGGATGAATCTCAACTGCTCATCCTGTCAATAAATACGGTTTTGACCGGGTCCCCTCATTTAATAATTTCCACCCTCCCATGACTCGCATCAATCCTCGTGAACATGACGTGATCACGGTGGACGTGATCACGGAGTATTGACGCGATCACGGAGAAGCAATCATAGCCATTCATGAAATTCACAATTTCCTATTCCTTATTTTAACGTCACACAATGAGTTTTTAAAGATGTTATAGTATATAATCAACATGTTTTAATTAAAAAACAAAGACTTTCTATCACATATAATAACATGATATTATACGTAATCGTTCTACGAAACTTAGATAATCTAACAAGAAACAGATTGAATTTAAACATCTTCAGCAAATTATAAAATAAAGAAGTGATAACGTAAGAAATATTTGATGGGAATCGTTTACAAGAGATGTGAAAAATCAAACATATAAACCACGTCCATTTTTATTCCGTAGACCAAAATACAATTAAGAAATTAATTCCATATTGAAACTATGTTTTATCATGCTCTTCAATATGCCAAAAATCTAGATATATAAATAAATGATGGTTATACGATAGGACCTTGGTGATGGTAGTCCTTTGACAAGATATGGATGTGGGTTTGAATATTTATGTTTCTAGATGGAGATGAATGCCTATTAAAGACGAGTTTGAATTTTGGGGTTTTAAAAAATGCATAACATGTTTTAAAATTTAGATAGCGATGTTTATGCCTAAGATATGTACAAATTAAGATGGATGTTGATAGCCACTACAACCATCAACATTATGCAACAATCGAGGTGACCTGTATCGAAAGGGAAGGTGGACTTAAGTATCAAAGGAGACACGGAAAGGAAGGGATCGATGAACACATGATACCACCTATTTGGTGTTTTAAATTGTTTCTTTAGTTAAATGATAAGAAGACTAAAATATCTTGTATATTATGTATTTTTTTACAGAACTAGGTTAAATAACCTAAGTTATAACAAAAATAAAACTATAATGATATTGTTTATAACTATTTTATTTACAAGACTCAATTCATAAATACAAGGATGAAATCTGCAATTTAGGTGTTGTTGCAACAAAATAGCTAATATAATAACATTAAATAGATGTAATGATGATGATAGTTAGGATAAGCAGCAGACGTGGCAAAATGGGGTTGAACAACTGTACAACTTTTTTTTGCCTCCTCACATTTCTCAACTTTATTTTTAAATAAATCGGTCTCAAATAAAATAAGAAAATGGCCTATTAAAATAATACTACATCATATAATTTTCCAGATGCCTTATTTAGAGTGGTTCCGTTTTTTTTAAGGGGAGAAATAACATCTTTTCGAAAGAGATTTTTGTGAATAGTCCCCCTGACTTAGGATCAGGTGAGACCAAGTTGTTATCGTGAGATCGCGTGAGACCAATACCTAACGTATGAAACTTCACAAAAAAACACCGTGAATGTACATAAAACTCGAATACGCAGACCTAAAATTCACTTTCGATGCAAAAAAATATCGAAAACTAGCTAAAAAACGAAACCTTCACAGCTCAAGTTCTGTGAAGGTTACATATATATAATGCGAACCTTCACAAAAAAAACTGTTGTGAAGGTTTCGTTTTTAAACCTTTTTTTGGAATTTTTTTTTCAATAGTGTTTTTTAGTATGTTTTAACGATGAATGTTCAATTTTTTTTACCTTCACAATTGTTTTGATGTAAAGTTTCAAGTAAAATATGTTGGTCTCACCAAAAAGGCTTGGTCTCACCGAAACTTAACTCCCTATATATAATAATATGTCTTAAAAATTATTATTTTAATTATTTAATCAGAAGATTGTTTACCAGAAGATTTGTTTGGCAAAAATAAACTATCTTGTAAAAGCACCATCAATTCAAAAACTTTTTCAAAATGGAAAATTAAAAGTTAAAATTTTCAAAAAATATTGTTTACATCTTCAATCTCCCTATTTTGAAGATCTATAAATTAATTATAATATCAAAATAATCATTCATCCATTAAATAATTATTTATATTCCAAAATTCTTATTTTCAAGGTTTATTTATTGATTGTCTCAAATACTAACGCCCTGTTCTCGAGTTTTTTTTAACGAAGGAAAGGAAAGGATTTCGAAGGAAACTAATAAAAGTGTGTTCTCGAGTTTTTTTAAAGGAAGGAAAGGAAAGGATTTGGAGGGATATGTGTGTTCTCGAGTTTTTTAAATGAAGGAAAGGAAAGGATTTGGAGGGATTAGGAGGGATAACTCTCCTTTATTTTCTTTTAAAAGTTATCCTTCCCTTTCCTTCCAAAAGTGGGATGATTTGGAAGGATAACTCTCTCCCTCCCTTTCTTTTCCTTTCCTCTCCTTCCCTTTCTCTCCCTTAAATTTTAAACTCGAGAACAAGGCGTAAGAGCATCTCCAACAGTTTCTCCAAATTTTCTCTAAAGTGGAGAACTAAAAACTAAAATCTCTAAAAAAATTTCCCTTCATCTCCAACAGCTTCCCCATTTTGGAGATTTCTACATTGATTTTAATATTAAAATATTTATTAATCAATTAAAAAATTGTTTCTCTTTCTCAATTATTACTTTTCATGGATTTCTATTGGTTGCTTCCAATTCTAATCATATTTGGAGTGATCTCCAAATATGGAGAAAAAATCTTCTCTCTCTTAACTTTCTCCATTTTGGGGATAGGTTTGGAGAATCTGTTGGAGCATAAATTAACCCAAAATCTCCATTTTCCCCCATTTTCTCCATTTTGGGGATGCTGTTGGAGATGCTCTAATGATTTTTAGAGTTATCTTTTTTTTGAACAGCAAAGAAAGGAAGGAGAGAGAGAGAGAGTTTCGGCATAGCCATCACCCTCCCCAAGCCAACCAAATTTAATAAGAAACTTCCAGCAAGGCACTAGAAAACGAAGAGTTATCTTATATTTGGAGAAAAACTTATTCTTTCTCCTACTTTTTCTATTTTGAAGAAAGTTATAGGGAAACTATTTAGCATAATCTAAGTAAAAATCTCCATTTTCTTCAATTAATTTCTCCGTTTCTAAAATAATACATGTTTAAATGGAATAAACTAACTTACTGAAACACTAGTTTTCAAATATACGTTTATTGATATTAATTATTGTATCTTAAGATACCTTTTATACTTATTTTATATATTTATAAATTAATTTTTAACAAACATAATTTATTAACTACTTTATCAAACACATCCCAAAGCTACGCACACACTATAAAATGTTAAAAGATTAACAAATTTTGATTGGGATCAGAGAATTTCGGCTATGTTTGGCAAACGTAGCTTATAAGCTAGCTGGTAGCTGATAAGCTAGCTGTTGATTGATAAGCTTGCTAGTAGCTGATAAGCTAGTGTATGAACAAATTATGTTTGGCAAAAACTAGTTTATGAGTATGTAAAATTACCAAAAAGGGTATATTTGAATTTAATAATTAATATTAATAAGGGTATAATTGGAAAAAGCTACAATAAGCTCCTCATAAGCTACTCAAAGGCTATGTTTGGCAAGCGTAGCTTATAAGCTAGCTGGTAGCTGATAAGCTAGCTGATAACTGATAAGCTAGCTGTTGAGTGATAAGCTTGCTAGTAGCTGATAAGCTAGCTGTTGAACAAATTATGTTTGGCAAAAACTAGCTTATAAGTATGTAAAATGACCAAAAAGGGTATATTTGAATTTAATAATTAATATTAATAAGGGTATAATTGGAAAAAGCTACAATAAGCTCCTCATAAGCTACTCAAAGTAGCGTTTCAAAAAGCTAGCTTATAAGCTAGCTGATAAGCTAGCTTCCTGGTACATGTTTGGATGGACTAGCTTATAAGCTAGCTTATGCTTGCCAAACAAAGCCAAAGTAGCTTTTCAAAAAGCTAGCTTATAAGCTAGCTTCCTGGTATATGTTTGGATGGACTAGCTTATAAGCTAGCTTATGTTTGCCAAACACAGCCTTCATCTTCAAATGACTGTGTTTTCAACTTTTCAATTATTAATGTAATTTCCGAATAATGTATTACATTAAATTAACTGGAATATATAAACTTAATATAGTTAGAAAAATATAGTAAAATGTCTAGTTAAATTGTATCAATTTTGGTACATGCATTAATCACAGTTGTAATTGGATGTTTAAATTGAATATTATTAGTATACATATCAACTTTTTTTTGGAAAAATAAAGAAGGAAATATTTATATATTTATTCATAGGAAAAAGAGTATATTTAATTATAAACTTATTTGGGGACTATATATACTATTTAATTTCTTTACCCTGTCATAATTTTATCCACTGTGAGTGGTTAGGGATCATCTTCATCATCCTTGCAAATAAAAAGATAAAGCTCCCAAAGAAAAATTAATAATGGAGAGTGAGAAGAATGCAAACAAGTCAAGATTCAAAAGGGTTTGTGTGTTTTGTGGAAGTAGTTCTGGGAAAAGGGATGTTTATGGTGATGCTGCCATTGAGTTGGCTCAAGAACTGGTATGACTTCTTCCATGCAATGCAACACACACTCAACATATATGTATACATATAGCTTCAATAATGTAGATTCTCTTAATATTATTATATGTATACAGATAAAACACAGCTTCTTTTTGTTCATATTATGTTAAAACAATCTAACCTTTTCAATCATCTATTAAATCAAAACCCTACTGGGCACTTGCATTTCTATTCACACTGGTTGTTTATATGTAGTTTGATGGTGATTGAGTAAGAAATGTTGAATGTATATATACACTCAGAAACATATGTAAGTGTGTGTGTGTGTGTGTTTGTTATAGAGAAGTCTAATGTCAAAGTGAGGTGTCTTTTTTTAAGTTAAAAAATCAGAATAAAATTTGAAAATATCCATATATATATTTTGATTATAATGTGTGTTTGTATATGTATGTTAAGAGTAAAGATGAATCATTTAGCTTCAAAATGCATGTGTGATACAGAAATATCTTTAATATGAGACACATATATATACACACATAGAACGCACAAAAGTACACATAAACGTGAATGTAGTGCGTGTATTAGTATTAAATATGAAGATTTAGCTTTAAATAAGTTCATATTAACTTTACATGCCACATAAGATATTTTAACAACATATATTTTAAGATAAAAAATTCTCACTTCACATACAAAAGATTCATACTTAAGAGTACTTGACAATTTGAAATGCATTACACTAGAGACATTTGATTTTAAAGAAAAACTTATAATTATTACTCCACTATTATTAATTTGTCTGTTCTTAAATCTTAATTAATACTTGAAGGTAGCAAAGAGGCTTGATCTTGTGTATGGAGGGGGGAGCATTGGCTTGATGGGTTTAGTTTCTCAAGCTGTTCACTGTGGTGGTGGTCATGTTCTTGGGTATACATCATTTCTTTATCATCTCTACCCTTTTACACCATAATTTTTTTTACTTAAAAGAATCGTCTATAAAAAAAACTTTCTTGTATATTTTTGTACTAAAAGATGTCATTTTTTGGGCAGAATCATACCAAGAGCTTTGATGGGGAAGGAGGTAAATAATTATAATGCAATGATATATATATATATATAATATATGTAGTATAAGTTTTTCCTTTCTTGTAAGTAATAATAATATTATTATTTAATAAAACGTGGTTTAAATTTATAATAATAAATAGAAAACTGGTGAAAGCATTGGTGAAGTTAAAGCTGTTGCTGACATGCACGAAAGAAAAGCCGAGATGGCCCGCAACTCCGATTGTTTCATAGCTCTACCAGGTCGATCCATCTATCTATCTATCTATCTTTTCTTATATATATATATATATAACTTGTGACATATATCATCATTGTACAAGTATTTAATGCACGTACGTATATGTCTATATATATTTACATAATTGTACAACTGGTTAATTAAGCTGCAGGTGGATATGGTACTCTTGAAGAATTACTTGAAGTTATTACTTGGGCTCAGCTTGGAATCCATGACAAGCCAGTAATCATCATCTACTTTATGCAACAAATAAAAATAAACATGTTACTTTTATAAATTAAAGAAGTTGTTTAATTTAATTAAATTAAAAATATAGGTTGGATTACTGAATGTTGATGGGTACTACAACTATCTGCTGACATTCATCGATAAAGCAGTGGATGATGGATTTATCAAACCTTCTCAACGTCACATCTTTGTCTCAGCACCAACTGCCAAAAACTTGTTCAGAAACTCGAGGTTTGTGTGTGTGTGCTGTGCTGTGTGCGCATCATTTCATTTTCATTTTCATTTCATTTCATTTCATTTTCATTTCATTTCATTTTCATTTCATGCATGCATGTTATTTTTCTAGTACAACACTTCTATATATGTGCAGAAGAATCCAACACAGGTTTTTAAAGCAGGTGTACGTCTACATGTATGTGTGTATATATACATATTATATATATAGAGGAAAGTTCAAATGTGAACCACTTTTTTGGTTGTGAACGTGAGGACAGCCGAGAGCGCGACACGAGGCGGAGACTAGTCAATGAAGGCGGCTTTGAGTGTGATCCCTCCGTTTAATTCAATGCCTTCCCATGAATCGCTCCTAGTCATCCGCCGTGGACCTGACGTGGCGCCTAGTCATCTGCTACGTGTCGTGCTCTCGGCTGTCCTCACGTTCACAACCAAAAAGTGGTTCACATTTGAAGTCACCTCTATATATATATATAAGAGAGAGAGAGAGAGAGAGAGAAAGAAAGAAAAAGTGGGTGGGTTATGTTTAGGAAACCATAAAAAATTGCAAACTTGGAGAATGTGCAATATGTACACATATGCATAAAATCAATTAACGCTTTTCAATTATATATGAATGTACGTATGCATGGACGGAGCTAATGAAGGGCACGCGGGTGGCACGGGCCACCGTTAAATTCCTCCGTTATAGTTTAAAAAAATTATGGTGCCAAACCGTATCAATTTTGTCGTGTGCCACCATATATACTTAAGAATTGCTAATATAACATAGCTTATTTGATGATCTTAATTTTTTCATCTATTCTTGTTATGGGGCTTTCTCTAAATCTCTCTATGTAATAAGTTGCAATGCAACTCCTTATCATTTGTTTCCATGGAATGGTTTTGGTAATGAAAGTGATCTACTTTTCTATTACAATTTTCAAGGCAAATTGTGTTTACAAATCTTTAAGGTTTCTTCTGCTTTTTGCAGCAATCTTTTTCAAGTTCAATCATAATGTTTTCATTAGATCCCATGGACTTAAAACTGTGCAATGTTCAAAAAGAACATGAAATACATTTAGATTAACAAGGAATAAAAATGCTAAGTGGTAATAGTTTAGGGGGTTGAAGTGAAAAAAGAGTGTGGCTAGGGGTTTAGAAGCCAACTAATAATTGATGAAATATTTGATAGAAATAGGAAACACTACAAAATGGGTATGTAGTGATAAAAGAATCTTACAATCACTTTTAGTTGGTTTATTTTTGTCTGTATCTAATTGTCATAACAAACTTTTCTTGTGGTGTTTTTTGTAAATTTTGAAAACTTTGGGGGGACCAGGAGTACATCCCTGTAAAAGATGGAGTGATACCTCAGATCAAGTGGGAGGTGGAGCAGCAGGTTCAGGTTGGGTTCAATGCTTTACATGCACCTGAAATTGCTTTGTAAAGGCTTGCTTTCTCAAGGGGTTTTTGAAGAATATATAATTAGCTATATATATAACTATATATATGTGTTTTTGTTTTTGGATGCATTGAGTTGTTGTATGGTACAACTAAGCAACGTAATTAAGAGTTGTACCGTATGAATACTTGATGTACGTTTAACTTTTTGTAATCATGCTATAATGATTTGTACTTTATGTTAACCTTGCGTGGAAAGAATGCATGATGTTTCTCGTTATTGTGTTTTTGAAACTCATGTACACAAGAAAGACGGAACAAGCTTAACTATTGTTCTTTTTTTCATAATTAGCCGTAGTTTGCATAGGGTCTTGGTCCTTCTCATATAGCTGATAAAATAAGTCACATTAAGCTTGTTAAACTCTTAACAAATATGTTTATCACTAAATTTGTTAGAATTTGATTATGAAATAAGGGATTGAGGAGTAAAAAATAAATCAAGTCTATCTAAAGACCAATTGGCGTGATGAGTTTTTTTGTTAGGTATGTGAGGATCATTTCATCATGATGGGTAGATTTTGTTTATGTTTTTCGTTTTAAATGCTTGTATGTTGAACTTAAAAACTTGTATCTAAAACAAATTAAAAATAAGATAAAATGAAGAAATTGCACCTCACATGAGAGGCACATGATCAACTTTACGGACCCCAACTAACTATGTTAAGCTAGACGGACCAATTGGTAGAAAAAACACGATTTTTAGGACCATGCACCATGGTATAATTTATGTTTTTATTAGGGATGAAAATGAAAAAACAGCTACTTACGAGGGATGAAAAATGTAGTTTATCGTGTGAGAAAACTGTAAAGTAAAAAAAGAAAAAAAAGATCAATAAAGCCCTTTCCTAGTACTTTTCTCTGTAAATTAAAAAAACTAAATATAATCGTAAAAAATACGATGTGAAAATAAAAAAAATGAAATTCATTTTTAATTATCATGTGATTATGTGAAATGTGAAGGGTTTTAAAGTCTTTAAACTGACATGATATATTGAGATTTGTATATTATAAAAATTTAAGAATAACTGTGAATAGATTTTTTTAAAGGGGTGTGGATATATAAATATAGATAACCTTGTAAAATATATACATACAAAAAATTGAATACATCGTTTTTTTTAATCTTTACATGTGTTTATGATATTGTACAATATTATTAAATTAAAATATATTCTGTAATAAGATTATTCTAAAATTATTGATGAGATAATTATAATGATTGTAAGGATGCGTTTGGTGCTCTGGACATGGTGGGACAGGACAGGACATGACAGCCTTGTCCCGCGTTTGGTGCATCCCAACCTTGGACTAAGTGCAACAAGCTTGAACAAGGCATGGAACAACCTTCCGGCGTTCGTGTGTGCACCCTCTCCGGCGACCGGGACGGCGACCTCTCTCTCTCTCTCTCTCTCTTTTTCTCTCTTCTCTCTCTCTCTTCTCTCTCTCTCTCTCTCTTCTCTCTTCTCTCTATCTCTCTTCTCGATCAGTAAGCATCTCTCTCTCGTTTCTCTCTCACGACCTCGTATCTCCCACACCTTTCATCGTTGCCGCCCTCCCTCTCGTCGCCGCCGTCGTCGTTGCCCTCACCGCTCAAAACGCCGTCGTTGCTGCCCTCACTGCTCAAAACCGCGTCCTTGCCGCCCTCACCTCTCAAAACCGGCACCGGCGCCCTCACTTCTTGAAACCGTGGACCTGTACTTTGTTCTCCAAAATTGATTTTGCTTATTGATTGCGGTAATTGGTGATCCATTTTTTTGCTAATTTGTTTCTTGATTGTGGTAATTGTGTTTGATTTTTGAATTCATTTTGGTAACTGATTTTGTAATTGATTTGCTAATGGATTTTGGTAATTTACTGATTTTAGAATTGATTATGGTAATTTGCTAATTTGTGGATGTGATTATGGTAATTTGTTAATGGAGTGTGGTTCATGATTCTGGTAATAGTTTTGGTTCCCTATATTGGAATTGATTTGATAATCCATGTGGTTAATTTTTGTAATTTTTGAACTGGGGGTAAATTGGTCATTTTAACATGTTCTGTTATGTCCGTCCCAGCATATTATGGCTTACCAAACACTAAACAGCTGTCCAGTCTTGTCCTGTCTCGTCCTACTTGTATACCAAACGCACCTAAAAGATATGCATATTACAAAGTATTTTAGTTAATCTATGATATGTATTTATGGATATAAAATAAAAATTGAAAAAGTAAGGAATATAAAACAAATTAATTCACATATATTTGTGATATTTTAACAATAGATTGAGTTAAAAATATTCAATATTTAGATCATTTCAAAAGTATTAACAAATTGATTGCCATGATATAGTGTGTAAAAATGGAAATGCATTTTTTAATTAATTTTACTTCATATGCAATGTTCATTGGAAATGCATCTTTTAATTAATTTTACTTCATATGCAATTGTTCATGTTAACATAATAAAGGTTTAAAATGAAAAATTAAAAAGTTAAAAATAGAAAAAATAAAAGATTAAAAATAATTAAACAATTAGTTATAATGGGATTAAGTGTAATGTGAAAAAAGAAAAGTTAGAATGTGGGTTAAGTAGAGATTGATGGAGAGTGAATTTTACATATGTTAATTTGTAAATTAAACATTAAGGCTATGTTTGGCAAGCGTAGCTTATAAGCTAGCTGGTAGCTGATAAGCTAGCGGATAGCTAAAGTAGTGTGATGATAAACTGCTAGTAGCTGTAAGCTAGCGTATGAACGAATTATGTTTGGCAAAAACTAGCTTATGAGTATGTAAAATGACCAAAAATGGTATCTTTGAATTTAATAATAATATTAATAAGGGTATAATTGAAAAAAGCTACAATAACTCCTCATAAGCTACTCAAAGTAGCGTTTCAAAACGCTAGCTTATAAGCTAGCTTCTGATACATGTTTGGATGAACTAGCTTATAAGCTAGCTTATCAGCTAGCTTATTTTTGCCAAACACAGCCTAAAATGTATACCTTTTAAAGTTTTTAAGATAACCATTAAGACCTCTAATATATGATAGTAGAATAGGAATATAAATAAATAAATAAAAGTTCTTTTTGAAAAAGCCATATATATATATAACTTTGATGTGTTTTCTAGTCAATCCAAAACATGTTGACCAAATAATGCATTTCCTATAGCACTGATATGGACATATAATGGTTCAAGAGAGTGAAAAAGACTATAAACAACAAACTTTGCATTTATCAAATATAACAACTTCTGTAAGTAAATTCATTCAAAAATTTGAGGTCAACCATATTTGACAGCAAATTATTTACTCGGTTTTGCGAAAAGTATTTGCCAACGATGATCTTAAGATCCTCTTCGATCGCCTTTTTGTCGCTTTTCTTCCAGCCCGGCGGCCTCGTTCAACATATCGAGGGCATCTTGATGCATGTCCAGCTTGGCAAGAGCGACAGATTGCATGTAGAAGGCGGTGGGCCAATCTGCGTACACGATCTGTGCTTGCATGGCGTCTCGAAGGGCGGCATCGGGTTGATCACAGAGCAAATGGCATAGGCTTCGCCGTGCTAATACGGTCGGCGAGATCATTGTTCCCACATCTATGAACTGTGTACGGAAAATTCCCGAAAATAAAATAAAGAATAATTGGAAGTAAAACGCGAATATGATGACATAAGGTATGTTAACCAAAATTAGCAGCGTGTCTGAGACTGTTAGAGTCACATATCGTCTATACTAGGACCATGTTTGGCAAACTAGTTGAAAACCTACTTGTTAGCTGATAAGCTAGCTCTTGGCGAATGAGCTAGCTGCTAAATAGTTATGTTTGGTATAACTAGCTGAAAAGCTAGATCACAATTCAAAATAGGCTAAAAGACGTCTTAAAAAATTGGAAAAAAAAAAAACTCTCGGAGTATATGGAAATGCTATTTGAAGTAGCTTCTAAAAAAATTAGCTTATTGCTAGCCAAAGGGGCTTTTTCAATAAGCTCAAAAAACTAAGCTACCTTATGTTGTCAAACATGGCCTAGGAATCTAGGACCTACTACACTCTTCGGTATAATGTGGGAATTAATGACTCTTTTGCAAAGTAATCTAATGGGGTTTTACATATTTGCAACGAGCCAAGTCATTGTGTGCTTGCTTTGTAGTGAAAGATGTACTAGGCTCAACACTAGAGTGCAAAATGCATCAAAATGTAACGAACTTTCTTTTCATAGTTAAAGTAACATTGGATTTTGTTGTTGCTTTTAATCGAGTGTAACAATCGTCCAATTCTTTAAATTAAGTGCGTTTTACCTTATAAATAAGTTTTCAGCTTACGTGACATCAGTTGGATTTCAGTGTGACATTTTTCCTCATATTCAAGAATTACGATATTACTTAACAATTTGGCATCCACGTCATAAAATGTTACAAAATCTACCCACCATGGTCTAATTGGGTACGAAATTGGAAGAATTGTACGTTTGTTACATTAAATTTATAAAAAATTCATTGTCATTTATCAAACTAAGGTAAACTTCCTCATTTTAATGCATTTTGGCCTGATTATCCAGCTATATATACATATATGCTAACATCCTATATTCTCGTGTACTTTCGTGCTTTATCATGTCAGTGATTATCGATCCTAATAGTCTTTCCTCAAGTCGTTTATGTTTTGGGCTCGTATAGAGAAATAAAGTCACATTTTTTCAACAAATCGAATGAATAACCGACCTGCGAATAGAAGTCGATGGCAGCTTTGAACTCTTTCTCACGGAAAGCTTGGTCTCCACGTTTCCGCGCCTCCAACATATCTCTCATCTGCTGAGTCCATTCTTGAAACGACAACTGAAAAAAACGAACATTTCCACCATCAGAAATCGTTAAGAAAAAATCCCGTCAGTGTACTACGAACATAGCACAAGACGCCAGTTCGAGTCTCTTTAGGTCCACTCGGATTTTCCTGACTGTTATCTTCCGGGCCCATGGGATTTTCCAAACTGTTATCTTCAGGTCCCCTTGGGATTTTCCTGACTATTATCGTCAGGGCCCATGTGATTTTCCTAATATCTTCGGGGTCCCAAGGGATTTTCCTCACTGTTATCTTCAGGGCCCATGTGATTTTCCAGGGTCCCATCTCCCATGGGATTTTTCCTCACTGTTATCTTCAGGGCCACATGAGATTTTCGTGACTGTTATCTTCAGTGCCACATGGGATTTTCCTAACTAATCTTCAGGGCCCCACATGATTTTCTTGACTATTATCTTCAGGTTCCCATGGTACCAGTGGAGCTGGCACACACACACACCCGGAGTTACCAAAAATAGGGGAATTAAATTACCTCATTGGTTCCAGTTCCTTCATCGTCACGATAATGTGTCATAACCAAAATCTGATGAATTGCGGTAAGATCCTTTCGGGAACACGCCTCTCCCAATGGCGAAAGAGGCCGTTGTGGTGTTGCCGGAGCTTCGTCTAGTTTCGAAATCCCGAGCATCACGTAAGACGGAACCTAAAAAAGCCATATCTTTAGTACTATAATTTCCAAAAAGACAATCATAAATTTCAAACTACATTTCTTGAGAAACAAATTCTTACGTCACATTTTGTTTGGAGAGGGGAAAGCGTTGCAACAAGGTCTTTAATGGTAGGTCGATCTTTTGGTTCATATTGCAAGCATTTGGAGGCAAGATCAACAACGATCTTCGCTTCATCGGTCGAAAAGTTCCCTTCTAAATGTGAATCCATTAAAAGAATGATATTGTTACCACGAATCATATCGAGCGCCTACAATAACATATATTAATCAACTTCTATTTCGAATAAACAACAGGAAAACAGGAACACGTTTAAGAATCGAGAAACATTAACGGAAAGATATGTACAACTAAATTCCGTGAATCCCATCTTGATATAATTAAATAATCGAGATCCAAACATGCATGCAACGTAATCTTCATGCACCAAATGAGATAAAAAATGAAAAACATCTAATATAAAACGGCGTAAACGTATAGAAACAACTTACATGACTTGGAGGGATGTGTTTACCACTTAAAAGATCTAAAAGGACCGTACCGAAGCTGTACACAACACTTTCCGGGGTGACTCTTCCTGAAATATAAAGAGTATACGAATGCATTTAGCAAAAAAACAAAGAAAACAATGCAAGGTCTGTGTACATCCTATACCCCCAGATCCTACATTTGTATGGGATATACAAGGTTCATCTAATTTGATTTAGAAAATACTGTGAAGAAAACAAATGACAATCTTATCCCTAATAGTAGAGGGACTAATGAATGTCTCTGTCTCAAGATCAAGGGTAAATTGGAAAGTAGTGAATACTTATTACTAGACAAACTTAATTAGAAATGTAGACACTTATTTTGAAACAGATGGAGTAAGCGATTACCATGTTTGAGATATTCGGGAGGTGTATACGCAAGATTCGTGCTATAACTTTTTCCATCCCTACTATTTCTCATAAACCCGAAACACGAAAGTCGGGGATCTCCTTCCTACAAAATTGACCAAACCGTTGGTTAGGCAATTAATTAGTACAAAAGCATTTAAACTAATGAAAAGATTTAATGATGCACCTCGTCGAAGAGAACCCGATATGCATTGAGATCATGATACACTTGGCGACCTTCGACACTACAATAGTTTAAGGCATCGGATATGTATTGAGCAACCCTTATTCGCATAGCCCACTCGATCGTTTGATTTTCCCCTACAACATATTCAAGGCAAATGGCATATATGAAAGATGAATAAAGACGAATAGGAGTCTGATTTGTAACCAAACCAATGTATATCCCACTTTCGGTGGGGTCTAGGTGGTAGGGCCCCGAAAGGGTTGAACCAAACCAATGGTACATAGTGGGTCTCGACAATGGCGGATCCAGGATTTTCTCCTAGTGAGGGAACTATTTTAAGGTAAATTAAATGCACGTAAAGTTGTCCAATGTATTTTCAGCCTAAATCATCCTTTCAAGAGAATTTTAAAGTTTTTTTGGTTGATAATAAATGATTTTTTAAGTTTTTTTTTTGTCCATTTTGAGAAATGTTTTGGTTTTTTAGTTGATCTCGAGAATATTCTTTGGTTTTTTTAGTTGGTTATGATGTATTTTTTGGTTGACGGGTCCTAGATGTAAATTTACCGGAGGAAAGTAAGGTAAAAATTAAAGAAGTTATGTTTTCACCTAAACCTTTCTTTTTATGCCTTTAAACAGGGCCCATCCCCCCACTACTCAATAGTTACCCTTTACACCTGCCCTTGGGTCTCGAAATCAGAGCCCGTTTTGGAACCAAGCCAAACGAGCTAGCATATATCACTAGGAGGTGGGTTTTAATTTTTAAGACATAAGATATTTATGTATTTTAAATTTATTAATTCAAGTTCACATTCTCTCTTAATGATGTGTATTCATGTGATTGGTGGACATAAATGAATGGGAGAATTTGGGACATGGAATTTTCATCTATTACGAGTCCCATTTGGAACCAAACCAAACAGGCCATGTATCACACCAACAACTAGGAGGTGGGCTCTAAGGTGTTAAGACCCCAATTTGGAACAATGAGCATCCATCCGCTGGAAAGGTGGGCTCCAGGGTATATAATAAGGATCTTAGAAATGAATGCGAACGTATTTAAATTTAGAATCATACGTACAATGAAATAGATGTTTAGCAAGGGTGTCGTTTGGCATGTACTCGCAACGAGCAACCTCTCTTCACCGTCGCAACAATATCCAATCAAATTAGCGAGCCTTTTATGCCGCAATTTCCCAACACCCCATGCTTCCTCCTATAAATTGAAAAAAAAAACGATCATCATCATTCTTATACGTTTAAAAAAAAGAAACAAACTTAATGATTTCAACAAGGATTAAGTCTAAGTTGCATTGATACGTAAATACCCGGATTAAAAAATTCAGTAACGTTGAGGATAACGCATGCGTCTATATATATGTATGCATGCATATATATATATATATATATATATTGTACATCAATGTAAAACTAAACTAATACAAAAAAAGTTACTTCATATGTAAAGTTAAATACATGCTAAAACCTAGTATTACATGAATTTGCTTATATTAAATGTCTCTATACTAGTCTAATTATCTATCAAAAAGATAACGGGTTGACATATACACAAATTTCTCTGCTATATAAGTGGTAAATTCCATGAATACCCCTCGCTAGTGAAAAGTGTTTTAAATGGAAATTTTAACTTTTTTTGGATAAAAAGACCAAAATGCCCATTTACATGTCTATGATTCTTGTAACAGGCAAAGGACCAAAATGCCCACTATTTTCTAATGAGATATACTACTTTTGAGTGATAATATAGAGAGAGAGGAAAGTTTAAATACATCTTTCATTTGTAGCCAGAAGATCAACAAAATCGCACTACGTGTTAATTTGAATCGGTACCTAAGCTTTATTATGTGAATATCAATGAAGAAAATAAAGTCATGATTAAAAATTTAATATTCAATTGAATATTCATGTGACGCAATACTAGTGATCTTCATGTTCACAATGAAATAAATGAGTTCAAATTTGAACCCGACCCTATACAATCTTTTTGGTAACATGCTCCAAAACTCATAAATAAATCAGAGACCACCAATAAGAATTTCAGAATTATGAAGTTCCAAATCAAAATGATATGATTCTTTTACGAATTTAACATAACTTTAGTCTACTTTCTTTGCAATACGTGTCAAAGTTGAAATTAATAAATGATTGATAATTGAAACTTTTTCGTATTCATTGCAATTTTCTGGACCTAAAGTTATTCCATTTGACTTTAGAACTATGATTACCGAATTTCCAAAATAAATATAAAAAATAAACAATCACAATGATCATTCCAGAACTTAAATTAACAATCTTAATCTCAAGAATTTGTAAAATTTGTCATCTTAATTTAACATCTTTCAAACAAATTATTAAAACAAAAACTATAATTCAATAGATATTAATTGGAATTTGGAAGAAAAAAATAATACCGCAAATTGTTTCGGGTCGGGCCAAAGATAATTTGGAGAATTTCTTGACGGCAATCCATCCGGCGATTTTTGAGTCTTCCTTTATAAACAACATTTGGGCTTTTTCACCACTTTCAGACACAATTAAGTCACTACTGAAATTATTAGTAGCAGTTTTTAAGTCGGCAAAAGAGAACTCGGAGAACGGCGGAGGAGCACCGCCAGCTCCGGCGGCGGTGGTGGTGGTGTGTTGTTGGCCGGAGAATTTTGTTGGGTTGTTGACGGTGGTGGTCGACGGTGAGCTTTGGTGATGATTAAGATTATTATAACTAAAAAGAGTGGATTTTTGATGGTTTTGGAAGTGGTTTTTTTCTGGGTTTGTTCTTGATTTTGGAGCTGATGCACAAAGACCCATGATTTGATTTTTTGATCTCCAATTTCTTTGAAGAAATTGGAAAAAGAAAATTTTTTAGAGAGAGAAAGTAGAGAGAGAAAGAGAGAATATATGTGTTGTTTTGGGTTCTAATTTCTATCGCTTCTTCTTTTTGTTGTCTTTCTTGTAGTACAGAATGAGATAAAAAGGGTTACAGTTGTTAGATGCTTTACAAAAAATAAATTCATTTTTATTGCTTTTTTTGTCTTTTAGACGATCTTATTTGGTGGCTTGTGTATTTTTAGTAGTTTTTATATTCTAGGTATTTACATTGATCGTGCCTGGATTTTTTCAAGATTTAATAAAAGTATAAACTTTATTACGTGTGTAAAAATCAGGTTGTTACGAAGGTCTTGTTTGTAAATATTATTCAACTTATTTTCACTAACTTTGTTTATTAATAGCTGAATGATATATAAAATAGTTTTTTGTTATAATGTTTTTAATGAAAAGCTTTTTTAAAAAGTCAAATTATTTTTAAAACCGTCCTCCCAATTTGAAAAACACACTCTCATCTATGAGAAAAGCCTTCGAACAAAAACCTTCACAACTCATAGAGACAAATTAATCTAAGCATATGACTTTATCAATGCATGACTATAAAAAACCAATCAAACACCCCTAAATGCTTACCGAATAAGTTATAAATGCTTACCGACATTACGTATCTTATTGATTGAGTGTATGACAAAGATTAAGAATGTTACTCGATAAGAGGTATAACAAGGACCAAGAGTCTTTCCTATTAAGTGAGGAAAAAACTCTTATTGCGTATGAGCTTACAATTCTATATGAGAGTAATTTCTCTTGCAGGTAGGTAAGTCTTTGGTAAATAGTCCTTGGTAAATAGTCTTTGGTAAATAGTCCTTTAGCTTTTTATAATGCTTTGCAGTTTGTAAACTAATTATTTCGTTTTAAAATAAAGACCTACATTTCCACTCTAGTTTGTAATTAAAATGTGTGTGCACTTTCAAAAGTAAGTGATATACTTCTAACCTTAATATTATTATTGAGAAATTCAATTTTTTTTGGAAGGGTGTCCGGGCCAAAGCCCGACTAATCCCGCAATTTTGAGGCTAAACATGGCCCCATTTAAATGTCCCCAGGCATGCGCACGGGAAGGCTCGAACTCAGTTAGGGTGCTATGAACCCCCGAGCGATAACCAATCGCCACACGCACTGGAAGACAAATTCATTATTTATTCTAATATTATGGATGTAATTATCGTCTAGTTGATTAAAAGAATATAATACGTACACGTTAAATTTATGTTACCTTTTTCAGTTGAACATTTATTTTGGGAAGTTTAGATATCAACTCATATCTAAATTTATAACTAGTAGTGCTACTCGTTACTGATTGTATTGATCTAGGTTCATATGTTTGTGTGTGTATACCAAGCGGGTTTATAATCGGCAACCTTCTACCTAGCTCGCATCATTTTGCCCAAAAAATCATAAGAGTCAAATCAGGTACATAACATTATCTTAAATGATTGTTTTAAGGAAGCTAGTGGCAACAAGAAACCAATTCCTTTAAGGAATTGTGAATCTACGATTGTCAAGGATAAATATGTTTAGCTGGACGTTATACTTTCACAACACATCTGTACAATAAGTCATTTACTCAATTTATATAACCCAGAAAACAAAATCTTATCTGTATACATGATATCTTTGAACGTATAGCTTACATATTAGAAAGATAATGTGGGACTTAAAGTTTTTTTTAATTAATACTATTCAAATATAGGTTTAAAGATATATAAAACCTATGTTGATAACAATCATTGTCTAAAATCTAGTCATATAATTTCTTCTAAACATGTTACTTTTGATAAATGATGATCAACAACCTTTTATTTCAAATGTAATTAAAAAAGGTTAAACCTTGAAATCACCGAGCCAAGTGCATTTACGTGTGCTTTGGCTTTTGGGTCGATCGTTCACTATTCACATGTAATTAAACATCTTGTAAATCATTTCTGTCAAGTTGAATATTTTTACTTGAATCTAACCATACATATGTTAGAAATTATAATTTATAACCATCATTATGCAATGAAGAAAATGATCAAGAATTCAAGATATGGTATTTAATTAGTAGGATATGATATGATGATAAGTGAAAGGGGTAGCTTTTTTCAATATGGTGGAATTTAAGTGAAGACTCATCATCACCTTTGACCGTTTCCTTTTTTGGGTTCGTCATGAATTATTTTTGAGTACCTCCTCTTTTTTACCTTTTCCCAATTTATATAAGCAAAACATTTGCACTCTCAAAAGATGAGTTCATAATTTTATAAAGTTAATTTGTTTAAAATATATAATTATAAGAGAAATTATTTTTCTTCCTACTTTTTTAACCTATCCATCCTCCTACCTAGTTCATCATTTGACATGTGTAATGTATTTATTCTCTTTCTTTATATAATTCCTAAATTTAACACTTGTCAAATGATGAACTAGTAGAAGATGGGTAGGCTAAAAGAGTAGGAGGAAATATGATTTCTCGGTTTTTCATAAGCAAAACTGATGTGATTGGTTTTGGTTACGATTTCGATTCCACATTTTTGAAACTGTTACCGGTTGGGTATTTGCAGGGACCGGATACACCTTGTTTTTTATTTTCTTTTCAAATAAATTTAATAATTTTAAAAAGAGAAATTAATTATTTTAGCCATTTTGAATACCACTAGCACTTCCTAATCATTTTCTTACCAAAATAGCCATTTTTTTCCCTCTAAACAGGGAACTCCGCTAAAATCATCTCTGCTAATAGCGGAGAAGGATACAAAGCATAAAATTTTTAAGTTTTTAAGGGCTTGAGGTGTATGTCTTTTAGATACCAAAAATATAATTTTAAACTTTTTTGCTATTAGCGGATATTATTTTAGCACAGTTCCTTATTTTAGTGAAGAAAATAATTACTTTAACAATTTTAAGAAGAAAACGGTTTGAAAATGTTAGTGTCACCTAAAAATAACAAAAATAATTTCTCAATTTTCTTCCCAATATATCCGCTTTTTGTTAAAATTAAAATTTCTTTTTCGAGCATAGTCACCCTTTTTTGTTAAAATAGTAGTCAATCTCTTTTAAAAAATGCATGATATTTTATTTTTGAAAATACAGTATTTTAATTTACTTGTTTGACATTAGCAGTTAATTCCAAGCATATTGGTGATAGAAATGATGATGATTCACAGATTACCTATTTTTTTTTTTTTTATTAAAAGATACATTTTGATTATTATAGTCATTAGTTAAAGATTTTATAATATTATATTCCAATTTAAATACTGCATTATTTTATTACAATACAGTCTCACATACGTAGGTATTACACCAATCTATGTCATCGACTTTTGTGTTCATATTATATATGGTCGCTTTTATTTTAAGTGTTGATAAAAGTTGCATTTTAATACAATCATGTGAATATGTGATTGTATGTCGATTTGGCAATAAATTATATAAAAATAGTTTGTTAAGTTGGACAAAATAAAATAATATATTAAAATATGTAGATGGTCCCTCAAATAATGTTTAAAAAGTATATATAATATTACATAGGATAAATAAAAAAACACACAAACTAACCAACTTTGATAAGGTTGTGATATCTGGGCCAAATTAAGACCCTTTAGTTGGTGGTTAATATTGTATATTTTGTGATAGATAGATATAATTACATATTTACATAAATCAATAAAATGTTTAAACAATTTTTAATATAAGAGTTCATATCTTACTTTAATTTATATTCCTTTATTAATATAATATTATATATGTAATAAAATATATCATTATACTAATGTATAAATATGACATGACATATAATATGAATATAATATAATATATTGTTAAAATAACGCATATATATAAGATGGCCTTATTTTAAAAACCTTACTAACTGATATCAGGGTTAGATTTTAAGGGAAATCAACTTGAGCACATAGGAGTATTCAGTACTTGGGTTAGTTCAGTTATAAATTGGGTTCAGTCAAAAATTGTGGTTGGGTTCAAGGTCTAGTGTAAGTTGGATCGGGACAAAAACATATTAGTGGGCTGTCTATGGATACTTGATATCGCCGAAAAAATGTGCGTATGTTCGTGGTAGTTGTTGGTTCAATACAGTTAGGCCTTCCAAATTTTTTTGGTGAGATCTATAAAATTCAATTAAAATTATAAAAAATAATTAAAAAAATCGAATACAAATAAAAAAAAAACTTCTCGTCTCTCTCTCATTCTCTAATATTTCCCCCATCTCTCCTCTCTCTCTCTCTCTCTCTCTCTCTCCTCTCTCTCTCTCTCTCTCTCTCTCTCTCTCTCTCTCTCTCTCTCTCTCTCTCTCTCTCTCTCCTCTCTCTCTCTCTCTCTCTCTCTCTTTCTTTTTCTTTCTCATATTTTCTATTTTCTCATTCACCACTATACAGAGAGAGAGAGAGAGAGAGAGAGAGAGATTCAAATGAGAAGTGTTAAAAAAATGAAAAGTAGAAAAGTGATCTCCACTATCATCCGGTCAATAAAAGCAGCTTTGACCGGTTACAGTGGACACGATCACGGAGGATTGACGCGATTCATGGAGGGTGGAGACGATTAAAAGAGGGTGACCTGGTCAAAGCCGTCTTTATTGATTGGATGATCAGTGGAGATTACTTCTTTACTTCTCATTTTTTAACACTTCTCATTTGAACCTAATAATATATATATATTGTAAAATATATTTTGAATATAAATATAAAGTGAATGCTTATTTTATAAATACTATTTTGTGAATGCATTTAAATCTATTAGATCATATATAGCTTTTGACATATTGTGAACATATAATAAATCGAAATATATTGTAGCACTTTAAAATTTGGAGTTAACAAAAATCTTTCATTAATGGAAAGAAGGTATACAAATTGGTCAAAGCCTGAGTTGATCCTAAAACGGGAAGAAATAAGTATCTGTTAGTTACAAGTTTGTAATCACGAAACATAGATGATCAACAACCATCTAATCTAATTCTTATTTAGAAATAAGATTACAAAAGGATTATGACATTTATGCCTCTCTTTGGGCCGAATTCATTACTAGGTCAAAATCCCTAAACCAAGTAATTGCTCCATAGAAAACTCATGTGTACAAACACTTTACAAATAAACTATATTTACCTGTATAAAACCCATATAAAGCATTACTTCACAAATCTAGTGGTTTCTTCCCAAAGTATGAAGATATAGGTTTTTCATAAATGTATGGATCTTTTGAAGAAATAAGTGAAGGTTATGGAGAGAACATATATAATGACATGTACCTAGTTTTGCAAAAGTGTAGAAAAAATCTCTTGACGTCTATTGAATTTAATCAATTGAGAGTTAATGTTTGAATGAGTCTTAACAAAGAAGATAGAATTGGATTTCACCTCATTTCCTAATGTAATTGTAAATGTATAGTAGTTTTTCAATTTAGTCTTATATGCGTTGTTTTTGCTAATTTCCTAATGTATAGAATTGGGTTTCACCTCATTTCCTAATATATGCGTTGTTTTTTGCTCCACCCGTAAAAACAAGGTAAATTCTATTCATGTCACCTTCTATAACATATTAAGTAATAAAAAAGTAAAAATCGATAGATATATGAGTAGGAGGGGGGCTGGGGGTCTAAGAAATGATGGGTGCGTACATAAAATAAGGTATGAAACTCCAAAAACAAATATAATTTTGTTTCATTCAATATCATGCTATTGTGTCTAATATTATACTAAAAATAAAACGATATAATACAATAACGTTTTATTTTATCTATTTAAAAGACATCTAAAGTTATCTCTTAATCGATATAATACCCGTATATCAACAAACCTCCTCCTTGAATACACTTTATGTCAAGCTCTTCAACAATAACAAAGTATGTGGTGTATTTAAAGCAAAAGACTATATTATATTTTTGTTCATGGAATAACTTTTAAGGAATATTCACCAAATTTCTTAACCATTAAGCCAAATTAAATTGAAGTTGTTTGGTTGTTTTTCTATGAAATCGTGGATGAATAAAGTTGTCAATATTTATTAAATAAAATTATTGTTTATTTGTTGAAGTGAATAATCTATATAAATAATGAAAATGACCATTTTATTCTCATCTTTTCTTCCATGAAGCATAATTCTACACCTCTATGAAATGAAATATATTAACAAAATACCTAGCACATTAACCAGAGTTTAATCAAGTTATAACTTTTTTCATGTAGAAACCTGATAATGACAATATCGAACCAAAAACAAATTGAATTGTTTCATCAATTCCATATTAGCAAGAATAGATTTAAATAACTTATTGAATTAGTTATACATGTCATCAGGTCCCTTAAGCTCTTACATCTACTAAGGTATTATTTGATTTGTTTTCCATTAAATCCTATATGGATAAAGGTGTTTGTGTGAATTAATATGTTTGTATAAATTGGGAATCTTTTTGTTTGAGAAAGTGTTTTTCATACATAAAAGAATCATGCTTTTAAGTGAGAAGGTCATGCTTAAAAAAAAACTTGGCTTTCTATATAAAGCTCTCCCTAACACCTTACTAAATAAATCACTTTCTATAACATCAAGCAACTACCAAACAGTCATGTATAGTTAACTGAATAAGTTATGAGGCCTAATAAGCTCATTAAGCTCCTAAGAAACAACATCTTTTCTAAAACAATATTAACGTCCCTTGAAACATCAGAAAAGTACACATACATCTAATCTTCCATATCCTATTTCCAAATTAAATATTTTAACATCTTACACTTGCTCAATTAACAAACGAAAAATATTATGCATATATGATCTTCGAAATCCTATTTGATTTGTTTCGTTTCCATATAATATAAATAAACTCCCCCATTTGACCAAGTTCATTAATGTGACATGGACCCAAGACCCAATTGGTAATGGTTTCAACCATGTTTATGCTTATTATTATTTTTATATAATATTTATATACAACAAATAAAACCGATCTCGAAAAAGACCCAATTGGTAATGGTTTCAACCATGTTTATGCTTATTATTATTTTTATATAATATTTATATACAACAAATAAAACCGATCTCGAAAAAGATTGGGTTATCAGATACCACTGTACCAAAAAGAGGTTAGTTTATCATCATCATCATCATCATCATCATCATCATCATCATCATCTACAATAAACCAATTGAATGCAAATATATGAAGGAAAGAAGGAAGGAAGGTCATTTTTTGTCTACTAAAAACACCAAATCAACTCTATTAACTCCTTTCTCTATACTACCACTACTAACTACATACACTTGCAAAATTTTTATCTATTCTCTTCACTTCTCTTCTAACCCTTTACTACAAATCACTAATCCATCGACACTATCCGCCAAGCTTATCGTCTTCAATCCGTTGCAATAACTCCTCATAAACTTTCAAAGAATTTGCGGTAAACCGTTCCATGGACTCAAAAACCCGTTTTAGCCCAATTTGCACGCTACCGTTTTTACTGGTCTCGCTCTGATACACCGCCGGATGACCTAACGACATTCCATTCTCGTCTCCCGACCCCACCACCATCATCTTATCCAAAATTTGCAACCCTTTATGAATCTTTTGATCTTCTTTATCCAAATTCTTTCTATCAACCGCCATCCGTTGACGCATTTCCCCTTATCCCGTTCCCATAACTGAAGAACGGTCCCTGCGAAATCCCGAATCGCGTCCACCACTTCCTTATCGGAGATTCTTTGCATGCCTTGGGCCCATTGGTTGCAAATTACAAACACGGGTGGCGCACCGATTCGGCCCGGAGAGTATGGGACGGGCCCGTCCACGGTTTCTTCGGGCTCGTACATGACGCATTTCACGAGCCACTCGTTTAAGGCCCTCACAAAACCCTTTTGGGCTCCGAACCAGCACGAGAAACGGATGGCCCAGTTGAGGAGCTCGTGTTCGAGTTGTAGCGTGGCTTCAAGACTGCCATCATTCAAATGTTTGTGAGATGCGATGGCATCGATACGTTTAGCGGCACCGATTGCTTCACACTGACTACGGTGGCACTCCACCATCGACCTCCACATTCTTGTTAACCTATATCACAAATAACACATGTATGAATTCGAGATGTCTTCACGGGAAATACCCTTTTAGGGTACGCTTTCCGGACCCTACCCTGTGTTGGATTAATGGGCTCGTTTGGTCTTGGTTTTATCAGACGCCCAATATGAATACATGTCTAGATAGATTGCTTTATAACACGTAAGTTTATAGGATTGAATAATTGTGCATTGTATGTAAAGGTGTTATAATAAGATGTTAGAATGTATCTGGCATCCTAACATGTTTTTTAGAGTACTTGTAAAATGAAGTGTCATATTGTTTTTTTCTATAGCACACTGTGGTATGAACACATCTTTTTGCAGGGCACTTTTTTTTCGTAGAGCAGTTTCAGAATAATGTCATATAAAAAGATCAAAAAGACAATTTTATTTCAGAAGTGACCAGAAAACTTGTTAAGACGCCCAAAATTGTCCTATCAACTAGACTATAAACTTATGTCTTGTAAAACAGTCTATTAGAACACTTAGGGTTGTTTACTTGACGCTTACCCGGTAAGTACTTACCGGAGCAATTTACCTTTTTGGATGGACATAACAAAGACTAGAATCTTACCCGGTAAGAGCGAAGACATGAACCAAGTGTCTTACGGGTAAGTGATATCTACAACTCTAACCCGGTAAGAGCATACCGGGTGTATTGTTGCATACGATACCGCATTTGAGAGACCAAAATAGTGTCCGATATGGTAGGTGATAGTGTCTAATTTTACCGGTAAGCACTTACCGGGTAAGTATTTAAGTAAACGGCCCCTTAGTTATGTTTGGTGTCTTACAAAGTCCGTTTACTTGTAGACATGCACAAGGCCGGGCCTTACAAGCCATTTTTCAATAGGCAAAAAGCAGCACGGATCAGGCTTTGGGATTGAAAGAGGGCCAAATTAGGATTTTTAAGCGTTAGCCGGACTTAAAACCTTTTGGCCTGATCAGGCTTTTCTGGCTTGGGCTTTTTTGTGGACCTCTATTTTATAATAACGATATGAGGTAATATAAATTTTGAAACAAGAATCATGAGGTATTTGCACGTAGAATAAGCAAACATAAAACTACATAACGAAAGCGTAGCACGTACCCTTCAATGAATTCGTTTAATTGTGGCCATAATTCTTCATCCCGCAAACTGTTTATTTTCTCCGAAATCTTATCGACAACTTGAATTGCAATTCGTATTTTGGTAGAAAGACTTCTAACCAAAGTTCTTGTTGCATCCACTTTGTGAGGCTCGGCGCCCTTCTCATCCAACCGTCTAAGCCTCCGTTTCTTCTCTTCATGGACTAACCTCATTTTCTCCTCGATCTGTGACACATAAAACAAAACAAAACTTTTCATCATCCAACCCAAACCAAACAAACACAGTATGTATATCCCACCTACAAGTGGGGTCCACAACAAGATGTATGCAGACCTGACCTCTATCCAAATGAATAGAATGGTTGTTTCCATGAAAACCCAAACCAAATGAGACCATTATATCCCACCAAAAGGTGGGGTCCACAGTAAGATGTATGCAAACCCGACCTCTATCCAAAAGAATAGAGTGATTGTTTCCATGAAAACCCCTAACTACTGTAAAATGTTTGGAAGGAAGAAATACATATATGCTAAACTTTGAGGAACGATAAACGCTTTAAAAAATACAATCAATATATTAACATAGGTTCCTTTTGTGTCGACATTTATGGCATATGTAGCCCAACGCCATGAAGCATACAAACAAAAATAACTAACGTCTGTCCAAACATTAATAAGCGATCTATGTTAAAGGATGTCTATGTTTAACTGCATACCTTAACTTCGTCAAACAATTTCTTCTCCCAAAGATACAGTTTATGTAGAGTCGATGAAAGATTCTTGGATTTCGTCAATAAATCTACATCCGTATCTAACGCAGGATCAGCCGACTCCAATGCTAACGAAGGGTAAAAACGTTCAACATCTTGGACGGACCTATTCAAAGAGATTCCCATAACACAAATCAGCAATATTCCATAAATTTAAACCCGAAACATGCATAAATGCAAATGAAAACGTTTTATAAAACCAAATTGTGGAAATGTAACTTGACCTCATGGGAGGTACTTAGCAACTACCATTTGCTCATCAAGGTGGCTACCAAACCACCCGAAATGAACCCATTATAACCTGGTCTACCAGTACTAACCCTGATACCACTAGGCCCATATATATATAGGGGGGTTTTCCCATAACACAAATCGGGTTAAGAGGAAAATCACTAAAGCAATTAAAATAAAAAGAGGAACGCCCTACTAACCGTTCATCTAGATAGTACGCACATGTGCATAAATGTAGTTTGTAACATGCACTAGTGCATAAAAACCAGCTTAAATTACTTATATGCATATGTGCATACCGTCTGGAACGATTACCAAAGTGCTCCTCGGTTTCATTTTTGGTGGGGTTTTCCCTCGACCCCCCTCTCTCTCTTATATATCCCAGCCAGATGTGGGGTCTACCGGTAACCCTGATACCGGTAGGCCGAAGTATATGTATATACTACAAAACTCTCACACACCAACCATCATCAAAAGTGACGCTTGAACCCTTGACCTTCACAACTCACAAGGGTTTGGCTCCACCCGTGACCCTAATATCGCTAGGCTAACGACCCTTTGCTAATTGCATTATTTTTAAAAAATCTAAATCACCAATTAATACAAATTTAAGAAGTTAATTGCGTAAAAGAGAAAAATTGAACCTTGATAGGCCACATGCTTGCGGTTATGTGGTAGCTTTCCGACCTCAAGGATCTTAGAAAGCTCATTGCCCGAGTTCGATGCACGATCAAATTGCGTTTGGATCTCTTTCATCACTTCCGAATCGCTTTCAAACACCACCGGCTTCTTTTGATTATCGACAACCTCTTTATCCACCATATGAACCTCGTACTCCACCGGATCCTCTTCTTTCGCCACCACATTCGGCACACTCCGATAGCGGAGCTCCGCGGCACCACTTTCTTCGCTCTTTTCATCAACCACCGCCTCCGCCTTCTTGCCGCCACCATCACCACCACCATCGCCACCACCGCTGGGGCCACCCGCCGCCATCCACAAACTTCTGATTTCCGTGTACTTCCTTAACAACTTCGTTTTGGTAAAAATCCTCATCTTCCAAATCCGGAATCCCTTCTTCATCTCGTACCTCCCTCGAATCCCGACTCGGAGTATACGGCGGATAATAGCTCTCGAAAGTTTGAAAGGGATTCAAAAAATCCCAACTCGAGCTCGCCGGCGGTGGAGGCGGCGGCGGCGGGGGTGGTTTCGAATTTGGCTCCGCCACCGGCGGCGGCGGAGCGCCGCCGTAAGACGGCGGTTGCGAAGAACCACCGAAAAATTCGCCATAGTTAGGGTAAGAACTAGGGTTTTGATTGTTATAATTCTTACCAAAATAAGAAGATGAAGAAGAAGCTTCACCGTAATGTATAGGCTCGGAACTCATCGGCCGTTGCTGGTAGACAACCGACGGCGTCGGTTGCTTTCTCATAAAATTCATCGTATACCCGCCGGAAGGGTAACCGGCGGGAAGAAATCCCGCCGGTGGATAACCGGCGGGAGGGTAAGAATAAGGAGGTGGAAGATAACCACCACCTAGAGATTCGTGCTGGTCTACATAACTCAAATTACCGTACGGTGGTGGTTGATGATGCACCGGCGATACGCCGCCGTGGTCGGAGTGCAGACGGAGGATATCGGAGCCCTCATCGCCGGAATCATCGTCGGAATCGGAATCGGTGTGAAATGAAGGTGGGACGAGCCGGAATTCGATCGGGAATGTCGATTTTCGACCGCCGCCGGCGGGGTAGGGCTAGAAGAATCCACCTTTCGTTCCGGCGGAAGGTTAAGCGCCGGCGACGGAGGGATATCGCGGCGGCGGCGGAGTGGAGATCGAAGAAACGGTGGAGGGAATCGCCGACGGATTTGAGGGAATGAAAGTAGGCTAAATGGGCTTGAGCAAGAGCGTAACGTTGGTGAATTGCTTCATCGAGAAAGTGACATCTTTTCCGGCAAAGATCCACCGCCGGCGAATCAACAGGCTTGGAACCCATACAACCCATATTATAAAAAAAAAAATGGGTTTTTTTCTTTTTAAAAAACCCAATTGGGAATTAATAAAATAATTACAGAAGTGAAGGAAAATCAGAAGGAAATGAAGAACAAGCTGGTGGAATGAATTTAGGGATTTGAAGAAAGAGAAGAGAGAGATAAAGAATCTTTGACAGCAGGTGGTACGTCGTCGTCTTGTAGGTTTAGAGATAGAGAGAGAAGTGAAGAAAGTATGTGCAAAATGTGTAGTGTGTGACTGTGTGTGAGAGAGAGAGAGAGAGAGATAGGCAAATAGCAGAAGGGGCCATGCTTTTCTTTTCTGAAAGGAACTTACAGTTATTACCCTTTTACTAGTTAAATATGTCTATTTGGTCCCATAAGTTTTTCTTAAAGACTGTGGGGTGTGCATTGGGTGGGTCAGGCAGGTACGAATGGGAAATTAAAAAGTCGGTCGAATGATATGGAACCAGGCCCCAAATTCTGTCCTTTGGATTATTAAATTTTTAAGTTCGAGTTGGTCGGTTGAGGTTGGTGTATAGTCATAATGTAACACATACAAATACAGAGTTGGTAACTAGTGAGATGATGAGTTAACGTGAGAAAAATGGTTATCAACCGTTGGATATACACATTAAGATGAGATGCACTGAGATAATAGGTGTCAGATCAATTCTTTTCCGAATCTGTTATCAAGGGTTCAAATCTGTTTCTCACGTTATCTCAACATTTTGCATTATCCTTCGCCTACATATATTCAACCAATTTTGAGGATGAATTTAGACACTAGATTATTGATGAAATCTATAATAGGTTTAGAAATCAAAAAACGATAGAGTTTAAGATTTTTAAAAGATAATTAATTAGATACATAAAATATATTTATAAGATATCGTGTGTGTGTGTGTATTCGGATTTCAGACAGGTGGGTGGGGTGGCCAAAATCAAATCGAACTCGAAACCAAATATCCCACCAAAGTTGGACTTCGGATTTCAACGCATTTGGGATTGATACAAACACCTTATTTTCATTTCTGGTTCAGGTTCCAAACCATTCGAGTTTTTACGCCATGAAGTTGTAAATCATTACCATGTTAGTATTTTTTTTTCCTATAAAACTTCTTAATGGTCGTATAACTTATTGTTTTTAAACTGTTTGGTCAAATATAACTTATTATAATTTTTATAAAAGACGTAAAGTTTATAGTTCAAACAAATAATTTATCATCAAGTCTTGTTGAAGGTAACTCATTCAATTATTATTTCCTATTATCAAAAAGGCATTATGGTGCATATGATTGTATCCCTTTTGGACCAATTAGTATTTATCATACAATGAAAGGTATGCCAATTTTAGAAAAAGGATGTAATTGGTTTCTATCATGTAACGTGTATTACAACATCCGCCACAATCAATAATGCCAATTCGATCCAGATAATCACAATATCACATGGTCAAGTTTCATAATTGAGAACAAATGTTTTATGTTTGTGCATAAGCATGTGCAAGCATTTGTTAATCAAGAGAAAAGGGAACTATGCCCTAGGGTTATAATAGTTTAAATAATTTTGAGGAGTTAGTGTGGGGGGACTAGGAGGAAGTGGTCCTTTTCAATCTTCTCTAATAAGCTTTTAAATAAATACATAACGTTAAGTTGTTGAACAACATTAAATCGGGTGAAAAGTAAATTCTTTTCAAAGCATCAATTATACTTGCTATAAAATAAATATATTTTTGCATGTCAAGACTTGTTATGCATCATGTGACTAATACTAAAACGTAGCACATTAACTGTTTATGTTGAGTCTTTTTCATGTACCTAGGTGACTTCGTCAAGCTTAATCAACAAAATAATGAGAACAAACTGTGACGTCCTTTCCGTTTGTCTTCACTACTAGAGCCAATTATCGGTAAAAGGTAAAAATGTATGTGTGAGATTCGTGAAAGGATATAGTACTCATAGTGTATAGATACTTTCCGACACCTAGCCATTGCTTTTCATTTGTAGGTTGTGCATGTCGTGGAAAATGAAAATACAAGATAAGTGAACATGCTTAACGTCCTACAAACTTAATGCGAAACAAATCACATTAAATGCTTGCCGGACACTATTAACTAGGTTATTGTACGACATTACTACCTAATTATTAAAGTCATGTGGTTGCCTATCATAACATAAACTCTTTCCGCTATAGAAAAACTAGCATACTGATATATTTATGTTTGAAAATCTAACGTCAAATCATAAAAGCATAGACCAAATAGATATCAGTTATAAGCTTTTAGGCTACAAAGAGGTTAATTTTGGCTCGTGGTAATAACAAAGCCATCAACAATCACTTTCATCAATTATATGGAGTAGGGTACAATAATAGTAGTAGTAATAATTGGTTGAAAATGGGCTTATGAATGTTGAAAGGGGAAAACGTATAAAAGAGAAGAGTATAGGGGTGGAAAATGAAAATATATGTTTGGTTAGGTTTTGTGGAAGTATTGATATGGTGAAGATTTGTTGAGTGTTTGTAACCCCCAACCCAAACTACTTCTGTCACAAATCCACTTCAATTGTACTACTTAGGGGTAAAATCGTCAAATCACACTCTTATTGCTTTAATGACTTGTACTTTTGACTGCATTCAAAGATTAATATCTTCTTTCAAAGAATTTCCATGTTTTTTTCTATCTCCGTTTGTTATTATTATATAGAGTATACACCAGAAATATAATGATTCGTGTGAGTACCTGGTTGATAGTACTCTAGCAATAATATGATAAGTTTTTATATTTATACAAAACTTAAGTTCTAATAAATTTAAAAATTACTTTTATGATTTTTATTTTATTTTAAAAATAATCTTTGATCATTAACTATATTAAAAACTCTTCTTATTTAAAAGCATTTTTGGTTTTATTTTATTTTTCTAATTATAATTCTATTTCAAATAAAATAAACATGTAATATGATGTTATTTATATAATATAAATAATTAGATTGTATAATATTGTTTTAAATAATAGAAATTACTAAACCCTACAAAACCCAGGAAAGGAGTTTTATTAATAAAATAATAGACCAATTTACGATTTTAGTCCTTATTGTTTAACATTCATAACATTTTTCATCTTTGACTTTTAAAAACTTCTTTTTTCCATCCTATAGTTTTCATTTTCATTTTACTTTAATCCTCCATCCAACTTTGTTATATTTAATGATTAACTCATCAAAAAATATTTGTTTAAATTACATATTGTCTTCTTATAATAGATCGTTCTTTATTTTTATTTTATTCTCAAATTACATAACTCATTTTTTTTTTTACTTTTTACTTTCTTTATTTATTTTATCAACATATTTTGTTTTATTGGTAATTATAAACTATTATAACTTTAATCAAGAAAATAATAAAATAATTTTGTTAAACTATTCATAAGTACATGATCGATGTTTTTTTTTTCCCAAACATTTGGTCCCTAAGGTTTGTCAAATGTTATAGATTTTGTCCTTAAAGTTCATCTCTTACAAAATAAACCTACAAGTATGCAGTTTTTTTTTATGAATTGTGTTGTTCATATTAACGGCCAACTATTAATCCTTTAAATGAGAGGGCAAAATGACCATTATACCCTTTTAAATCAATAGTATACTTTCTTACTTGAATATAACGACGTAAAACAGACATCAGTTACATTATATACTTCATTTTAGTTGTAAACATATAGGTAAACAACCAACACAATGCATGAAATCCGTCATACTAATATTTCATATGACAACATATGTACAAACTTATGTTTCATATAAATTCTTCCTACCTATAATAAAATCTATCACACTTTATAACCCGGTGCAAAGCCCGGGCTCTTAATAACTAGTTATATACAAATATGATAATACTATTATTATTTATACTATATATTAAATATCATGTTAGATATACTTATTTTACATTTAGAGAATTAGAGAAATAAACAAAAAGGTGAAATCCTCTTTACTTAACGGTAGACTTTGTGATAGAGTTAGTAGTAAGGACTATATTTAGAGTAAAAATCAAAATCAAGATTTTAATTTATACTCTTATAGATTTATCAGAGTTTACGTTTCATTTTCAAACTTTTAACAAAATCTCAAGGACGGAAGTCGGAATTTACTCTTATGATGATAGTTATTTGCAACCGATATTTTTTTATACCAAAATTAAATTTAACGAGTATCAATGATGATATAATTAGAATTAGATACATGTATTTAATATTCAAGATTTCATGTTTGAATCGTGATATTGTCATCTTTCTTTATAGGTAATTGGCATATGCCAATTGATAATGACATGCAAAATTGGCAAATAACAACTCAACGACAATGGATATCAACAATCAAAACTTCTTTGTAAAAAGAGATATGATGTAGACGATTCACGTGATTGCATTTTGAGGAAGCTTGCACGTCTTTGTTGTGAAAAAAAGGTAAAAAAGCAAAATGCTTGAAGGTTTTGGCTTGTTTCGGGTTATTTGAGCAATAGTTATGCAAAATATAATATTTTAATTTTTTTTAGTTTGCTCCAACAGCTATGTTAAATAGTATGTTAGAATAAATAAAAAAAGAGATAAGATAGAAATTTCCAAATTTGAAAAACCTTTAAAACTCTATAAAAGATAAACAAATTATATTTTAATTATTTCTAATAAATAAAAGTTATTGAAATTAAATCTGAACTTCAGAAGATAAAAATAATATTTTACCAAATATATTAAATATTTTATTGATATACTAACTTAAAAAAAACTAAGGATTACTAGTAAAATAGAATAATTGTTTGAGTCGTAATAAAAAAAATTAGAGTTTCACCTTTTATATTTTAATGTAGTGAATTATAGCATGGTTGTTAAACATGGTATTCGTTCCTAAATAATGTGTAAATAATAATAATAATAATAATAATAATAATAATAATAATAATAATAATAATAATAATAATAATAATAATAATAATATATTTTCCATTTAGAGGAAACCAGGTTACATAGTTAGTGTCGCAATTTTTTTACACATAAAAAGAGCATAAATAAATAAAAGATATAAACCGAGATGATGTTTGGATAGTGCATCATGATTGAAGATTAAAATTTTTAATAGACTTAAAATCAATAAAATGTTGAATTTATGTTATTTTGGTCATTTGTTTACAAATTTGTCATGGCTGTATAGGATTGCTTACTGAAAATAATTCTTTTAAATGTGTTTATTAATTTATGTGATATTAAATAAAAATTTAATAAAAAAATATTTAGACAAACTAAATACTTTGTAGGTGGTGTAGGTGGTGGAGTGGTATTGGTGCCTTGGTGGTGGTAGGAGTGTTCAAAAAACCGAAAACTGAACTGAACCGTATGATCCGAAACCGAGAAAACCGATACCCGAGCAACTCGTGACCCGAAAAACCAGAAAATAAGGGTTCGGTTCTTAAAATTTGCTACCCGCGGGTACTCGTCCCACCCCGTATATATTTAATTTATTAAGAAAAATATATTTATTAATAGTTCAAAATAAAAAAAAATATTAATCTTAGAAAAATCTCCATCACATACCGTGTTTTCTTCGTATCGACGACAATCATTTATACTCTTATTTTCATTTTCTAATTTTTTTAGCGTCAATTGTTTTAATTTGTTACAAAATAACTTCATTTTCTAGTATATATCTTTTGTACATTAAAACATTCGACAAAATCACAAAATGCAGGTACCCGTAAACCGAACCGTGGGTACTCACTTCTTTTTGATTTAGTTCAATGCGGGTACCCGCCCCACACGTTCAGTTTCGGATAGTAAAATTAGGTATCCGTCCCGTATATGTGGTTCTCAAAAATTTCACTACCCGCCCCGCCCCGCCCCGTGAACACCCCTAGGTGGTGGTGAGAGAGGTGGTGGCGTTGGTGTTGTATGTGGTGGTGGAGATGGTATGGGTGGTGGTGGTGGTGGTGTAGATGATGGTAGCAAAGGTGATTGTGGTGATTAACATATGATTTCAATGTAGTGTCATGTGTGATTTCAATGGAAAATCATATGTGATTTAATATAATATGATTGGTTAACATGTGATTTCAATGCATAATCATGTGTAATCACAAGATCATATGTGATTTCAATGAAGAATCATATGTAATTTCAATGCAAAATCATATGTGATTTAATATAAGCTGATGAGTTAACATGTGATTTCAATGCATGTGTGTGTGTATTTAAATGATCGTATGACAAGCTGAGTTTGACGTGAGAAGTGGACGTGAGTCGCTGATTATTGTTAATCTCATGCTCTCCCATAAATCGTAATTTAGAAGTGAATTCATCTAGTGCATCTTATTTAGGTGCATCACACGCTAATGTGCATTCATTTTACATCTAACGGTTGATAATCATTTATCACGTTAACCTTAACCTCTCAGCGGAACCCAACCATATATATAATACATGTATATACAGTCATATTTGAAACTAGAAGTGCTAAATATATGAGGTATAGAGAAGTGATCATAAGGCTGCTCGCACCGCCTGTGGCTTCACAGCGGCTTCACAGCGGGTAGGAAGGAAGGAGAGCCGGCGGGCTCTTTGGGTTGGGTGCATCAACCATTCAAGCCGGCGGCTTGGGGCTTGGTTGGCTTCTCCAACCCGTTCTACTTTACGTGTGTTGTGTGTGTGTTGTGTGTGTGTTTTAATTTTATGATGTGTTTTAAAGGTTTATAACTCAACCCATGAATTATGATGTGTTTTAAAGGTTTAGAACTCATTATCTTTGATAAATTATGATGTGTTGTGTGTGTATTGTGTGAGAGGGTTGAGAGGGTTGGGTGTGTGTTGTAGAGGGTTATGGGAGGGTAAAGAGAGGGTTGACCAAAAGCTGATGTGGAAGCTGATGTGGCATTCAAAAAGTGAGTGGGTTGAGAGGGTTGGAGAGTATGGGTGCGTGTAGCCTAACCATTCATACGGTCAATAATAAATTTGACCAGTAAAGAATTGCGGCTTTAATTGGTCAAAATTTGCGGCTATACCAAGAATAGAGGATACTTTCGTAACTTTTATAAATAAATAGCAAACATGTTAATATGTGAACCCGTTTGATTCACGTATCAACTATATACTTATATGTGAACTATTTAAGTGATTCACATTTGAATCCATGGGTCTATATATTCATTAGTTCATATTCGTATTTATATATTAATTTGTTTGTTGTCTATTTTTTTTTTTTGAACAGCAAAACGGAACCAAGAGGAAAGAGCTTCGGCATGGCCATCACCCTAACCCCAAGGCCCGAACTTTATGTCTATTTAACAAGTTAACATTGATGATTTATTTGAAAGCTTAAAAAAAACTATTTATAAGTAAAATGACCTTTTTATTATTAGTAGATGGAATTTTAAATATTTTTCTTGAATTTAAGAAATTATAAATCCATCCTACTCCTACCCACCCAACAAGAAATTAAAATAAAAATAGATAAAGGAAATATGAGAACCCTTCAGTTTCACCAGCAGGTGTTTTTAGATATCATATAAAATAAATTGGTTATTGAGAGGTTTTTATTAATTATTCACATGTGATTACCCTAAGTTAGTGGTATCACTTTCTGATCAACAACTTTTTTATTTCAAAATGTATAATTACAAAATCCATCTGAAGAAAGCTGCAAGCAAGTTGCTCAATTACCATTGCTATACAATCATTCATGCACCTCAAATCATTGTATTTAAATTTTTTGACATGATTTTCATAAAAATGCATCAAGAATAGTAAACAAATTTAGACAAAAAAAAAAAAAAAAAAAGTGATATTGGTCAAGAGGTATTACAATCTTATTTTACTTAGACCATGTGCTGTGAATTTGTGATCAACCCGAAGGCTTCAGCAAGCCTTTGGGTCTGTCGGCAAGGGTGGCAACACCGATGCGGCAACATCGGCTTCTTTGACTTCGGTTTCTACAACCCGAGACAAACACCCCTCCCCACCCACCCCCTCACCCCCCACCCCCACCCCCTTTTCTCTTTCTTCTTTCTCTCTCTCTTATTATTTTTTTTCTTATATTAATTATTTAATGTGTAAGTAAGATTGAGTTGGGTATATTGGATGGTTTAGATAAGATAGTAGAAAACTGATATGACGCTGATGTGACAGTTTTAGTTAATCGGTACCATTGTGGATGGTCTTACTAGTTACTAAATTAGGTGCACATATTTCAATTCTCGATGCATTTATTTCAATTCTCGATGTAACCCCCTTCTTAATAAATTAGGTACATATAGCAACCCCTTTTAATACTACTAATAATATTCCTTTAACTAATAACTAGTGGTGTGCTCGCGCGTTGCGCGACAACGATAATTTATTTTGAAAGAACTATGTTTTGTTCATTTTCTATTTAGTTTTCTTTTTAATTTTTAAAAATAACATAAACAAAAAAATAATTGATGAATAAGAGTGTTATTAGTTAATAATTAAAAAACATAAGAAAAAAAAACTATGAATAAAGCTTTTTCAAGAGGCACTACATTATCTATCCATGTTTCTATTTTATATATAGATATATTTTATGTAAATAAAAATAACATGTTGATTGTTGTAATTTCGTAAGTATAATTTATTAAATATGTTGATTATATATATTTTTTGAATGTTACGTAGATAAAAATAATAGAATAATGTGAAAGAAAATAAAGATATAAATAATTTAATTAATAAAATATTTTGTTAATAACTACATCGAGAAGGGAAATATTTTAGGGAATTTGAAGAAACTTGGGATTGAAATGCTTATAGAAAATACTATCTCATTGTCGGTGTTTACTTCTTATAAATTGCAAATTGGGAAACTATGACAAAATAAAAGAATCATAACAGAATCCACAATAAAACAAAAAAGTAAACAATTCACATAGATCATAATTTGGAGTTTCATTGTTGTCAACAAAAGGTAGTTTCTTTTAAGAAACTACAAAAATATAAACAAACAAACTGGGAAGAGAAACCTCCCTTAAAACGTCCGCACAAAATAAATATCAAGTGAAAAACATGAAGGAAAAAAAACTACAATTGTAAAAAAAAATTAAATAAAGCTTCAAAAATTAATTAACGGTCATATACAATACACAAAAGCATAAATATTATTTGAAATTTTGATGGAAAACGTAGATGATTATTATGATTAAACTTTGAATAAAAAACAAATACTTGGTTAACAATTTAGACAAAACATACCAAAAGTCTATAGAATTTTTTATAGAAAAAAGAATAATGATACTTGTCGGTGCATATGTACACCAAAAAACAACATATAAGTCAGACAAATCATAAAATAAATAACAAAAATATTACCTTATCTAAAAATTTACAAAAATTGAGTAATAGCATTGACAAAAATAAATTCTACAAAAAAGAAACAACAAACAACCATACAAATCCAATAAAATATAACATAGCATGTAAAAGAACAATGATACTTATTAGTGCATATATTCACCCAAAAACAATATATAAGTCACACAAATCATAACATAAATAATAAAAAATTTACCGTACTGAAAATTTTACGAAGATTTAGTAATAGCACCAACGAAAATGAATTCTATAAAAGAGAAACAACAAACAACCATACAAATTCAATAAAATCTAGCATAGAACATAAAGGTTGTTATAAATTACATTTTAATGGAGCATTACGTTGTATTTATAAAAGATTTTGTTATAGGTTTTCTTCTAATTAATAAATGGGAATATGAAGAGGTAAATTGAATGTCTCTAGAAAGTTAAGAAATTTGGAAGTTCAAGGCAATTAAATTATAAGTCAAATTACCAAAGAGTCCTTATAATAAAACATACAATTTTCATTTAGGGTAAAGTAATATTTAACTTATTTAGTATTTAAAAAATTCAAAATAATGAGAAAATTTGTAGATGCAAATCCTACTCTTGGAGAGTTCCACGTCATCCTCTTTGGTTGTTATTTATATATATATAAATGATATTGATTATTAGGTTTCTTAAAAGATTAAACATACGTTAATCATCAAACCCTTATGATCATTTGAATTTTTTGCTAAGATCGAAGATGACTTTTTATTTCTTAAGAATAAAGTCATATACAACCGTAAATTGTCACAACAATGTCAATGTTACTGTCATATATGCTGATTAAAGTAGTTAAAACTCAATGCGATGTATCAATCACGTAAAAATAGTAATTGTTAATGGATTATCATCAATTCTTGTAATCATAAAATATCAAAATTAAATTTGAGTCTATATGTTCAATCATAAAGACAATCATGTACCATGTTAATGATAAATTCAACAATATGGAAAAAACGAATATATAATAACAAATGACATTCTCTAAATAACATAATTTCTCCATGCTTGTTCAAAATCTTCTTTCTTGTTCCATGCCTTCAACTTTCATTCTCTTCATCCTCCTTTAAAGGAATTTCAAGAACTTAATTTTGTTTATCATTGAAATTTCAAAAGCAAAATAAATTAAAAAATAAGAAAATAAATGAAGAAACAAATCAGTAGTATATACGATTCAATCATAATCATATACTATACTAACAACAAATCCAACAGTATCAAAAAACAAACACATGATAACAAATCAAATTCTTGTAAGAATATAAGTTCTACATACTTGTAACGAATCTTCAAGGACCTTCCATGTCTTCAACTTTGATCATATTCATCCTCCATCAAGGGGATTTCAAGAATTCCATATTGTTTATATTTGCAACTTTAAAAGCTAAATCAATTGAGACAAATCCAACAATATGGAAAAACAAACATATGATAATTAACAAATCAAATTCTCGTAAGAATATAAGTTTTACATACTTGTAAAGAATCTTCAAGGACCTTCCATGTCTTCAACTTTGATCATCTTCATCCTCCATCAAGGGGATTTCAAGAATTCCATATTATTTATATTTGCAACTTTAAAAGCTAAATCAATTGAGAATTAAAAGAAAGTAAATGAATAAGCAAATCAAAAGTTGTGGGTTATACTCATATATGTAAATTTACAAAAAAACCAAAGTTAATTATGAATTACACATTTCCCAAATAGGGGTAGAAAAGTCTTTAACATATTAACTATTTAAAAAAAATCAAAAAATTGAGAAAAAAGATAGAAGAGATTCTAGGCCTTAGAGAATGCCACCTCATCAACCTTGGTTTTTGCTTTTAATATATATATTGATTACTTATAAAACCAATGAATGTCTAGCCAGCGGTGGTAGGTAACATCCTTGCGCTTGCCTTGAAAGATAGGTTGGCACGGGTTCAAGCCCCGCTTGTTGCAAAAAAGGCCAAAGGCCTTATAGACCTCTTCTGCGGTATCCAGCTCTTGACCGGCCTTTGGGTCGGTTCAGGGGCGAGTCCATGGGTTGGCCTCGGGTCGGCTCATGGGCGCGGGGGATTAGTCGGTGCCCGTATGGATCCGGATACCCCCGGAACGTGTGTGTGAGTTAAATTGCCGTTCAAAAAAAAAATAATTACCTATAAAAACTATTGGTAACCAGCAATATTCATGCCATGAATTTAATTCACAGAAAAAACCAAAACTGATGAATAAAATATAGAATCTTAAAATATAAGTATTTAATTTAATCTTTAAGTTAAAAATACAAAAAGTATGAATATTTTTAAACTTGATTCCTATAATTTACAAAATTAATAAAAGTAATATAAAATGTTTTATTGCATGCATGTGACTGTGTGAGTGAGCTTAGAAAATCTGACATGTCTTGTGGATGCCATCCCAAAGCATGGTTAAAAATATTTAATTCATGTTAATAATTAATATAATGAAATATTTGGAGTTATGATTATTTAATCATCACTATTTAGTATTTAAAACTAAATATTTTAAATCAATGCTAGCTAGTGCTTAAACCATGCGGTTTTTAAAAGGGTTTGGATCATTAGAGCATCTCCAACAGCTTTGCTATAAGTTTTTCTAAAATAGAGAATGAAACATCAAAATCTCTAAAACATTTTTTTCCATCTCCAACAACTCTTCTATTTTAGAGATTTTATCATCACTTATATTATTAAAATATACATCATATTTATTATCCCAATAAACTTTTTAAAAACCTTTAAACAACTAATTATGCTATTGGTGGAAATCATTAAAATAATGTTTCTCTCTCCTCATTTGGAGGTTTTAGAGATTTCTCTATACTAGTGTTGCACCGCGCTCGCGCGGTGGCGAGAAAGTTATATAAGCATCACCGTTAAATAATATTAAATAAAATAGAAGTGATTGATCAACATTTACAGATGGGACGAAAGGCCTCTCAGAGATGTTAAAGATTTTCATCATTAGAGATAAAACGATCATGATGTTGTACTTCTGTCATCTCAGCCTATAATGTAAATGAATTAGCAAAAATCCGAAAAAATTACAAAATACAAATAATAAAATATAGATGAAATAGATAATAACATGGATTATACATTAATAATAGTCGACTCTCATTCAAATTTTATTTTTTCGTCTAAAAATGAGAATGGAACTTCAACAATATACCTAAAACCTTCTTAAATATGTTGAACATACTTACATACACCATGTTGAACTTCATTACATATCAAAAAGACACCATCAAATAAACTCTATTACTTTAGATTCAATGAAGTAAAATAAAGAATTGATTATTGAAGTCATTCATAACAACAATACAACCACTTCTAATGTAGCTTTATATTAAAAAAACGTAGGAAACATAAATAAGGCCTTACTTAAATAAAGACACTTTAAAATCCTCAACAAAAATGCATACATGGATTAGTTTTCTCGAAGTAACTAAAAAAATAAACATAACCGTTCAAAAATGAAATATTGAAGTTTGGTGAAGCTACATCAAAAATTGTTATACTTTTAATATTAGATCTCAAAATTTGTATGAACATTCAAGTCATATCTTATCATTTATATACTCACTTAACATCCAGTTTTTCACTTTTGTCACCAATATAGGACAATGAAGATTTTCACCAAATTTTACCATTATGTTCGCAATACATCAAATAAAATGAAAATGAAGTGTTTAACTATTACATTAAATGTTTTGTTATGTGAATAAAAAAAATAGTTATCTAACCCAATAAATGGATCAAAATTTTGATGAACATTCAAGAAACATCTTATTCTTTATATACCCACTAAACTTCTAATTTTCACCTTTTTCACCAATGTGGGACAATAAAGAATTTATTACAATTGATCATTTGATGAATACTTTGTTTTCATTGTGTCAAGTTATATCATCTAAAGGTTTTTCTTTATATATTTATATTTTAAATCTTTCATATAAATTTAGTTTATATAAAACTAAAATGATATGTTTTACTATTACATGACGTGTTTTGTCATGCAAATAAAATATTATTATTTAATCCAAATCCAAAAATGGATTAAAGTTAAGATGAACATTTATTTGAAATTAACTTAAATATATCAAATAAAATATGAAATATTTAACTATTGCATAAAATAGTTTGTCATCTAAATAAAAAATAACTATCCAACTAAAAAATGAGTCAAATGTTGGATGAACATACAAACCATATCTTATCATTTATATAATCACCTCTACTTCCACCATTTTACTCTTGCCATCAACGTGGGACAAAAAAGATTTTACCCCACATAAATCACTCTTTGTAGTATGATTCGTTCTCAATAGAAAAATATAAAATAATTTTTAAGAAACCACGACAATATAAGTGAACCAAATTAAGAAAACCCAGATAAAACATATGCACAACATAAAGATTATGTGGAAATCATGAAGGAGGAAATACAAAAATAATAATTGTGAAAAAAATCCAAATAAAAACTTACAAACTCATTAACAATAATATATACAATGGAAAGAACATTTATACAAAGCATAAATATTATTTAAAATTTTTAATGGAAAAATAAATACAAAGAATACACATTATTTAATAATTTTGATGGGAGAAGAAAAATTATAATAATTGTAAATAAACTTCGAATAAAAAACTAAACACTTTTTTAACATCAAAATATAATATACACGTAAAACTTAAAAAATATATGAAACTTTTTTTAATAGACAAAAAAAAAATGATACCAATTGAGAACGATACACATATACACACATCAACAATGTATAACTCACATAATCTTAAAATAAATAAATAAAAATTTTACTTTACCTTGAAATTTTATGAAGGATGAGCAATGATATCGACGAAAAGTAAATTTTACAAAAAAGAAACAAACAAAACAAATATACAAACATTCATAGAACATAATATATATACAACATAAAAGTGGTTAATTTCATTTTGATGGATCATTAGATTGTAATTTATAGATGATTTTGTAGTAGGTTTTCTTGTAATAAATAAATGGGAGATGAAGAGAGCAAAATGAATGTTATAGGAAATTAAAAAGTTTGTAAGTTAAAAACTACTTAAATGGCAATACAAATTACTAAAGTAACCTTCTTATAATGAAATACACAACTTTCATTTAGGGGGTAGATTAGTCTTTTACATATCCAACATTTAAAAAAATCAAAAAATTGAGAAAAAAGATAAATAGGTTTGAAGGCTTGAGAAGATGCCATGTCATTGTCTTTGGTTGTTGTTTTAATATATATAAATGATTTAGAGAAAACATCACCTTTTTCTATTTTAGCAATTGATTTAGCAATGCTGTTGGAGCAATTTTAAAAGAAAAAACGCCATTTTTTCTATTTTAGCAATGCTATTGGAGATGCTCTTACATCCCCCTCTAGTCTATGAATTGACATTTTGTTCAATTTCCAAAACAGTTTTTATTATAATAAGTTGACTTTTCTATTTTAAAATAGCATATTCCAAACTTCTAGATAGTTTTTGATTGGTTATATAACTAGAGGGGGGTGTTGGTAACAACACCCCTTTAAAATTTATCAATGGGTATTGTTACCAACAACCCACCTCTATCTATATAACCAATCAAAAACCATCTAGAAGTTTGGAAAATGTTATTTTAAAATAAAAAAATCAACTTATTTATAATAAAATCTGTTTTGAAAATTGAAAAAAAATGTCAATTCATAAACTAGGGGGAGTGTAATGATCCAAACCCTTTATCAATCAATACATATCTAATAAAGGCTATTCATATCATCATTTGGAAAGCGGGCTTCATTTACTAGCAAAATCCTTAAACGGTTAAGGGTTCTATACAATATTAAAAACCTTCGATTGAAGAATTAACATTGTCAATTAATAACCGACTATAATTTTATTTAAATACATATTTCTTAATATGTTAAATGGGTCTTTTACTATATGAATATTAATAAAATGTCTTAATGTTTTATTTCCTTACAAATATTTAGAATATATTTTATAGCTAGACTTTATATAAAATAGTTTAGTTACCATGTGTAAAATATTATTTAAGAAAAATGTCTTCAAAATAGAGTGGGTAACTTGTGGGGAGACAAATCTAGGAACTAGAAATAAAAGGGGGCCATTTTTTGTATTTTTTAAATACTAAAAATAGGTAAGCACATATACTAAAAGATGTAAAGGTAGAAAAAGAAAAGAAAGAGTCCAAAGAGAAAACCTCATTGTCAATCTAGCTCGTAATGAGTCCACCACCATTACATGATATCCTTCCATATATATAAAAAATTCAATATATTAATTAATATATATTTGTTTCATAATATATTTTTTATATGTATTCGGTTGACAACATAAAATTAATTCTTATTTGACATGCAAACGTTTGAGATGTTCATATTGTAAAACAAACATGTAAAATAGATTAACATATTGCAAAACAAATATATGTTAATAATACCCTAAATCCAAGATGTAGATGGAAAAAAAATCAAGTGGAATAGCAAATGAAGCATCGACTCTCAAGGTTATCATAGTTTTATGGGTTCAAAGAAAGGTTTCTCATATACATACATAAATACATGCATGCATACATACATATAATATGAATAAAAAAATTTAGAGAGAGAGAGAGATGATTACTGTACGTTGGACCCATCCGAAGGAGACTGATGATGGCTTTGGTAATGAGACTATGACACCATATAATGTGTCAATCGAGGGGACGATGAGGAGGGGTAGGTTGAAGAAAACGTGGGATGACTGATGAGTAATTCAAGATGGAAATGACGACTTTAGACATTTTTCTGATGACGATTTTTAATGGAAGTTTTTGGAGACTTAAACTTAAGGGTAGTAGAGTTGTGTGTAAGAGCCGAAACCTAGAAGGCATAGAAAGAAGGGAGATAGTGAAGTTGAGGGTGGGACATGAAAACGATTAAGGAGCTGACATATAAAAGTTACAGGTCCGACAAAATCAATAACTTATGTACTATAGCACTAATATTACATATGAAAACCTATCTAAGTTTGTTTAAGCATTTAAAACCTATACAAAGTAACCAATATTTCCTAATTTTGAATTTTACCTTTAGGCTAAACGTTAAATTATTTTTAATATACATCAATAATCATATCGTATAAGATTTTGTTAGTTTGATTTAGTGGGTTTTAATTTATTTTCAAATATTTCCTATGAAAAAAACTTGGTGTCGTCTAAGAAAAGAATGTTAGGTCACTTCAACCCTTTTTAAGTCTTCTTTCATTTTCCCTTTTTATCAAAGCAAATTTGACCCTCTATATTTATGATATTAATAATCACCAATCAAACATTTTATTTTATTTTCATTATTTTGCCTCAAGTGATATATTTATCAAAGGTTATTTTAGTGCTTGATCATTATGGCTATACAATTATATAAATTTAAGGAGTTGTTTGGACCACGAAATTTAAAGGAAGTTGGATGGAATAAAATGTCAATCTTTTTAACCAAATTTCATTATGATATGTGATTTCTGGATTGATTTGTGGGGAGTCCACATAATTCCATGGTTGAGGGATTTGACTATTCCTTGGTATAAGTAAATGGTTGAATTCATTTTCTTGGTAAAATGTAACAAATTTTTTAATTTGGTATTAGAAAGACAAAAATAATCTTTGTATCCAATTTAACCAACACCACCCTCTCCTGCCGCCCTCAATATTCTCAATCGCACCACCCTCGTCACCGCCTACCCAACTAACTGTCATTGTCACTATCATCGTTTTTAACCTTACCCGTTTTAATTTTTGTGTGGTGTCGTATCAACCCATTTACTTAAATGAAATGAAATTTGTTACCCAAACCCGTTTACTTTGTGTCAGGTTAGCTTGTCGTGTTAGTTTTTACCAGGTCTATTGTTCATAGTCATAATTCCCACCTACCCAACCCACCCACCCCGATTGTTCCTTGCCGCCACTCCACTACTACCATCGTCACAAACGCCACCCACCTATCCCGCCCCATTCACCCACAACCCCACAACACCAACATGTCGCTATTCACTGTCACAACCACCATCTCCCTCACCCCTCCACACACAAAAAAAAACATGTAGATTTCACTTCTTTTGTGTGATACCGTTTCAAATCAAATATCTTTGACGGAATTCAATTCCAACAAATTACATTTCATAAACCAAACACCTCATAAGTATTATAACTTAGCTAAGAATGATAGAAAGCTAAAATCTAGTTTTGAATTGATGACAATTTATTTTGAAGTACATATATAAAGGCATGATGTACAAATTATGCTTAAAAAGTAAGGAAAAGGGTACGATATAGATTGGGCACTAACTCATACAAACACTAAGATTTGAGGTGATAAATTAAAGGAAAAGAGAGAGGGATCCATTAGAATATGCAACACACCTTTTATGGGCAAAAGTTGAAAATTTAAGACTTTTTGTGGGAAATTGGACAATTGGGAGGATACGGGATCTTTCTTTTAGGAAAATTTTAATTACCGCCCCTCATCTTTCCAATATATGCAAAAGTTGATTAATCTTTCTGCAAAGGAATTTATGTTAATTGGTAGTTGTTGACCATGGACAAACCTATTTATGGTTCGATGTTATGATATATGCACATAGAGTCAAGATTAACGCGATTGTTGTTGAGACCAATCTATATAAAACTTTAAAAAACAGATAAATTGTCGAATTTGCATAATAAAATAGAGAAAACAAAAGTTATTGTTCTTGATGAAAAACGACAAATAGATAAAGGCTTGCAAATTGCAATGTCCTAAAGTGAAATTCCATCTCCAATTAATCTTTGATTCTAGACATTGTTTAGAGGATTCAACTATTTAAACTGGGACACTTATATTTTAATTTTTATATATCTTTAGGCATTTTATTGATCAATTGTGGTCAAAGTCAGACATCAATACTGAACTATTTAATTACAACTGCATGCAATTGAGTGGAGCTTGATGTCTTGTTTTGCTCAAAATGGAGTCCATGTGTTAAAAGAGGAATTAAAGAGCAGGGATGCTTTCAAGACTTGTACAGTGCAACTCCTCCCTCTTGAGTATAGAGTATAGACTGTATCTAGTTACTTGCATGTTATTATATACACAACCTTTTTAATTTGGTACTATATATATTTCTTTTTGAAAAGCAAACTATACAAAATTGGTACAATATATTTGTATGCATGCTATTAGAATATATATATATATATATATATATAGTTTAATATACGAAGGGACCATATTTAGTTATTATTATAGATATCCCTACAAAAGTGTATTGGATCCCACTTTCATGAATCTTATTTTCTTATGTATGTACTATGTTTTAATTAATTTAAAGATGATAACTAAATATATATGAATTTTAACCAATTTGCTTAATCTTCTAGATGTATTGTGAAAAGAATGTTACGGTTATGTTCTAGTGATAGAAATCGTAAAAACTTCTAGGTTATTTTATCTATCTTGTACAAATTTGATTATAATAAATAAAAACAACATCAAAAGTGATTTTATACTTTTAAACATAGTATTCAAAATTCTTATTCTCAACGAATAAAATTGATTTCACTTTTTGTCAATTCATCACGTCTTTTTCTCTTGACATGTGATTTTAAACCTTAAAACGCATGCCCGTAACTCATCCACTTTCAGCTTGTGAAAACTTTGTTTGTTAGATGTGTGTAGTATTATGCAACTCGATAATGCATATTATATGGTAAGACGAAAGCATGATATTTATATTAAAGGAAAAAGAGTGGGATCTATGAGAATATGCAATGCATGACTCCTACCAAATTAAGTCTTATATGGGCAAAAGTTCGATAAGTGGGTTACTTTTTTGTAAGGAATACATCAGATGAGAGGATAAGTGTCCTTTTATTTAACTTTTCTTCGATGACCACATATATACTTTGAGAATCTTAATTATAGTCCCTTGTCCCTTTGTCCTTTTTTCTAATATGAAATAGTACATGTGAAGGAATTTTTAGTACACGGTACCATCAACCTGATGTCACGGCACTGAAATTAAAAATAAGATGAGAAGAACGTGAAAATGGTACATATTATACGCATGGCATCTAAAGATCGATTGATAGCTCAAAGATTTATGTGGTATGAGTAAGATGAAGTCAAAAGTCTTACGAAATTCTGTAGCACATGTTTTCCACAAGTTAGAAAATTAAGGATCCTCCCGTCCATTTGTATTAAGTGCCACATATTCATAGTCATTTGAAAAACATTTAACTCAAAACTATTCAAAATCCTATTATGCCATAGACACTGCATCAAGTATAAATATACAGTTTTCAATTAAACCCTTTGAAATCATCATTTTTATTCTCATATCAACTAAGAAATGCCTCCGTTGCAATATGTTTGGATCATTCAATAAATTTTTGATTTCCATGATTTTAAATGAGTAGCAAAAAATTTGAGCTTGATTGAAAAGATAGGCTTTAAGGTATAATAACGATGATGAAAATGAAATATAGAAGATGCTTTTAAGCTTAAACCTAGGTCCATATCAAAGAACATAAAAAATATAGCCGTTTAAATACATTTTAAGAAACACTTAAAAAAAGGGATTCTTATAGCAAATTAAAATCTTGGCCATATCAGTTACTTGAGTTGCACCAAGGATTCAAGGGGTATTAGGACGTCCCCTAACTCCCTAAGGCAGTCAATATGTAATCGTCATCATTTACTTATGCACAAGATTAACTAGAACTTAGAAGTTTTTACATCGATAACTGTTTTTTTGCAATAGTTCTACTAATTGGTTCATGATAGTTAAAAAGGCTAAAACATACATTTGTTTTTATAATCCGCTTAAGCTTTGGTTATAGAATCATCGCTCATATATTTAATTTCCCTTTCAACCATCATATCATGCTTAATTACCTGGACTTTCTAATTGTTCTCATATCTTTCTTTTGCCCATTTTTGCTTGACAAACCAAAATAGGTTTGGATTATAATAACTTGTTTGTTACATGAGATTTCATTTAGTTTTGTTACTGTTGAGCAATGTCCCACATCGGACACAAAGTGAACTTGTAATGTGCTTATAAGGTTTTCCAATATTTCACATGGTATCAGAGCAAGTTCACCTGTGGTTGGTCAAAAGGCCGCACGGACTCACGTAACCCAAAGTATCCATTGTTAGGCTGAAAGAACGCCACACGTGAGGGGCGTGTTGAGCAATGTCCCCATCGGACACAAAGTGAACTTGTAATGTGCTTATAAGGGTCCTGGGCTACTCCACTCATTGCCAATTGATTTAAGTTGGAACCCACAAACTTACAGTTACTGTAGTTTCCTTTTCATCTATATAATATATTTTTTCTACTTACAAATAAAATACGTCTATTCTATTGATTCACGATTTTCTTTAATATATAAAGAGGGTTCAAATGATAAGTATAAAATGTATGCGGAGTAGAAAATTGATTATATATGGCTCTTGCCTCTTGGATCAAATAATCAAGAGCAATGATGATATGAACACCCCTGACTTTCATAGTCAAAGCCGTAAATATTCAACTTTTTTTAAAGGAAGGGTAATATGATAAATCATTCAGTTTGTATGTGAATCAGTTTAAAGTTCATATTTGGATCAGTTAAATAGTCCATATTTAAATCATTCGGGTTTATATATGAATTAGTTAAATCTATATATCAATTACACAGGTTCACATATGAACATATAATTCATATATACACTTGTTTGCCACTTATTTTATAAAAGTTACGAAAATTACCTCTCTATCTTTGACGTAGCTATTCCTATACGACTGAATCATCTAGTGTTTCACAGTCAAAGTCGTAAATTTAATTTTGAACCATTTTCTAAGATGAAGGGGTAAACCCATTTCTCTACTTTTCATACATTTGAACCTCTGGCTATATATATGGGACGTTTTCATTTACAACCCATCCACCCATCTAATTAATTAAACAAACCATACAAACCGTTATATTAGAATACAATATAATAAAGATATTTATTGAAAATTACGATAATTCTTTAATTAAATTGAGATAAACATACAAGATAATAACATTCATTCATTGTTATCATTGCTTTAAATTATTAGACAAAATATAATGAGATATCTGTTAGACAAAATGGAATCAATATGTGTGATCAAAGTCAAGCCCACTAAACCAACAATAGAGTTTGTAATTCTTTTGTCAACACTTGGGATAAAGCAGACAGTGCATGTTTATCTTTGAGATTAGATGCTTGTATTGTATTATATATAATACACTTGAGCATGCATTCATGTTGCATGTTATGTGATATATATATTGGATTCTTATAACTGACCCTACAAAACTATTATGTGTATATAGTAATAGTATATAGTATAGTATAAAATATAAATCCAACTTCGCATAATATTTAATGTCGGCTTCTTTCATAATTAAACATCCAACTGATCACACTATAATATCATCTTATTCCAACCAAAAGCATCTCATGGAAGCAAATAGATTGCTCTTTTAGTTTTAACAGAACAAATTAAATAAATGTTATGAAATGGTGAAATCGATTACTACATAAGAGTAAACCTTAGTTTTTTTTTTGAACGGCAAATACTCACACACACGTTCCGGGGTATCCGATCCAAACGGGCACTGACTAATCCCCACGCACCCCAAGAACCAGCCCTATGGACCGACCCAAGAACTCGCCCTAAACCGCCCTATGGACCAGTCAAGCTAAATACCGCAACAAGTCGTCGCCTGTGGGTTTGAACCTTGGCCAACTGAGGATACCATCCCCTGAAGGTACAAGGGTGTTACCTCTACCCACTAGGCTAGACCATCTTTGGTAGAAAACCTTAGTTTTGATAATCGTTTGCTATCTACCCGGCCCGTAATAATTAATAGTAATTTGAAGGAAGTGTTTTGGTATATCTATCAAAAAGAAAAAAAAAAGAATGAAACGTGACATAAATTAATTTGATAAAAAGTTATAAAAGAGAATTAGAATAGTCTTTATCGACAACGTTGTTCATTTGTAGTATTGGGGTCCATTATGAGTTCGCTGAAAGTAGCAACTTGATCTCGTCATGGCCACCTTTATTGAATATTTGCCTAGTGGTTTTAACTTCATTGCCTTAGATCAATGTATGTTGGACTTTCTTATAATGTCAATGACATATATACTAGTTGATATTTATATTAATTATTGGGGTTTTCGAGTAAACGCACATATCTATCAAGGGTTTTCATGGAGTAGGGCCTACATTTATGTTTGGATATGCACGTATGTCCTTTACAATTTTGTTGTCTTTTGTAGTATGCAAAATTAAGATTGAGAAATCCATAATTATCTTTTATTTATTTATAATGATATCCATACCCTGCCTACTTTGGATTTCTAGATCCTCGTCTGTCACTGACGGTTAAGGAAATAATGTTGGAATTAATTATGAATTATAATGTATATATGTGTTAAAACAGATTAAATAATTAACCATATGAACACCCTGATAAATGCGAGGATGGTTTACTATTAATTTGCATCTCAATCTTGTTATAAAGGGATTGTTGTTATATATGAATGAAAATGTTTGGTGGTTAGATTTGTTGGTTTCATTTACTCACATGTTAGGGTTGTGATTAACAATCCATAACCCAAGATAACTAACTATTTCGAATACGGGACACCAATGTTTGGACTAAGCAAGAAGTCATTGGACTAAGCAAGAAGTCGATCCTTAAAATTAAAGGTGATTTTGACAAATATTAGAAATTATATACCTTTCAGAAGTAAATTACATGCTTCACCCCTATGGTTATGTGTTTTTAACAGTCTTTACCCCCTTTCGGAAATTCAAATTGTATCCCTATGGTTGCATTTTGCAACAAGCTAGGTACTTAATGCAAACATAAGGACCTAGATTTATTTAGAAACCAAGCTCATTAAAAAAAACTGCAATCATAAGGACCCAACTCATGAGGAAATGCAACCACAAGAATGTAACTCGTTAAAAAAACAACCAAATAGACATGACATCCTGTTGATTTTCAAAAGGAAACAAGAAGACAAGGTTTGTAAAAACACCTAACCATAGGAACAAACACAAACATCACATATTTTTCTTTAAAAAACGATTTGAATCCGTAACATGCAATCCAAAACTACGTGAAATAAAGTTTTAATTGATGATTTTGGCATGAGCTATGAGATGCAAAAATAAATCAAGGGTTCAAAAGTTTAAAAATGAGAAAACCAAGGGGCTTTTAGGGCACATTTTTATATAAAACCACAAGAATATACATACTAGAGGTACAAATATTATACTTGCAACTTCTTTTAGAGTGTGTTTGGTGCTCAAACAGAATATGACAGAACATGGTAGAACAGAATAGGACATGACATGATAGAATAATTATTCAGCGTTTGGTAAGACATGACAGGGTAGGACTGGACAGAACAAAACTGAATTATGAATTATAAAAATTTAATCAGGTGTGAAGCATTTTGGACCATGTAGGCTTCAAATTTAATCGGGTTCAAGTTCGGGTTTTAACAATATATTTTTTTTTTCTTTCTTTTCCCACCAAATTATAGTAGAACATAGGAATAGTGTACAACAAAAGTTTAAAGATAAACATATATATTTTAAGTAACAAAATTTGAATAAAATACTATCAAATGAAAATTTTACTCTTATATTATGTATAATAGTTATAAATTTAACTTTAACCCTTCGTTTTACATGCTTAAACATTAAAGATTTAAATTAATTCAATGAAAAACACTTAAACTATTAAAAAAAGTTCATACCTCAAAGAATTACATAGAAAAGTTACAAATAATATTAATAAAAAATGTTATATTCAGATTTCCGGTGGGTTCGCTTGACGGGTACGAAGACCTTACCCGAACTGGGTAACTCGCCAAAAAATTGGATTTTCGGTTTTTCGGATTTGGACGAGTTTTGTTCACCCCTAAGTACGAGACAATTATCGTGAAAGAGAAAATCAATCTGTATTTTAAAGGGTATAATGATACATCTGATCTTGTTCTACTTAGTTCCAGAGAAATAAAATAAATAGGGTTATCCAACTTTTGTTCTATTTAGTTATAATGTGCCTAAAAGTGAGCCCAAAAGTTGGACAACCCTGTTTATTTTACTATTCTACTATGTCCTATTCCATTCTATTCTACGTACTAAAGCACTCTTACGAGTTATGATCATTGGTTTTGAGTGCATATATGGTCTCTCCAATCATGATTGAATGAATTGAAGTTCATCATTCAATAAAAATGATGTGATGAAATTTAACTAATGGTGCTTTTGCTTTTTCATAATTCCACATCAATCACAAAAATTAAAAGAATTTTTATTACCCACCCAACATAGTTATTTACTATACATTCAATCATTAACATTTTGATTTTACATTCAATCATAACAAATCTTTAAAAAATTTGGTAGTGCATTATTTGACGACATCAATTATTTATAACGTACAATTGATAATTTAAAAAATAAAAAAAGAAGGTGCAAATCAAGATGTGTTTTGAAATAATTAAAATTTTCAAGTATTATACCTTGCATAAAATGCGTACGAACGGTTCGAAATGGATGTACTTAAACATAGGTTTCATGTTTTGTGATATGATTTTATCCTATAGATTTAGGTAGATGGTTATTTTAGGAAAATGTGTAAAATGGAGTATTTTTACTAAAGGCAACATGCATTATTGATGAGCAAAAACACAAAGAAGACGGTCCCACTAAACAAGTAACTCCGAGATGAAGTAAAAAAAGAGATCAGAAATGATAGAACTATGGTTAAAGACATGCAAGACACAAAATAAGGCCGTAAAAAAAGAGGGATCATAAATGATAAAACTATGGCCAAAGACAGTCAAGTCATAAATAAAGCTATCAAAGGCTGCACCAAAAGCCCAACAAACGAAAAGAATTACAAAGAGAATGACAGAAAGATTTGGTTATTGATCCACGATCCCCACTTTAGGGATCCTTTTCTTTAATATGAAAGCGCAACTTGATGGTTCGCACCCGATTACAAACAAGATCCTCGACAAGAAGAATATATATATTGTCACAATAATTTCTATATGTTCTTCTACCTTTGGACATGTAGCTCAGTTGGCAAAGAGGCAAACCAATTCTGCTCAAATACATAACATATCCAAGTTTGAATTATGTGAGAGACGGGCTTGAACCCCTCTGCTAGTCTCGACCAGTAAGTCATCTCTAAAATAGTTCTTCACATATAGTTCATAGAGGGTGATTCCATATAAGACCGATCTAGATTGTTGATAATGAACTTTATTATTCAATTTTTTTTATATGTTCTTCTATTGATTATGCAATTATGCAACATTCTTAGTCATGCAATTAATTTTGAGGCCTACGATGAGTTCAAACTAATCATTTGTTAGTTGGTTTATGTATCAGTATAAGTTAATGTAGCAGAGTCATATATATATTGTTATTGGATCTACTTTTTTTAATTTATAATTATCATTCTATATATGTAACTTTTTAAAGTATCTTGACATATTGCATTGAACTTGCATCTAACTAGATTTTTTTTTCTATGAGGCTATTAAATATTCAGGTTTGCGAAATAATTAGCGATCCACAATACTCCTCACATTGAACCAAGTAAATTCTAAAATTATCAGGATCTTTTTCCAACCTTGATTACATAATTTATTTTCTTTAAAAAGTAAGTTCTTGTGTGACAACCTTTTTGTTGATTATAGTCCACAATGAAAGCTTTAACTCTTATTAAGGGGGGCATCATGCATTTCAAAACCAAATAATTATACATTATCATCACTAACTCCAAAACCATCATTGACTATTACTTATAATTACTACGATTTACCTTATTTCTTTTAGAATTTTGAAATATTTTAACTTCAACAACAATATTTTCATTGATTCTGTCTTTCACTCCCACTAGACTTTCAAAAAATCGTGAAAACGAACAACCTTAAACTATTGATTCTAATACTATAACATTAATTATAAGGTGTTAGCTCTATGTATTCCTATATAAATTGAAATTAAGTTAAAATCTAATATTGAACATGTAAGGTATATTTATTCTACCTCTAGTTATGTCACAATGCTATTTCTTATTTGTATTTCTTATGATGTATTGTTTGTCAGCTTCCTATAATTAAGTAGCATCACAAATATTGTAAGGGTAGGCTAAGTTCACCCCATGTATATAAGAAATCGATTATATAAAATTATACATGATTCACGTATAAAATCATAAAAAAATGCATATAACAATATTACCTATTTTTTTTATATTGTTGTTTAAGGAGATGGTACTGTTTGTATGTACATTTTTGCATTCCATTGTTCATATTGAAAGAGGTGAAAATGACACTTATTAATTGCACAAGTACTAGTATGGGTTACATAGTTTAAAATATCTTTTAACTTACTAGGTAAAAAAGTGAAACCTTTTGATTGGTAACTTTCGGTACGAAACAACTTTTCTATTTTCTTGGTTAGAAGAAAGGCATGTAAACAATTCACTTCTACAAAACTTTATGTCGGGATGAAATACTGAATAGGTTCTTTATTGGTGCTTAATTAAAATATGCTTACCTCTTATCACAAACAACTACTTCACATATATAGTAATTCAAAACAATAGATAAAAAAACATTATTGTTAATCGGTTATCTAAATTACCATTTAGAAGAAGAAAATTTAGGCTGTGTTTGGCAAACTAGCTGATAAGCTAGCTGGTAGTTGATAACCTATGTTATGAATAAATTATGTTTGGCAAAAACTAGCTTATGGGTATGTAAATTACCAAAAAGGATATTTTTTGAATTTAATAATTAATACTAACAACGGTATAATTGGAAAAGGCTAAAAAAGCTCTTAAAACACTACTTCAAGTAGTGTTTCAATAAGTTAGCTTATGATACATGTTTAGATGAATTAGCTTATTTTTGTCATCACATCCTTAATCTAATTCACATAATATTATGTTGTAATAAATAGGAATATCAATTATGATAAGAACATAAAAATGTGTTCAACTTTCATAAGGATGAAATGAATTATCGGTAATTAACCTAGTTTCATTTTTGGATTTCAGAAATTATACATACCTTTATAAGTAGATTCCAAAACGGAACATGGTTAGCTTTTATGATTTATTAAAATCCAACATTTTTTATTTGTAAAATTTAAGACAAAATACATTAAAGAGTGCATGATAAAATCGCCTTTATAAATAGATTAGTATTATTTTACAATCACTTTCTTGACCGAGTTTTTTCTTAAATATATAACAATGTTAATCAAAGTAATAATATGGGCAAAAGTCCAAACATAACTAACATATTTTTATGTTTAAACGATTATATTTTTGGACATTTTTCTAAATGAATAAGTTCTTGTAATTATCAAAATCAAATAAGATGGTTCTTTGGACCATAAAAATCATTGGCAAGTAAGCTAGGTTAAAACTGCCATAGACTAAAAGAAAAAATAAGAAAAAACCTAACAAAATTTTTATATTTTGAGCGATTAAGTTCATCATTTTTTAACTAATAAATCTTGCACTTAGTGGCTTTTAAGGTTTAAAAATAAACATTCCAACCTCCCTAACCCGGAACACGTGTTATTAAAAACTAACCAAGTCATACAGTGATCATTGGCAGGGACCTTTATTGACTCAGAGTGAGAATACCATAGAGATATAAGGTCGTGCCAAATTTATTCTTAGTCTAACACATTGTGCAAAGCCAATACTAAAAACCATATGATACCATTTCCACGCCGTCATGCCATTTGGTAGGCATCATGGCACATGACCATGACAAATCCCACGTACACCATGGCAACGATGCCATTCTCGGCGAAAATTTCACATGGTCGAAAATGCAGGTCATGACTGGATCGCTCTTGCCTTTTGTAAATTCAATCTTAATAAAATTAACACAAATTGAACTTCTGAATACATAAGATTCATATGTGTACTTACAATTTTAATCCAAGATTCATCACAAATTAAGGTTTCTGTGCTTGAAACCCGATGAAGGGTTTCCCTGTTTATTCTCAAATTAATTATTGTTAAGCCCAACAACAAACATGAAATAAGACCTTGTATCATGATCTAACAATTGATATGAAATTCCAAGATAAAAACATAATTTAACATTGAAATTCTACCTCTGATTGACGATTCCTTTGTTCAAACTTTCACTACTCATTCTTTATTCTTAACCCTAGATTTCCTTCTACTTCTTGCTTTCTTTGAAGAGAGCTTTTTATGATTTTTGATGAAATAAGAGTCTTGATCTTGTTTTCTTTGTGATAAAATCATAAAGTCATCTAATCAGATTTGAATGTCACTTTAAACTCTTCATCTATCTTAAAATCCAGGGGGTAACCATTATCCATGTTTCCTACATTACTTAGGTCAAAACTAAAGTCCCTTGCTAGTATATACTTTACAAATTTTGTCTCATATATTTTAAATTTGTTGCAGTATTAACTATAATCAAAACAAAGACAAAGGTTCAAAACAAAGACAAAGGTTCGTGTGAAAATAGGAGTTAAGGTGAGAAGTGTAAGAAAAGAGTTACGCGTTTAATTTGTGTTTATCTAATGATTCACATTAAGTCCTAAAATAATTCATGAATTCGCTTCATAGGGTATTTTCAATTGGTCTTCAATTAGGTTCAATCCAAAAGTGAAAGTGCTAATGTTATTTACTACTATTTTTATTGAAAACCAACTCATCAAAACAATAGGTATATATATATATATATATATAATACATTGATACAACATTAAAATCGATTGTTAAATAAAAAAAACCAAAGAATATTGGATTGATCATTCAACCAAAACAAAAACTTGCAATATATAATTATTAATTGGTCAAAATGATCGTAATTAATTAGTTATCATCTAACATTTGTGGTGGTTTGTTGACGGATACAAACGTCATAGCCGTTATATTTTCTTTTTTTATATATCCAATATTTTAATTCGCACTTCAATTATTTCCTTAAAAGTATACAAAAAGAATTGTATATTAAGACCAGTTGCTTTTGTATAATTCACTTGTCAAGAATAATTCTTTCCATGAGCATGCAATGATTTTTATATTTTGTTTCCCTTCTGAAAGTTGTACACACATGCATATTTTTCTAGAGTATATATGGTCAACAAAAAGACAAAATAAATAATAAATAATAAATATTTTTAAATTATATTTAAATAGAAAATGATTTAAAAACATATACGATCCTAATTATATCAATTAAATCGTTATCACCGAATCTTAATACAATTAACTACTCAATTATATAAATTATAATACTATTACCTAGTATATATTGATTTCAATAACATAGACAATCAATTTGTGACAAACGACAATACATATGAAACAATAACTTTTTAGTGGCATACAACATACATAGCGTTAAAGTAGAGTGACAAAAAAAGCGATGCACTCTACAAGGATAACTCAAAATAAAATTTGTCGTACTTTTTTTGGACATAAAAGAAGATATACAGTTTTTGATCTAAACTCAAATAATTTCTGATATATATCACAAAACTAGAATAATATGTACACGGGTCTGTGGATGTAGTATAAAAAAATATACATTAATAATTTATGTATTCAAATAGAAAAAAATTTCAGTTGCGTATTTATATTCTCGTAGCATTATGAACCATTTTTTTTGTTTAATTTTAGTCGAACAAAAATTTTTTTAAATAATAAATTATAGTTACCATAACATTTTCTTTCATACTTTTGGCTTATATTTTGTATAACTGTTGGTATCCGAACTATTTTCCACTTATCTCGGCTAATTTCATGAAACCACAAAGTTGGCGTAAAAAACCTAAATTGGCCTTGATGGCCGAAGGGAGAAACCTTAAAATCTTACCCAATAAATTACCTTTAAATTAAAAGTTACTTTTGGGTTATAAGAGCATCTCCAACAGGTATGCTAATTTTTTTCTAAAATAGAGTAAAAAAAGTTAAAATCTCTAAAAGAATTTGCATCCTACTCCAACAGTTATTCTATTATAGCAACTCTAACATTATTTCTATTGGTTATAACATTAAAATAATCATTTCTCTTTTTTAAAAATTTATTTTCAATTAATCCTATTGGTTGAAACATTAAAATAATCATTTCTCTCTCCATTTAGAGATTTCTCCAAATTTAGAGATTTTTACAATCTCTCTCGTACTTTCTCTATTTTAGCATATGGAATAGCATAGCTGTTGGAGCAATAAATATGCAAAAATCTCACTTTTTTCTATTTTAGCATACCTGTTGGAGATGCTCTAATAGTTATCCATATTAGGTAATTTGATTAGAATCAATGGAAAACAACTTCCCTGATAAAACTGTTTGATAAATTTTTTCTTTCAACAATTAATATTTCATTTTCATATATGTTTTTTTTTTTTTTTTTTTGGTTAATGCAAAGGTTGTTTCTAGTTTTTAAGGATAAAAGTGGTTGTTTTACAAGGCAATAGGCAATAAGGCATGGTGGGGACATTTGGGCCAAGGGTCAAGTCAACTATCTCTTTATGGGCCTACAAAACTTATTATCATTTCAAATTTTCACCCTTTAGCCCAAAAAGCACCCTCTACTTGAGGCTCCTCTTATGCACATTTATTTGCCTTATTTATCTCTTTCTTTATTTCACACTTTTTCTTCTTTATTATAACTTTTCCTTTTCATTTTTTATGTTATAATAATCTGCTGTCAACTTCTTGTTTTATCATCTAAAACTAAAAGGAGCGTCTGAAATCGATACATCGTTTTAACAACTTCATAAAACTCCATAATGGTACTAATTACTTAAAAACCTTTTTTTGTCTCATAAATTATTTCCATATCAATAATATGATACTATGAATGTAAAAATCCAAAAAAATATATAATTAAATAACCATTAGAATATTATTTCAAAATACATTTGAGGTAAGAATCGATGTTCGTTTACAAGAACTCTAAAAATGTAGGTGATTTCTAAGAACTTTCTAAGTTACTACACTTTCTAACATTTTAATTAAGGAAAAAGAAAGTAAACAAACACAAAAAAAGGTAAAAGAACAGTTTGTGAGTTCATTGGTTTAGTAGCTTCTTCAACACTGAAAGCTAGAAATGAGGAAAAACCTTTCTTTTTGAAGGACTCTTCTTGGTTACATGAACCTGTTTTTTTATGTGCTACTACACATGGCTATATATGCCTATATGTACAATAAGATACATTAAAGTCCTACAATGCTATAAAGAACGCTATATCATTCTAAAGCATTTTACAACTTTTTAAGCTTATATAAGGGACAAGATTGATAAGTACAAAGATACTCCATGTACTAAGATAAGGTAAGTGGTTATTATACAAAATATTGCAAGAGCATACCAAATATATACAACAAACATATAATTCTTTTAAACCTGTAGCTAATTGGTTGGATTCGAAGATTACTAAGGGGCAAGCGCTTATCAACAATGAACATTATCCTCACTTATCTTATTGTATAACATTTTGGACATTAAAATTGATTGATGCTAAGCACTTACCGGGTAAGACTCTTGGTTCTTGTTATGGCTCTTATTGGGTAAGATTCGTATGATAAGTGATATAAGTAAGCGCTTACCCAGATAAGTTTATAGTAAACAGTTCCTAACAAATAGTCAACTTCTAGAATCTAGATCCAAATAGAGAACAAAGTTGGCCCAAAGTCTTGGATTGCATAAAGAAGGCCCAAAATAGTTGGGTCTACCACAAATTTTCATGTAAATGGGAAGCTTGGTTTTCTTTCTGCCTTGTCTTAATCCCAACATTCCAAAAACAAATATAACAGGAAATGAATTAAGGATAATCTTTTAAGCTTCGGTTAGGTGGTAAGCTTTTGAATTGTGGACACTCTTTTACCATCCGTTTTACAAAATAGGTGTTCGTGCCAGTTAGGGAATATAAATTTTACAAAAAATGAACCTTTTTTAATCGTTGGTTACAAAGTAATATATGTGGTCTTTGAAATAATAACAACAACATGTACACACAAAGATACTTGCCTGTTTTTTAGATGTAGAAGTCGCTTTGCTTGGATTGCGCCTTAAGGTCCTTTAACTTTTTCAATATGTTTGTGAAGTAATCCTGCAAATACTTCTCCAGTGTAATTATATCTTTTTGATCTACACCAAGAAGTTGATATGTCTCGTTCATTGGTACTGAGAAGACGGTATCGCTCGTGAGAATCTACAACAAAGCATGAGAAAACCTTGAGAAGGATAAAACAACATAAACAAAGACAAGTCAAAGCTCTCTATAACAGAACACTTGAGCCACCAACAATAAACCTCATCCTCTGCCAAAACTTTAATTTGATGCATACTCAAGAAACTGTTGTTAATTAGTTATACACTTCATTATGTATTAACGTCACACAGGTACCATAGTTTATATATTTTGTCTATGATAATTGGTTTGAGCCTTTGAGCAAAATAAGTAACACATGATAAACAAGTTTATATTAAAGCTAAAATAACAAGATATTGAGATGAATTAATATAATAATAGAGAAGAACTAGATATTAAGATGCCTAATATTGAACCGAATTCGACAAATAAAAAAATACACAAGATATTGAGAAAATTTGATTTCTTCTAGTTTTGGTGGAAAGAGTTTAAGGTATGGGGTCTTGTAAAAGTTGAATGGGTTCTTTAAGCTTGAAACTATGCCATTGATATTTTTTTCAAAGGTAAATATAGATTTTTTTTTGTTTTTGACTGGGTTCAAGAGACCCATAGCTTTGTATGTGGCTCCACGACTGCACTGAAGAGAGGTATGTCCTACAGAACTTAAAAATAAAGAAAAATAGAAGACTCGTGGTGTTTTTGAACGGCAAAAAGACTCGCCTTTTACCTTCAATGTAAAGACTAACTTACCTCTGAAAATGCCAATCTGTCTGCAACGTCATTTGTCCACTCAAAACAACGAGTTAACTGCCGAGTGAATTTCAGAACTGAGACTGGAACTGTAGTCACATTTGCATCTTGTCCAGCTAGCCTCTCACACAATGTAATCACCTGGTGACAAAAGAACTCATCAGCACTGAAATTACTAAATGACTGCAAACTGGAAAAAGATGTTCCATGAATGTGATCTGATTAACAAATGAAATCAAACTGAATCCTTGAAAGCAGAAAGTTCTTTACCTCTTGGGTTGTCCATGCACGAGGCCCAGCAAATGTAAGAAGTTTCCCATCAACTTTTTCACTTCGAATAGCAATAAATGTTAAACGAGCTATATCCTGGAAAGAGGGCACCAAATGGTTTTAAATACTATTGATCTGCTTGTGGCTTAGTATAATAAGACTTGAAGTACTTGAAATTACCTGGGTGTCCATATAAGCTATTCGTGTTGGGGCATCCGTTCCCCACACAGATTTTTCTTCTAATATAGGCACAGCATACTGCCCAATTAGCCCCTGCAAAATTGGAAAAAACAATGTATCACCTTCTCTTCCATGTTGACAGAAGGTCAACAAAAGAGATCATCTAACAGGAGGATTTCGAAACTGTCCATTTGAAAGCCATGGTGAGCCATTAATTGATTATGCAAACTTGACATTTATAGATGGAGGTAAGGAATGAGAAACTGTAGTTGTAAAAGTTAGATCATTGGAAGCACATGCGTATATATACCTGCATGAAACCACATAACCGGATGACAACATGGTTTATGCCAGAGTCCTTAAGGAACTTCTCGGTACAATACTTGATCTCCATCAATGGAACTTCTGGATGCTTGTCACAGTTGTGAATCGAAAAGAATACATACTTTTGGATTCCCATTGCTTTTGCACACTGTATAAGAGCAACCTTTCCTTCCCAATCTACCTAAAATGAAAGAGTAAATTAAATAGATCTGACATGACATACATGTAAAATGCAGATGAAGAATGGATATTAGTAAATCTTTTAAAACGAATTCTATGATAACGAAATAAATAGGACTCCAAGTAATGATGCTTACGGTTTTTATAGGCTCCTCTGGACGCCCTGTGGCACAATCGATGATTGTATGGACACCAACCAGTGTCGCTGGTATGGTTTCTGGTTTGCTCAAGTCTCCCTGCACATAAACTTCACAGCTGATACTTGCATATAAAAGGTTATACATATACAGATTAGTAAAGCATCAAATAAGTATTGTCAAATGGGTACAGGTAACAGATGCCAGTGGAGGTTACATTGACAACAGTGGCACCCCAATCACGAAGAAAATCAGCAGGGGCAGGTCTAGGTCTGACAAGGCATCGCACATCGTATCCCTCGTCTAGTGCCCTCCCTCACCACCTGCCTTCCTAAAGTTCCGGTAGCTCCAATAACCATTATGCTGGTTGGTCTCACCGGGGTTCCTGGTGCCAAATTAGCTGCTGCTACAGGTGTTGTCCCAGAAGCACATGTTATCAGTGGCTTCACAGACCCTCCAACTCCTAAAATCAAGAAAAACAGTTGTTAGTTCCACAGTAGGTATGAGAGCATGAAACTCAAGGTTTTAGAATTGGAATTAGAGCTTGGTTAGTTTAAATTTGAAACGAATTATGTTTGAACTCCAATCCGTATACGGTATACGGCAAACCATGAAGCGTAGTTCCAAGAAATTTGAAGAATATATAGATCTTGAACCATCATACTCATACAATCAAGGGCAATACTACAGGATTCATTACATCTTAATACAACTGCAGTTGCAAGTCCAAAACTTGCACACATATACATATGCTTTTTTACCTTTAGAGTAAGCTGAACCTCTATCCAAAAGTACTTAAAATCCATTTATGCTCATAAACTAAACAAATGTACATGTTTTTTAGATTCTACAAAAGGTGTTTAACCACAAAATCCGAAATACATTTGTAACTCTGGAATCCCCAAGTCTATGAAGTCACTTTTACAGATATTACAACATTTCATTTTTCGGTCATAAAGTGATTGTAAAAATACAGACACATAACACAGGCAGGGGCGTAGACAAGGGGGGACAGGATGGTGCTCAGCCCCCCCTAACTGTTTCTTTATATGGCTTCTATACAAACATAAGACACATACAAAGCTCTAGGTTAGATGGTTCGAACACCCCCCTTAGTTGTAATTTCCCCTGGTTCGAATCTTCTTCTTCTTTCCTATTGTTCTATTTCTTTCTTTATTTTAAATATTTATTTATTTATTAAGTATAATTTCAGTTACATTTATACTTTCCTGAAAACTTTATTATTTTTTTTGTTTTTTCATTCACAAATATTTTATGAAAATACATTATTATATTAAATATCAAAATAAATTAAAGTAAAATCAATATCACTTTATAAATTCTAAAAAATGTGTTAATTAAGCTTTTTGCTATTACTTTTATGGATCATATATTTCATAATATTGATTTTTTATGGAGCTTTAAAATCTTTTTTTATTGGCAATTTGACATTATTTGTGGTGTTTTTATAAATTAGTGAATCATTAATGATAAAAGTAAGTTTTTAACTATAATTAGCACTACAATATAACATATTCATCTATTTTTAGTATTTCACAAACAAAGGTTGTAATATTTATGAGATTTTTTTCTTGTTTTTTTTATCTAGGCACTTGTTACAATTCAATTTCCTCTTGAAATCTTATGAAACTTAAAGAGAAACAACATTAATTGCATTTCACATTAGTCTTTTGTTTGGATAAATTCAATATATAAGCTAAATTGAGATCTTCAAGCCCCCTCTAAACCAAAATCCTGGCTACGCCCCTGAACACAGGCATACATTTGCACATTATGTGCATGTATGCATACAAGAAGATTATACTTAATTACTTATAATGTATGTCAAATTCACATTAAAAATCATAAATTCATCCGATAGAGCTGCTCAAAGCTACTCAATACCATCCATACACAAAACGTGTATGCAGAGTAAAATCACTAGAAGCTATTCACAATTAATTACACTGAAACTACCAGTAGAACAACAAACATTATATCCTACAATGTTTATGAAAAACAGAAATCAATCAGAATTGATAAGCATAAGTCACCAAAAACAACCGGTACAGATGAACAGTAAATCACATAATGCCAGAAAATGAGAAATTGCGCTCTTTAGTTGCAGTAACGATTAACTGATAAATGAATCAGCACGATTAGAGAGTGAATTGAGTACTACCTCTGATAGATGAATGAGAGACGGCGGAAAGAAGGCGGTCGGGAGCTAAGGCGCGGCTCCATGAGAGCGAATTTCCGGTGAGAGAGGAACTGCTACTACGGGTGACGGCCGGCGACTGTGTGGTGGATAACCGTGAATGAAGTGTGGTGGAAGCCATAACTACGTGTGTGTGTTTGTGTGTGTTTGTGTGTGAAAAAATCTAAGAGAGAAGGAGGAGAAGGAGGAGGAAGGTGGACAAATGGACAGTGAGATGCGAATGGTTCCACGTCGTTTCTTTTTTCTTCACCCCATCCATCTTTGGATTACGATTTGCCACTCTCTTTTATATCCCTTGGCTATCGTGCGCCGGGTTAGTTACGATTTGCCACGTCACTTTTTTATTCTATCAAACTTGCTTCTATTTTGGCCCAATTATCTTCTAACTCGGCCCAGTTTTGTTTCTTAAGAAACATATATAAGAATATTTTTAATTAAATCAACATTGATTTGATTTGATGGTTGGTTTATTATTTTTCAAATCTTAAAATTTAAGTTTGTGTCTTGTTACTACAAGTTTATATAAATACAATAAATTCGTAATTAAACCTAAAATCTAGGAAAACGACTTTAACATATTTTGAGCATAAGACCTCATCTCACATTTAATAGACAAGGAACTAATTAATTCTACAAAAGAAAACTTGTGTTCTTATTGCAGTTTCAAAATATATATACGATAACACAACAAATTGATATGGTGACACCTTTCACGACTCTGTATTTCTTACACTAGGAGGAACGAAAAGATAACACATGCCACTATATGCATAACATTAAGTCCGCTCATGTAAAGAATAGAGGTTAATTAAAAGTTTATCAGTTTCAATTAAATTGACATATTGACGTGTCTATCAAAAGTTGATCGATCACAATCGGATATGGAATTGGAATTGGAATTGCATTGATAACATTTTAAGATATTGTTTTTTCAATGCTTATACGTAGTTATTTTTAATAAATTAACAAAATATATAAATAAATTAGTTGAAATGGTCCATTAATTAGATGAAAAATGTATCAAAATATATTATTGGGTAAATCTAATCTGATATAAAAGATGACTGATAATGATTTACACTAGGTGAAAAATCAATCTAGAATTTGGGTCAATAATCACCTTTACTATACCATAGCATAAACAAACAGAAAATGTCTTCAACAACTATTTGGGTTAGTTAAGATGCCGCCATACGTTTTGTTTACGATATAAAAAATAAATTATAAATATTCTAAAACAACTAATTACTTTTTACTAATTAATTACTAGTTAATGGCCCGTGTAATACACGGACAATTTAAACATATTATTTTAATTTCTAATAAAAATAAGCATCTACATTATAAAGTTCACAAATATTTCATCTCTGATTAACAATATAAATATGACTTAGTTAATAAAAGAAACATTAATGATTAGTTTAATCATAGCCATTTAGGAAATCTTTTGTTCCAATCCTTTATTCAAAACTTTCTTTGAAATTGAGTAAGTAGAGAATAGTTATTTAGTAAAAATAATTCTTATTAATCAACAATTTAAATGGAAAAAAAAAAGAAATTACTCTTGCTTTATTACTAAATATTTTAGTCATCTAATAGTTGATAAAATATCTGAAATTGAAATTTTATAATTCTTTTGTCGAAAGATTCGGATTTCGTGAATGATTTTAAAACTGGAGGGATTCAGAAATAAAATATGTAGTATTTTTTATTAGTAGGGTTTTAAAAAAATTCATTATTTATAAATAATCTATAAAAATAGTTAGATTAAAAGAAATCAATCTTTAAGTTCAAAAATATCAAAATAAAATTAATTTTCATTATTTATAAATAATCTATAAAAATAGTTAGATTAAAAAAGATGAAATATTTAAATTTCAAAAGTATCAACAATAGAATTGTAATTGTAATAAAATGTATACAAGTCAATTTATATCTATTTTTAATATTTAATAATATAAATAAATTAAAAAAATAATTCAATATTAGACTCCTTCTGAATATTAGACTCATTCTGAAGGTATTATTGAGACGATTATAATAGTGTAATTTATAACAAAGAAAAACAAAAAATTTAATACATTTTAATTCATATATATTATTTAAGTTAATACGATAAGGATGTAAAGTGAAAAATGAAAACCTAAGGGATAAAAAGTTATTTAATCAAATAATTATAAGGATACAAAATGTAAATTTAAGTAGGTGAATTTTGGAAAATATTTTTTCATATTTGTTAGTTAGGTATTTATAGGAATTAATATAGCATTAAAAAAAGAAAAAAAAAATTAGATATATACGATGACATCATCAATTGATGTAATTTATTTAATTGACCAATCAAATCGCTCAATTTCATTTTGATGATGTCAGCCAAAACCTTCTTTTAATATATATATATAGATTATAAAATGAATATTTTTAATATACTTTAGAAACTTATAATTAAACATTGTAAAGTCAAGCGAAACACCAACTACTTCAGTTTTAAAAATCAAATTCAATGTTATAGGATTTTAGTTTTAAATTTCTTTTAAATCAACCAGAGGATTAAGATAGAATCTAACTTCTAAATTCCAGAAACCAATTAAGCAAATCCTAACATTTCCCATTTTCTACATAAAATGATTTAAGAAAAATAAATAAATACAACCCACCAATAACATTTCAAGAATTCTTTAAGGCCTCTATATACAATTTTCTTTAGTATACCATTTCCAAAATTCTTTCAAATGAACCAAACAAATCCTTCCCTAAAAAAATCTCATATAAATTAACGTTTGTATAAAAAATTTAGATATTTATACTTAATCGGAAAAAATCTCTTCAAGTTCACCACTCGACCCCGACCCCGTCTCATTTTTTGTACCCAACCTTCGAGCCCGGCTCTCGTTTTCGATCTCGAAATCTTCCTCCAAAAACCCGTCATGTTCATCAGCCGCTACATCGTTTTCCTCATCAATTTCGACATCGGAATTTGAATGCATCATCGATTTCGACTTTGCCTCAGAGTTTTCGCAAATGCACGCCACAGGGTTCTCATGGAACTCCCCACGGCCCGGTTTGACCTCGTTCGGTTGACCCATAAATCCGACTTGATAATCTCGGGTTGCGGTCGCGAATTCTTCCCACGTCATATTGTTCCGATCTGCGAACAAATGCCAAAGCTTTTTGGCGTTTGGTCGGATTGTTGGCTTATGCCCAAAATATCTCCTAAAACGATCAAGATTCGATATAAGTATTTATATTCAAAAGATTTAAACTAATCCCAAAAGTAACAAAACCAGACCAGCCATCCCAGTGCAGGTGGGGTCTACATAGACCCGACGTCCACCCTGAAGATCCTGGCTGATTTGGTTTGGTTTGGTTTTATAGTATCTTACCTTCTCCCGGCCAACATTTTGGCCATGTTACCGTTGTTGTTTGTGACGAAAACGTCACTCTCATCACAAACAATGAAATCTAGAGCGGCCATTCGTGAAGAATACGATAAAAAGGGAGCCATTTCGTCTTTGCTTGTGATGGTGTCCTTCGAGTGAATGTTGGGAAACAAAGCTTTCAACGGGGCCAATGTATCTTCACCTCCGTAAACTTCGCCGGATGCCACATATATGTGAACGTCACTCCCGTACCCTAACGCTCGTAGCATAAGCCCGACTTCCTCAGGAGTCAATGGACACCTCCCTTGCCTCCGTTCCCTATCCGGGTTCCTTTTCTGCAATAGAAAAATCCAATTTCATCGGTTGTTGACAAACTTTTTTTTGAAAAGGTATCCCAGGCTATCCCTAGACTAATCCAAACAAATTATAAATAAATGCAATGGCCACAATTGTTGCATACGTTTGGAATTGAACCTGGGATAGACGAACACTTACATGTAAAGTTTTCCACCGTCTTCGAATTTGTTGTAATTCTCGTCTTTCCTTGTCTCCGCCACCATAATAGCATCCGGAGAATGCAAGCATATCGGATTCGAATCTAAGCATTCAAGAATTCACCATGAATAAAGGAGAATTTTTTTTAAGTATATAATATAATAATTATATACAGAAAAACTCACACACACAGTATAGTATAGTTTTACGGGTTACGAATCTACCAGTAACCCGGATACCACTGCCACAAGGGAGATTAAGAGAAATTAGAATTTAGAAGTGTACCTCAAATGCAAAGCAATGAAACGCTTGCTTTTCTTCCTCATACGCTCGACTAATGTTTTCCCCATTTCGATAATGGGGTCGGTAAACCTCAAAGCGTGATAGTTGGCTCGGCATCTCAACTTTTGGAGACTCGTAGCTAACCGATTCGATAGGCGTTAATCGAACTTCGTAAGCATAACGGCCTGCAACAAAACGAACCAAAAATCAATTTCCCTAAAACCAAAATCAATGATTCCAAAAGTCAAAATGTACCTTTTTCTTGTCGAGCAGAGGCACCATTCGAGATTGATAGCAACCTTGATTGCACTTTCGGGGAACCCGGGTTCGATACGGATGTACGACTCTCCCGTTGATCGAGGAGGGAAGCTCTTTCACAATCTTCACGTCCTTTGAGAGATACGATATGAACCAATCCACATCAAAGATTTCAGAGAAATCACTGCACAAAATGGGACCCCATTAAACCTTGGGAAAGTAAAATGAATGTGTGACAACTATAAGCCAACTTATATTTTGATTGGCCATGAGCTAGCTATTTGAAACGTCTTTTAACGCTATATTTTAATTATTTCACCGTGGCATAAACTTTATCAGCTAACAGCTAGTTTATCGGTATCTTTACCTTTGGTCTTTCCAGTATGACTTTTGGTCGAGTTTTGGGACCACGAGAGTTGCGTTTAGTATATAAGCCGCAACTACGGCATCCGTTATCTGCATTTTAATCGACAATTAGTTGATCGGAGTAACAACATAACAACGAATCGTAAAAATGGCGATACGTACCCCGGTTCTCTGTTGATTTAAACCACCACTTGTAGCAATCAATAAAAACCGATGGGGATTCGTTTTCATCTTACTTTCTACAAAATTCAAATTAAATCAGATTAATCAAACATTAAAACTAAGATAGGACTGATTAATCATGGGTTTTAAATAAAATTAAAAAATATATATATCAAATATTACCTAAAAACTTTGGATTTTTCTCCGAGCAACCGGAGTAGAATTCCGAGTGACTTGACTGCCATAGATTCCGGCGAACACTCCATTCTGTTATTGACGGCTTCAAATTGAGACCAAATTAAAAAATATAAATAATAATTATTATTACAAGTCAAATGAAATAAAAAAATATCAAATTGTTGATAAAAATATTGGAAAAAAACAGAAGAAATGAATGAAAAAATGTAACGCTTACCGGAACGAGAAAAGCTGTCGGCTTTCCGGCATTTGACTGCACCTCGATTTCTCGATCGGACTGTAAACAAATTATTAATAAAAACATTAATATCTGATTGAATAACGATTATGTTAAAAAAATGAGAGATTGGTTTATTAATTTATTATTTACCGAGGTTGGGGTATGGCGGAAATGGTGGTGGTGGTGGTGGATCGGTGGAGATAGAAAGGATAAGACGGCGAGGAGGAATAAAAGACATCCGGCGACGGCGGAGATGAGGTGGAGGAGGTGGATGCGGCGGCGGTTGTAGAGTATTGCGGTTTGTAAGATACTAATGACGATATAAACAGCGTTGTTGTTGTTGTTGTTATGGTGGTGGGTTTTTTTCTTCATGGTTTAGATTGGGTTTCTTTAAATAACAATGGCGGCGGTGGTGGTGGTGGGAAGATTCGTTTTCCGATGATGATACAGAATCATCGTCGTCATGAAGAGAAAGGTTTCATTTTGATTGTTGCAGAGAAAGAGAGAAAGAGAGAGAGAGAGTGTGGGCCAGGGAGACACCGGCCTTTCACCTCGATGGAATCGCAAGCAAGAAATCTTTAGTTGGATTGCTGATACGAATGCATAAATTTAACATTTATATTTACGTAAATCACCCTCAAGTTTATGTTACTTTACATAAATATCATGTCCGTGGTTTTTCGTTACAAAAAAGTCATGAATTTTGTCAGCTATTTATGATTTTTGATGATTGTTTATTATGCTATGTTTGGCAAGTTAGCTAATAAGCTAACTTATAAGAGCATCTCCAACAGCATCCCCAAAATGGAGAAAAGTAGGGAAAATGGAGATTTTGGGGTATTTTAGTGCTCCAACAGCTTCTCCAAACCTATCCCTAAAATGGAGAAAGTTGGAGAGAGAAAATTTTTTTCTCCATATTTGGAGATCACTCCAAATATGATTACACTTTGAAACAACCAATGAAAATCCATGAAAAATAATAATTGAGAGAGAGAAACAATTTTTTAATTGATTGATAAATATTTTAATACAAAAGTCAATGTTGAAATCTCTAAAATGGGGAAGCTGTTGGAGATGGATGCAAATTATTTTAGGGATTTTAGTTTTTAATTCTCCATTTTAGAGAAAATTTGGAGAAGCTGTTGGAGATGCTCTAAATAAATTATGTTTGACAAAAATAAATTTATGAGTATTTAAAATGATCAAAAAATATATTATAATAATTAATATCAAGATATGTATGTTTGGAAAAACCTTCAAAAATCCACCTCCAAATTGATCATCAAAAAATTAAGTAAGAAGCTATTTTTTCCATCCAAACATATACATAAAAAATAATCTAACTTATAAATTAGTTTGTTTTTACCAAGTATTGCCTTAATGATATAAAAAGTCGTCCATTTCACTAATGTTCTTAAAGGAAGTTTTATATAAAAGCCAAATTTTTTTTCCTAAATATATCCTCTTTCAATTAAAAAATAAATTATTTTCTTCTATTAAAATATCATCTCAAACAAAAACATTTATAACTGATAAAGATAACTTATCTACAAATCAACTTATTTATAATATTCAAAGTTTTAACAAAAGGAGAAGATAAATATCAAACTAAAACAATAATATAAAGTAACAACTATGTTATTTTATTTTTGAAATGTTCAAATGCTTAGATCTTATACAACAACTTCAATAAATTAAAATAATAGTAACATCGATAATGATAATCAAAATAAAATAACGTACAATAAATAAAATAAAATAAAATGCAGTAACAGATTTTAAATAATTAATATAGTTTTTTACTAAAGTGGACCCATCGTCATATCGTGATTCTTGTTTTATCTAAGGACGACGGTTTTATGCTTTTGATTTGTTCACAAATCACAATAGTCTTTTTGTTTTTATTTTAAGAGCGACACGCCTTATGGCAGGGATAGGTATCGAAATCGGGTATCTATCTTTGAAATTAAAACCGTTTCAAATTTATCGTTTTTAAACCGAAATAAATGTGATTGATTCTGGTTTCTAAAATACAGAATTGATTGAGAGTGGTTCTGGTTTACAGTTCTTACTTTTTGGAACCACTAACCACTGTGTACGGAGTACCTGCTGGAATCGATTCCGTTATTTTTTTAACAAAAAAAATACTTTATATACTTATTATGTTTAATAGACTTAAAGTGAAATTACTATTTTTACTTTTTATGGTTATACACTTAACCATAACATATAGACTACCATTTTTTCACTTGAGTTTTTTTTTTGGATATTTTTTATGTCATATGTAACATATCAATTTGTATTTTTTATTATTTTCATTCCAAAAATTGGTAGTAATTATTTATATAATTATTAGTTTTTTAATTTTTATCAAATAATTTTTATAATTTGTAATATTTATTTTGTTACGTTAAGACTATAAAACAACTATATAATTACATTTTTATAGCATTAAACGATAAAAATACTTATTAAAAAAATATACACAGGGTACTAAGTTTCGAAATCGAAACCAACACTTTCAGTACTCAACCCTACATTAGATGTGTAGCATTTCTAATTTATTTTCTCACAAATTTTAAAATTGAGAAACAAAAATTAGAATCTTAAACTTTGTTAATACATCTGTGATTGTAAGGAATCAGGGCGATTTACATTTTACACCTTGTAAAATCATTGTAGCATCAACTGTTTTTTGGTCAGGTTATGTATTGATACTTAGTGTTTGGTAATAAAAGCTTGATGTTGTTAAAAAAATAGAACCTTAAAAGAAATTATATCAAATTTTAGTCTTTTTTATTTGGGGTACTTAAATATTAGTTACTAAACAATACATGTGTGTGATGCTAGGTAATGTTTCTCGAATCTAAAGTTGAAAGCTCGAAAGAATAATTTTGTTTCATCTTCAGTTTTATTCTGCATTACACGATTTTGTTTCATCTTCAATTTTATTCTGCATTACACAATGCTACTTTTATATAGTTTTATGTACTTTTAAATTGCATATCGGATTTAAAATTCTAGGTCAATATAGTCTATTGCTCAAAATAAAGTTTTATATATGCTCAAAATATGTTTATTTGCTTTAATTTTTTAGTAAGATCCAAAATAACAATCACGAAGTTTTGTATACTCAAATTTTGTGTAGTGTTTTGCTTGATGATAACTAAACCAACAAAACCGTCCAAAAAATCTAAAGGAGACAACATCGTGTATTTCTATGAACTTCTATTTTCAAATAGTACGTAGGTGCACTTTATAGGCCTATTTGTGACTCAGATTCCAAGAACAAGCCCTATACATGAAGGTCTCAAAATCCAATATTGAGAATACTACTTGTGACCCTGGTCCAAAAATTTAAATACTTTTAGAAAGTCGAGGATAATTTGGTTTGTTTTGTTGACCCATGGACCGTATATCTTAAACGCAACCTTAAACGAATACCTACCATTGTTAATCCAGAACACGAGAATCAAAACTAACGGTGTTTATGGTGACATGTACTTATAAAAACATAATTTGTACGTTCATTAGATTTGTCAAGTTATCTCCAAAAAAATAACTTTTATAATATATAATAGTTTAAGACATTTATAATATAATATAGATTCATACCTATTTATGATATTTTATAATATTGTAAAATATTAATTACACAATTAGAATATTGAACATATCTCGATATATCTTCTAAATTGGAAAATCAATAAGTAGAATCTTAAAAATGTTGCATTCAACACTACTTTCCTATTCTTGATATTATAATATTAATTATATTATCAAAATATTAAATATATTTAATTAAATATTATTATAAAAAAATTTTATTCATGTAAATTATAAACGATAAAAAAGTTGTATAATCTTACAATATCTTTCCTACTTTTTCTATTTTAAAGAAAAATTTAAAAATACATTAAAACAAAAAGTATATTAAATTTATTGTAGATGCTTAATACTTTTAAAAAATAAATTTTATATAAAAGAATAATGCATCCAAATTTATCAATACAATTTTTCTCTTAAGAGTAGAGTTTGGAAATATTTTGTTAATAGCAAGGCCCTGTGGGATGTGAATGATAACCTATATCTTATGGTCAGACTTAGTCTCAAATTGTTGAATTTTCAATTTCAAATTGTCAAAAATGTAGTCTAGACGAAGCCTAGATGAATTTTATCCAAAAAATAGTTTTACTAAGAGACAAATTTTGAATGATTAAGAAGTGAATCTTGTTTAGTAAAAAAATGTTTCCTTGGGACATGAAAGTTATTATTAAGTATTAACTAAACTAATAAACGTGATTAAAGGTTTGTATAAACGTTAGTTGTGAGTAAGTACAAGTTAAGGTTGAGGAAAGTAGTTGAAGATAAATGAATGTTATTCGATTTTTTGTTTTTTTAAGTTTTTCCTTGACACCCCCTCCCTCTTTGCATATCAAATAATGTATAATTTATATTAAAGAATAAATTGGTCATTTTAAATGTTTAGACTATTGTTTTAGATAAAAAAGTAAACAACGAAAGTTTATTCAGGCAGACAAATTTATTCGGACAAATAAATTTATCCATGTAAGACTTAATGAAAAATTTGGAAAAGAACCCCCTAACTATATAAAATACTTTTTTTTTTCTTTTGAAGGATATAATATTTGTTTTGATAGATAAATAAAAATATATAACTTTCACGTGATATGTATATAAAGCTTACTAACTTTAAAATAACAGTTATCAAATGCTCATTTGCTCTGTAAATACAACATAAACGTAATTTCAACGCGTTTGTTGCTAACAAAATAACATTTATATTTTGTTATCACTTTATAAAATATTTATTCTATTATCAGTATTTATCTTATACTTTAAAAGAAACTAAAATTAAACTTTACAACTTATCATTGCATATGTACAAAACTTCTATAACTAATTGTTTTTTAAGATAACATTTATAACCAAATAAGAACAAGAGAAGCTCGGGTTTTGTAAGACGCAGAAACCCATAAGACAAGAAAGAACCTCAGCAATAGATAACAAACAAAAACCCACAATGAAAGCCAACACACAAACAAAATCGACACAGAATAACCAACCCTCCAATATATGAAGCCGACTAGAATCTAAGAAAGAAGATGTCAAAATACCGCCATCATGGCCATTGATTAAAACAACGTGAACATGACCTTGAGGAGAGAGAAAACTCAAAAAACCCCTCAACACGACAAGATAGAAACCAAATTGAACCAAAATCAATCAAATGTAAACCGGCAAGGCCACCATCCTTACCAACATAACCGCAATCACTGATCCGAAAAGACCAAAAATCGAAGTTTTGGGTAAGTAAAAGTCAAGGTTGATGAAAGTAGTTGAAGATAGATGGATCATGGATGTAGTTGATAGTTCGTGTTTTTGGCGATCAATCAATTGAAGGTAATCAATGGTTTATGGTCTTTTAGTCGTTAGATTAAAAATTATCTCATTCAATCTAGGCATATTCTCACTTTAACAGAACCATGGGTGGATACACACACTTATATATGTGCATTTGTATAGTCAGAGAAAGATCAAATGATAACCATAAATATTTTACAAACTTATGAATAGCAAACCAATTTTTATGTTTTTGTCATATAAATAAAATGATATTTATATACCATTCAAAATTATTTCACATGTTAAATAACAAAAATATATAGTTGATATGTAAACACACAAAGGCACATCACAAGAACAAGTAAAATAATATAATTTTAACTCAAAATCAAAGTTACAGACTGGTTTGATTTACACGAACTTATAACATAAAAGTGGTTTTCATTTTAATATTCAATGTATATAAATTATTATATATAATTGGGATTCTTGTTTATATACATAAATCACATATAAGACTTAAAAAATCAAAGGTTATTTTTTCTTTTCTAACATTTGTTACTTCAGTATTGATCCATATAATTTTCTAATTATTAATTTATCTTTTAGACCTATAAGATTTATTGGTTTGTTCCTTCAATTGAAGATTGTGTTCGACAAACTTAGATGATGAGCTTGTTGTTAATTAATAAGTTAGCTACTTATTAATAAGCTAGTTTATAAATAAATTATGTTTGACAAAAACTAACTTATGAGTATGTAAAATAACAAAAAGAAAAATAATCTTTACATTTAATAATTAATATTAATAAGGATATAATTAAAAAAACTACAAAAAGCTTTCAACACGCTAGTTCAATAAGCTAGCTTACATGAACTGACTTATTGTCCATCAAACATGTAGTAGCTTATAAGCTAGCTTATTTTTGCTAAACACAACTTAAAATTGTTAAAATTTTCTTGTAGATCCAGTTAAATTAAGGGCAATTTAAACTTAAGTATGATATGGTAATTAACCCATTGCCTCATTCTCTCTCTTCACACTCTGCCGTGAAATACCTCCACCTCTGTCTTCTTCACATCTACCCTTATCTAATCTACGTATATTCTTCCTCTTCGGTTTCACATTTCCACCCTTGTATGCATAACCTTAATTAAAAACCCTTTCCAACTCCTTGTTGCCACCCATGCAATAACTCCTGTAATACTTGGAACTCCGAATGGTTGTTACTACAGCTATGATTAGTTTTACAAGTTTATACTATTTTAATGGTTTACAAATAAACTCGATTATATATATAGTATATATGTATGTATATATATAACGGGATTAAAGGGATTTGGCATCATTGGGCTTCTATCCCTCTTGTTTTGTGATGCTCACCGGGTTGGCTTTTTTCTTTGGTTTTTGGTTTTGTAGGCTGCATCTTCTTCTTTCCTTGTACTTTTTGCTTCCACCTCCTGGCTGAAGTTGTTTTATTAAATTGGTTTGGTTGTTGGGCGGAGGTGATGGCCTAGCCGAAGCTCCTTGCCTTTCTTCCTCGTTTTGCCGTTCAAAAAAAAAAAATATATATATATATATATATTCTAAGTTTTATTAGAGATAATGAGACTTAGAGAGAAAACGACATATGAACAAAATACCTTTTCGTTAGCTAGATTTAACAAGAAAACGTAACAGTAATTAGTACGAAGAACGAAATCCAAAAGAATTTGTGAAACATTTAGAGAAAAACCTATAGGAAAAAAATTGTAAGAATCCGTTTCATTAAAAATGATAAACATGAAGGATAAAAAATGTAATTTACTATTTTAATAATGGTCAGTCCATTGGCAGCAACAAACCCAATCCGATATTTTAGTTTCGAACATTTCAGTCTAAGATCCATTGAGTCACGTGCATTTCACATGTTGCCCCTCACCTTTGTCTTTTTTTCTAAATGTTACAAATTAAAATGTTGTTTATTTCTAATAAAATACAATAATTTTTAGTTATCTTCAATGAAAAGTATTTAAATAATATGTTTAGTTTATTGTAAAATTATATTCTATTAATAATTATAAAATATTTATGATTCTTTTACTACAAAAATTGTTGTAAGTAAACTTGTAGAATTTGTCTAAGAGCAAGAATAAACAAGAAATAAAGAGTATTATTGGTGATGTTGGTTACTATACTAATAGATAAAGAATTAAAAGTTATAGTTATCATATTGATCGAAAAGATCAAATAAATTTTATTTCTACTTCGGCTTGCATTACACAAGAATGAAGTAGCTTTTTGGGATGTGGTGGGTGCTCCTTATGTTGCAACTTGACTAAACACATCCTTTTTGCAAGTAGGGACAACATTGTAAGTAATAACAATGACACTATCTTTAAAAAAACAAGAAAGTTGCATGATAAAAAAAAAAATAATCAAACCCTGTTTTAGGTTTAAATCACACACATTACAAAGATCAACAAAAGGTTTCGTGATAAGTGATCTAGAGCTTCAAGGATCCTCGGATGCAATGCATGATAGTGGTTGAGTGCAACCTTTATACAAGCATATGCATTGTGGAGGAAATAACTACTATATGATGACCCATAGTTACTTGATATGGGTTCTTAGGCCATCCTTTATGGCTTCGGTGAGAGGGCCGGTACCGTCCCGGTACGGCGGTAACACCATCTTGAATGATGGGTATGGAACCTGCAGGTAGGGGCATCGGTGCCACCATACCGATCTTCTTTCTCTCTCTCTATCCCCCCTCTCTCTATCTCTCTCTTCTTTCTTCTCTCTCTCTCTCTCTCTCTCTCTCTCTCTCTCTCTCTTCTTTTTTTATTTGTTTTTTTATTCAATTAATTGATGAGGAGTATGATAGTGGATGAAAGGTATGAAGTTGGTAGGTAGTGGTAAAGATAGTGGAAAGCTGATGTGGCAGCTGATGTGGCAACAAGTACCACAGGTACCATAAAGGATGGCCTTAGCACTCGTCACAACATGCCATTTAAGGGTTTCCGTCATCACTGTCTAATTAATTTTCTATGAGTTTCAATAAACAAGACATTGCAAAAAAAGGATTGCTCTCTTCGATTTGGAATTCTCTCTCTCTCTCTCTCTCTCTGTGTGTGCGCACGCGCGCGCACGCGTGCACCAATGGGATGTCGATTGAATTCAACTGCAAGTTCATGATGATGATGATATATATATATATATATTCCCTACCTTTAAGAGGTCGAGGGGGAATCATCATCATCCCTCCTGAAAAATTAATTATATTGCACTTAGTTGTATATAAATCATGATGGATATATTGCACTTAATTAACTCCTGCAAGTTGTATATATTGCACTTAGTTGTTCATGATTTTTCGCTTTACTATATGTAAACTCATAATGGATTTGTTTAAGAGTCGACTTTTGTGTGTGTTAAGGATGTTTTACCTTTAAAGTTTATAAGAAAGTAGTTTCTTATTCTTTTCTCAAATCATAAGTTTGAAAAGCGTATGCTACTTTCGATGCTACAAAACCTCTCATTTGAGATTGGAATTTCTTCTCCCTTGTTAGGCCATCCGCAATGGATCGGCACAGTGGGTCGGTACCACCCCGGTACCGCCGGGAACACCGAAGTGTGTGACCGGTAGGGTACCGGTAGGAAGGTCCATCTCTCTCTCTATCCCCCTCTCTCTCTATCTCTCTCTTCTTTCTCTCTCTCTCTTCTTTTTTTATTTATTTTTTTATTCAATTAATTAATGAGGGGCATGAGGGGTACGATAGTGGATGAAAGGTATGGAGTTGTTAGGGTAGTGGTAAAGCTGATGTGGCAGCTGATGTGGCAACGGGTATGAGGGGTATGAGGGGTACCATAAAGGATGGCCTTATAGTAATACGCAAGAATGAAGTTGTATAGTCCTTTTTGGGCTTTTACTCTCTTTTCTTGGTTTGGGCCTGAATTTAACAACTCCAAATGAATTAGTAGGTTTAAGGTTCATGTCAAAACTAATTTGAGATATAAATTAGATGGACTTTTAAAACCAAGTGAAGGCATAAAAAATTTGCCAGTTACCTTAATATCTAAAAGTGGAGCAATCTAGGTGGACTTTTCTCTTATCCGGTGGAATTTGGCTTCTTCTTAAGTAGGGTAATCTTTTTCGGATTTATAAAACATTTTGAGGAAGAATATCATCTAAATAAGATGAAGATGACTATCCATCTAAATAAGAATATCATCGTTATTTATAAAACATTTGAGGAAGAAGGAGAATATGATTACGATCGACAACCTTTGAATAAGTCCACTCCTGTCACATTATTGACCAGAGACTTTCAATTATAAGGCTATCACTAGCCAATCCTCCCAACCTCACTGCCACATCAGCTGTCGCATCAGTTTTTTTCCAACCCCACAATTAATCCTCTGGAACCCTAACTGATAGTATCAAACCCTCCCAACCCCCTCACGCACACAATAGACACACACACAACACACAAACTAAGCGGTGTGTGCAAACCGCCGGTGTGGAGAAAAGCTTCCAACCCGCTGAACTCGCTGCCAGCATAACGGCAGCCCGCGCAGCCCGCCCAGCCTGCCAGCCCGAAGGGTTCCAAGATGCCGAACCCAAGCCCCCATTACGCTTAGCCTAATTCATACAAAAGTCCTCAATTTGATTTCTTACTTTCTAACATTATTTATATATATGTGTGTCGTGTAAAAAGATTGACTATGGCAATCGCAGCAGGTCCATAATCGATTACATATAATTCTTGTATGTATGTACGTATCAAGAACTTGCCTCTAAAATGTTGCAGGCAACAAAGCTTTGCAGAGTCGGTGTTGCGTTGCTTGGATGACAAATAGAGGTTTTTCGTATGAAGATGCTCAATGAAGATTATATCTTTCTTTTAATAAAATCTAAATTAAAGTTAGCTATCGGTCAGTTATAATTACTTGTGATTGATATGACAGTGTTGTTTGCACTTATAACATTCGTTTATTTCCACATTTGAGTCATTCTACATGAAGACTGTAATCAAGCATTTTATCTAAAGTGAGGAACAATTTTTCTATCATTGAGTTAAATACCAAGTGAAAAAGATTTGGTTATCTTTTTACTTTGATTTACATTTAAGATGTTTTTTTGTTTAAAGATAATGGTATCTTTCCTCAACGACACAAAATTACTATCAAGACTCAATCATGAAGAAAAATACGTGAATTTGTTTTGCATATGTAAATTGTATGGAAACATAAGCAAATCAAACAAACCTAGTAGGTTGATAAATTCTACTCGAGTAGTGCGGTCTGAAAATGATAAGATATATGTGAACTTGACCTTTATCCGGTATTAATAGAACGAATGTTTTCGTAATACCCTAGGTTTGTATGAAAATGATAGCACAGATGTAACACGCATTCTTGAGTTTTTGTAGCTATCATGTCTTATTTTTGGATTTGTTATAGTATCTCTATTTGATAATTTGAAAAGGGTTGCATATTCAAGCACGACCAAATCCTTTATGATCATAGATGTTCACCTGTGATTACTTTAAATCATTTATGATTGTTCAAAGGATTACTCGCTGTGCGTGAGATGGCCTAAAAACCCAAAATGATGAGTGATTTGGATTATTTAAAGTTGATTAAAAAGAGAATGTTACTACTCCCTTGGTCAACGTCAAAGCCAGAAGTCTTGCATTTGGACCGAGCAAAGTCTTTATGCGCCAAACCAAGAGCAAGTCCTCCACGGCTCTACCTTCTTTTAAAAACATTATATATAATATTGAATTGAGAAAATAAAATATATAAAAACATTATACATAAAGAGAGGAACCGAGGAAGGATAGAGAATAAAAAGAATAATAAAACAATTAAATAACATCTGAATCACACATATATAAATTTATAAAAGGATTATACAATACAATACAGTCAATACAAAGGCTTGTATGAAAATGGACAATAATATAAAATTAATATATAATTGTTTTCATAAAACAATCGAGGAAGAAGAAATATTATGATTATGATCGACAACATTTTGAATACGTCCACTCCTGTCACATTATTGACCAAACACTTCCAATTTTTCATACAAAAGTCTTCAATTTGATTTCCTACTTTTCTAGAAATAAAAGAATATAAAATGGAAAAATGAATATAACATTTTTTTTAATATATCTACTTTCAAACTATTCAAAGGGATGGAGTTATGAAGGCTTGATGAAGGATGAATATATCTTTTTTTATGAAGATGAACTCATCAATTGGAGTGTTACAAAATGCAAACCAATAAAAGCTAAAAGGAATTTCAAAAAACAAACAAGTCTCTTGAAATCAACAAAAAACAGAAAAATTATGTCACGGTCAACCAAAAAACTTAAAATCTTTTAAAACGATAAAATTCTACTAAAAAAATATTAGACGACTTTTCTAAGCCTTTGATCCACCTTAAAAGCTCATACGTTCGGCAAAAAATTTGAATCTACCACGACTCGTGTAAATATATGTTTGAAATGCCACTTATTTCAAGTTTGTCTTTCCTTCAATCATGTCCAAGTTCTTTTGCTTTATGTCTTGCTATAATAACTTCCCCTTTTCATTGATTCTATGATTACATCTCTTTGCAAACACGTTTTTGATGATCCAAAATTTAAGATTATATGTGTTCATAAATCTTAAAAACTAAAAGAAGTTTACAGAAACATCCCTGTGCAAATCAAGCTATAAAAACCAAATTTTTTCCTACATCATCACAAAATGTTTGGATAATGTCACTTTAAGGAGGAAAAATATCGAATTTGACATTGTATATATACACACATATACACACGCACGTTTAAGTGTGAATCGAAAGATAAAGAAGAACATGCTATGTGTCCAACAAATATTCATGCATAACGTAGATATTTGGGATTCGACACCTTCCACAATCCATAACTTAATATATAGTTTTCAATTATAACTCAATATATAGAAGATCGATTGAGAATGTTAACTATTTAAGAGATTTTCTAGGCTAAACCATGTGCACAATCACATGTAATGTCATATCAATGGTAAACAACTCGTGTGCGGTTGGGTGCATCCTCAAGTTGTGGGCATAGTTGTGTTGGTCGCATGTGATTTTATATGTGATTGATAGTATAAAATCACATATGATTCAACCATTTTCTTAAATAAGTATCGTTATCGTTTGAACCAACTATATACCTATGAAATATAAAGCCAAGTTTATACGAGTACAATAGCTAAATGAGATTCATAAAAAAATATTCAAATCATATGTAGTAAAGCATAAAATGAGATTCAGCTATTTTAATTTAAGTTGTGTTTGATAAAAATAAGCCAGCTTATAAATTAATATGATTGTTGGTTTGTTTTTTCATTTAATTGCTTTTGTAATGATTGCTCATGAAATATAAAAACTTAAGAAAAGTCTGTTGGAAGAGTCAACGTTTTCCCATTTCAATTTTCCACTTCTTCTTCTTCCTTCCTTCTTTCCATCCATCCGCCATTAATAAACCCTCCAAATCCTCTCTCATTCCACCCACACAATCTCCTTTTCCATTTCCATTTCCACCATGGCCTTTCCCTTTCCCACCACGATCTTTTTCTTCTTCTTCACACTTATCATCTCTTCTTTCTTCTCCCTTCACTCAGCCCAACCACCACCATCATCAACCTTAGGTTTCCGATGCACCAACGCCACCACCCCATCCGCCAACTGCTACTCCTTAATCGACTACCACCTCCCCAACACCACCACCCTCTCCGCCGTCCAATCCCTCTTCGACATCAAAAACCTCCGCAACCTCCTCGCCGCCAACAACCTCCCAACCACCACCCCTCACAACCGCACCTTCCCAGCCGAGTCCATCCTCAGAATCCCCTTCCCCTGCCTCTGCCGTAACGCCACCGGAATCTCCAACCGCCGCCCCATCTACACCGTCGTTCCTGACGACGGCCTCTTCCACATCGCCGCCGAGGTCTTCTCTAGATTGGTGACTTACCCTCAGATCCAGCTGGTGAATAATATCACCGATGCTAATACGATTTTGGTGGGCCAGCGGCTGTGGATTCCGCTGCCCTGCAGCTGCGATGAGGTTGATGGTGAGCAGGTGGTGCACTACGGCCATTTTGTGGCGGCCGGAAGCACCGTGGAAGGGATTGCGGAGCAGTTTAATACGACGGAGAGGACTCTGTTGAACCTGAATGGGATGGCGGATGCTAAGGAGTTGCAGGCTAGCTCCATTCTTGATGTTCCTCTTAAAGGTAAATTAATCATTCATTATTAATTTTGCTGTTTTTTTATATTTGTTGTTAGTGTTTATTCATTGTGAATATGAATCTGTCGACTAAAAGGGGTGTTCATTAGTGGGGATAAGAATAAGATAATTTGGTCAACATTCTTATGATTCATTAATTGATGCTTGTTTGGTTCTGATTTTGGGGATTAATTAAATATTTGGACTAGTTTAATCAACCTTTTTAATGATTCTTATGAGAAAGATGTGTAGATTATTATTTTATATATGTAGTTGGATAATGAAGGCATCCATTGTTTAAAGGTCTTTGAGGAGGGTGTACCATGTTTTTAGGAATATTTTATATATACTTCCTCCGTCCCAAAATTATTGTTCAGTTTTGACTTTTGAAAGTCCTTCTTTGTCGACTTTGACCTAAAATATTTTTGTTTGTGTTATATAATACTCTATGAAAATTATACCAATGAAAATACATTAAAAAGACAACTCATTCATATATTTTGCATCAAGTATTATATAACACAAACAAAAATATTTAAGGTCAAAGTCGAGAAAGACAGACTTTCAAAAGTCAAAACTGGACAATAAATTTGGGACGGATAGAGTAATAAATTAACATGAAAAGAAAAATATGTGTTATAAATAGGTTTGAGGTGTTCTATTTGATGATTTAAAATTTCTTGAAAAATTAATCATTTACATTTATTCATATTTTGGTGTCGATTTTGATGTCCAAGGTTTCTTTTTTTATCAAATACTTGCATTCAAGATTGAAATGGGTATTAAAATATTCATATTAAATTTGAACCGGGTATTTTTCAATTACGGTTTATGTTAGAATAGTTTAACACTAATCTTTGATCATTAATGATATGTCTAAAATACCCTATACATCCAAAGATTTGATAGCAACATAATTTTCATTTAAGAAAGTCCAATATAAATACCCTTTACATCCAAAAAATTGATAGCAACATAATTTTTGAATTATATTGGGTTTCGTTTGTTGTTGTTAGTTTATTCTTTATGAATGTGGCTTTCTATCATTTGTGAACTAGCGCTATACCCGTCCGTAGGCCGGGTATATGACATGAGTTATTCATTATATGTACACAGATTACATATAAAACAAACCTAGTTCCATAAAAGATACAAAACATAATCCAAAGGCATTCCTCATTTGTAACCATATCCAAAAAAACACCATATAGGCAAGAAGTCATGAAAGGAAACTTCGAAAGTTTGTGATAATAACCCGTTGAGCAGATGATTTCGGTGGCTAAGAGAATTTTTCTAGAATGTAAACCAAGTGAAATAGAGAAGATTGCAAGACCTGATAATACGGTTGATCATGACCAAGGGTTAATTGGTGTACTCTAATATGATATTCGTCCTTTGATTAGGTAAACAAAAGGGGTGTTCATTATTGGGATAAGATAATTCCGTGAACATTCTTATCAATCATTAATTGGTGCTTATTTGGTTCTGATTTTTGATGATTAGTTTAATAATTACACTAATTTTATGAGAAAGATGTAGTTGGATGATAGAGGCATCCATTGTTCAAAAGTCTTGAGGGTGTGCCATGTGTTAAGAATAATTTATATATTAAGTTAATATAAATTTATTTTGGACAATAAAGTATGCTATAAACAAGTTTGAGATTTTTATTTATTGCTCAAAATATTTTTGAAAAGTTGATTATTTTACGTTTATTCATATATTGGTGTTGATTTCGATGTCCAAGATTCTTTTTTATCATTATTAATATATATTAAATTTGAATATTCATACTAAATTTAAATTGGGTGTTTTTCATTTTTGGTTTGTGTTTGAATGGTTTTAACACTAATCCTAGATCATTAATGATATGTCCAAAATACCCTTTTCATCCGAACATCTAATAGCAACATAATCTTCATTTCAGAAAGTCCTATGCTTTTTGATTTATTTTGCAATTCTAATTGATTTGTTTTGATCATTAATGGGTTGTCCTTTTTATATACCTATACTTAATTGGAGGGCATTTCCGTAGTTTTGTTAACCATAAAGGAGACAACCAAATGTTGCCAAGGTCCTCAAACTTTGAGGCAGTGAAGATAAGTTGTTTTATGAAAATTGCATTTATCTCCTTGTTTTGTATTGCATCTGTTTTTATCCATATTCAAAGCTTCTGAAAAATGGTCTTTGTCTGTGGGTCCTTTAATTTTATAAAAAAAAAGATAGTTGGATACTTGGATTTGTTAGTTTAATACAAATGGTCTGTCATTTTCGGTTCAGGGTTTTGTGTTTGGCCCATCACCTTTTCCAAGCCCGTTACTTTTCAATTCTTTCCTTTCCATCCAAATTCTCGAGTTCATTGGAATCAAAAAGTTCTAGAGGAGTTTTTTTTTTTTTTTGGAAGGGTATCTGAGGCTTTGCCTCGATTAATCCTGACAAGGTTCACCAACAGCTAAAGCATACTGCCCTGAGTTAATCCCCAGTGTCCACAATAGAGGAGATTTTTTCTGGGTATCTTAGAATCAACATGACTAGTTTTTACCATCGTTTTCCGACACTATATCAAAAACCCAAGTTGAGTGCAAGGTCAATGGTAGGATGTATGCCAAATTTATCCATCTTTCAAGAGACAGAGAGACTGTTTCCGATAAAAACTTAGAGGCTATTTGGTTGGTTTTCCATTAAATCTTGTATGGATAATGATGTTTGTGTAGATTAATCTGTGTGTATAAATTGAGACACCTTACTGTTTGTTTCTTTGTGTTGTATAAACGATCTGAACGTCAGAAATGACTATTCTAAAGCTTTGAGGTGATTATGAAAATATATGTAGATAATTGTAACATTTGTAGTCATTTTTGATGACCAAAAAATGCTAATGTTTTCCTTTATGGTTTCTTTGAACAGTTTGTAAATCAATGGTGACAAGCAACTCTTTAGACTACCCTTTACTTGTCCCAAATGGTACTTCTATTTATACTGCTAACAATTGTGTCCGATGCCGATGCGATGCTATGAACAACTGGATGTAAGTCGACACGCCAAACTCAAATCATTTTCCGTCAAATGTTTTCGATTTCTTTTCTTATCATCGTTTTTTTTCAGGTTGGAATGTGAGCCATCGGGGCTTGCTTTGCCACGAGGTCAAACTTGTCCTTCGACATTGTGTGAAGGCACCTCTTTCAATTTGGGCAATATTACCTCGGGTTCTGGTTGTAGCCGGTCAAGGTGTGTGTACACAGGTTACACGGATGGCCGCATCAACACTACTATCAGCCGAGATTCTACTTGTCCAGGTAATAATGGTTTGTCAAATGTCTGAAATACCCTATAATAGAATTTGATAATTGAAAATTCATACCATCAATTTGTTTGTTATGATAAATAATGGCCGAACAAGCTTGAACCATATTGCCTGTATGTGTTGGAACCCTGATCTTGTTCTGTACTCAAAAGGGTTATTTTGGAAAGTAATCTAATGGCCAATTTTGGGTTCCACACATTCTCACAATGTATCAGAGTCGGGGTTTACCAATCTTGTAACTCGACACTGTGTGACAATCTATCTGTGTCTCTAGCCTTTGTTGGAGTTCCACTTTGGTTAGATTTGGATGATTTTTCTTCTATATATGGTTTGGAACCTTAACAAAATTGAAAGTTGAAATGTTGTTTATGGGTGTGTGAACAGAGGCGAATAACAACGACACTCCGGGAAGTGGGTCGAAAGATTGGAGACCGAGCTTGGTTCTTGGTGCATCATTGATCGCTCTTCATCTCCTCAGGTGAGACCTCGACGTATAGAGATTCATGAGAGAGTTTGCGAGATTTGCAGGGTCTCGTAGTTGTCGATAAATGTGAAGCTCGTATTATCATGGTTTTTGTTTTGTTTTGATTTTGAGTTTTGTATAATGTAATGTGACGGCTTAAAGGTTGGATTTGATGAATGATGGTATCATATTAATATGAGAACGATTTATTAACATAAATTAAAGAACAAGTATTATTGCCTTTTATCATGGGAAGTGATGAATTGATGATAACAATGGTTTCAGGAATAACTGGAATTTTTTATTTTTGAAATGGATTGAAAACATGATGTTAATGATTCAAATAAATAAAATTAACAATTGAAGCATATCAGTTGTTTGTGACACTGTAAATTTTGGTGTGATAGTGTAATTTTTGGTGACAAATGTTTTTAAATTGTTATCACTTTTAATCAAATATCCATGAATTGCAGCTTAAAAAAAATGATATGGTGCATTTTGATGCATACTATTTGATACTCGTTCATATCTCATTCAACGGTTGATAAACGTTTTCTTACAGTTCTTATCAAATTTAACACTTTTTAGCGGAACCCAACCCTTGGTCCTGTGAGAACCACAAGTTTCCTATAAACCTGTTAGAACCGGCTAAAAAATAAGTTTTTGTATGAACGTAACTTTTTAAGAAAAACAAGAAAAACTTTTCATGTACAAAATCATATATGATTTACGATTTATGTACAAAAGTATATATGATTATGTGAAAGTCGTCCGTGTCCATTTTTATCCGTCAGTATAAAATCATATATGATTTTATAAATGAGTGAAGTTTTTTGTGTTTTCTTAAAAGTTAGCGTTCTTATTTGAATCTCTTTCTCTCTCTTTGAGATAAAAAAAGATTCAAACAAGAACAAGCTTTGTCCATGTACTAAATCACATGTGATTTTACGCTAACAGAAAAAATGGGATGCAGACGACTTTGGACGCAACTTAAAGTCGCGTACGTAAATCTGTACAATTTTTGTATGTAAATCAAATGTAATTTTAAATATCGAGAAAACTTCTCGGCTTCTCATAGAGGGGAGTTATTTTGTTAACCACTAAATTTGTGTTAACCGTGTTAACTCATAGTTGCATACGTAAGTCAATGAAATTTTTTTGTGGAGTTGTTTAAGATAATGAAAATGTTTCAGAAACTTCAATTTTTGATGAAATTGTTTCATATTTTGGTGTTTTTATTCCTATGAAACTTTTTTTTATTCATGTGAACTTTTTTCATTTCTATGTAAAAAACACCTTCATATGAAACAATATCATCAAAAAAATTAGTTTATGAAACATTTTTAATATATTAAACAACTCCACACAAAAAAATTTCATTGATTTACATATGCAACTATGAGTTAACACGGTTAACACAAATTCAGTGATTAACAAAATATCTTTCCCCGCTTCTCGTCTATAGCGTTTTAATATCAACCCGCCATCTATATACAATTGTACCGTACAATCGGTTAATGCAGTGGCTTATTGGAAGAGGATTAGAAGGGCGATTTCCCCACTGAAACAAAAACCGTCACCATTTTCATTCATATCTCCAAAGGCCGACTATATAATCATCATCATCTTCTTCTTCTTCTTCTTCAATTAGGTTTACCATTTTGTAGTTTCATCCTCTGTTTCTTATACGACTTGTGTGAATACTCTCTAATCTCCGTAAGTCTCTTTGTTCTTGATCTTGAAAACACATGTGATTCTTCAAATATGCGCAAAATCTATCTATTTTCTATGGTTTAATTCCTTTCTAATCTTTTTACTCACAAACACTCTTTCTTCTTCTCTTTGTTTCTTCTACATCTTTTTAAAGGCAAAAAAAGTTTACTTTTTTTTTTCAATCGTTTTTCCAAGGGTGGTGTTTGTTATAGTCAGTTTCTTGAAATTTCAAAGAACCAATACTTGATTTCCCTTTTTGGAAAATCAAAAAGTTTCACTTCATACTAGATTCTGTTAATTTTTATTAGTTGTAGTTAAGGTGTTCGATGAAATGCCACCTTATGTTTATTGTATGAAAGTTAGGTTGGATAGATGATGATGGTATGAATGATGCACATCCATCAATGTCTCCTTCTTTGTTTATTAATCTTGTATGTATGTATGTAACAAAGTAAGATGACAAAGAATTTTCTGGTATCAAGTGTAGTTTCTGAGTCAGTATGATTAAATTTTTTGTCTTTTTTTGTATATATATTGTGATATACCTACTCCTCTGTTGGTAAATTCAGCATGGAAAATGCAATCATGCAATGACACATACATATACAACTTTATGAAGTTGGTTTCTCTGCTCCACTCTAGGGTTATTATTGGATAATTGTGATGTGATCTGAAGCTGACAAAATTTTGTTTTAATATTGTTCCGTTCACAGATACCTAATTTGATAATCTATTTTAAGAGCAATGGCTTATTGTAAAATGAAAGATGCTGCTATATATACAACTGGTGAATGGGCTAGAACAAAGTTGAAGAAGGAGTCTTTTCCGGAACAAGTTTCACTTCATTCATTTCGATCAAACAATTCAAAGAGGTTGAGATATGCAGGTGGTTTAGGACATTGTTACCCGGTTTCATCAACGATGATGTCATCTTCTTCAGTTATACGTAAGAGGAGACGTATTTCTTCTGCAGTAAAAGGGCGGAGAAACTCAGATTGTAGTGTGCGCTCTTCTGAACTCGAAGGGAGTTTTGCCACAGAAGAGGAGGATGATGTCTCAAATATAAGAGAAGTGTATCCGTAAAGCCTCAAACTTACTTTTATTTGTTATATTTTCATATGAGGGAGGTTCAGGACAGAACCACAAAAAAAATGAATGCAAAACCGAGGAACACTAGTAATCGTTCATCTGGACAATATGCACACGTGCATACGAGTAATTAAAGTTGCTTTTTAATTTTTATTAACATTATGAATACAAGTAATTAAAGTTGTTTTTTTGTTTTTATTTATGTGTGCATCATGCACACGTGCATGTTACAAATTATTTGTATGCATATGTGCATAATGTCTAGATGAACAGTTACAAGGGTGTTTCTCAATTTTTCATATTTTTTTGTGGGTTTCCCCGAACCTGACCCATTCTCACATTACATGATTCCCTGTATATTTCATGACATGAGGTCAGGCATGCAAAATCCTGTTATTTTCTTCCCTTGGTGTTCATAGATAGAGTCTAGCTAGATTATCTTGACTATGACCCTTTTAAAAACATCAGTGATATATTATTCGATCGATATTAGTTCTAAGTTATTTGCACTTTTATACACAGGGATTTGATGGGTATTAGTTCAACGGCAGAACCCGATATGGTTGAGAAATTGCGTTCTCAAAATATAAAGCGTGAGCTTGTTGCACTCTCATTACCGGCACTTGCAGGCCAAGCTATTGAACCCATGGCCCTGCTTATGGAGACCGCTTATATTGGTAGATTAGGTAACGTGGTTCGGTATTTTCTTTCTTAACTTTCTATCTTTTTGTGTTTGATATATTATGATTTGACATCGAAAACTGTCTCTCATTCCCAGGCCCTGTACAGTTGGCGTCTGCTGGTGTCTCGATATCAATCTTCAACATTGTTTCGAAGCTATTTAACATTCCTCTCCTCAGTGTCGCTACTTCTTTTGTGGCTGAGGATATCGCGAAAAACTCCAGTAGGAGTTCCAGTCAAGATAGATTAAAATTTTACAGCTACCTTCTTATATGATTTGAAAGAAAAAGTTTACCACATGACATTGAATTTTTACATTGATGGCACAGAGGAGAGTTGTAAGGAAGCAAATGGTGACGGAAATGGGAAAGCTTTTGTTGATGTAGCTGAAAGGAAACAGCTGGCTTCGGTCTCTACAGCTTTGCTTTTGGCTGTTGGCATTGGGATCTTTGAAGGTTTGGCTTTATATTTTGGATCAGGAGTGTTTCTTAATCTCATGGGTATATCATCGGTAAGCTTTATATCAACTGAAGTTCAGTTTTTGATTTTTGAGAAAGTAGTTTGGCCAAAGGCTACCGATAGAAAAATTGGTATTGAAACTTGTGTGAAAATTATGACATTTTTCATCCATTGTCGGAAATTATTGATTTCTTGTTGGATATGTTTCATCTTTAAGTTTTATGTTTATCAGTTGTGATAATAGAAGTTGAATTATTACAGGCTTCTCCTATGCATGCCCCTGCTCAACGATTTCTTTCGCTTAGAGCCATTGGGGCTCCTGCAGTTGTGGTTTCTTTGGCTCTTCAAGGCGTTTTTCGTGGTTTTAAGGACACGCGAACTCCTGTATTATGTCTAGGCAAGTTTAGGGTATCTTTTTTGTTTATAGTTTTTTGTTGTTGTAAATAACTCCTTTTCTGTTTGTTGATGTATCATTGTGCAGGCATTGGTAATTGTTCGGCTGTTTTTTTGTATCCCTTACTTATGTACTACTTCAAGTTAGGTGTAACTGGAGCTGCCATTTCTACGGTTATTTCACAGTACGTCAGCCTCTTTTTCAAGCTATTAATTGTTTCTGAAATGATTATTTGCTGTTTTCACTTGATTTTATTATGTTTCTTGATTTTATATTGTTGTTTCAGATACATGATCACCTTTTTATTGATATGGAAACTTAATAAAAGAGCTGTATTACTGCCTCCGAGGCTTGGAGCACTACAATTTGGTGGCTATATGAAATCTGGTGAGTAACATTTGATTTGTTTTTTATTCGAGAAATGGAGAAATCTTGGAATTCATATATCACTTGTTTGTATTCCTTTTAGGTGGTTTTCTTCTTGGAAGAACTGTTGCGGTACTTACGACCATGACCCTGGGGACATCAATGGCTGCTCGGCAGGGTCCTATAGCTATGGCTGCTCACCAGATATGTTTACAAGTATGGTTGGCTGTTTCTCTTATAACAGATGCATTGGCAGCATCCGGTCAGGTACAAGATTCTAGTTTTTGGTTAACCATCCAAGTTGGTTACATAAAATATGGTTTTACAGTTCAATTTGTGCAAAAACGCTTCTTGTTACTCATTTTTAACTGTAATCTACCATGAAAGATGTATAGGGGAGAACAGACCCTACTTTCAATTGGGATTTAGTTGGTCACTTTGTTTTGGTATTTTATACGTTGTATACTTAAAATAAATTGCAACATTTGGCTTTCATACATAGTTTAAGAAAATGTTATAAGTATTTGTCAAATATAGGAACTACCCTTCCGTTAAAGAATAAGGAAATCTTGGTGATCCAAATCAAAATCATCAATCTATTTGTGTTGACTACAGTTTTGTTTTTTGTTTTAGGCATTGATTGCTAGTTCAATTTCAAGAGAGGATTATAGATCTGTAAAGGATATCACATACCTTGTCTTGAAGGTTAGTTATATACTCTGTCTACCATCTACTAAACTTCCAAGGTTTTTTTTTTGGATAACCGTGGAAACCCCATCTTAAAGTGAGTAAACTTGGGCGCATGGTGAATTTTTTAATACCGCCATCCATCAGCACGACTTAAAACCGGGCAGTCCATGAAAGCCCCTTTTGTCGGGGAACTGTGAGTTTCCGGGCCAGCTTATGTGCACCAACTAATCCCTTGGGATACCACAAATGACCTGGAGTCATCGCAAGTGAACCTCCATGGCCACAAGGGCTTTGGCAGCACCTAGATTTGAACCTGGGGTAGATGAGATTTTCCAAGGTTTAACCATGCGCCACAACCCAAGTGATTTTCCATGAAAGCCCTTGTGGGTAGCTCAACTGGTAAGACCTTGTTTTGCTTCTAAGTGATAACTAGTTTCGAGACCCTGAGGATTAGTGGAGGTTTGTTGACTGTTAACTTGAGGGCCCAATGGGATCAGTCAAGGTGCACACAGGTTGGCCTGAACACTTCACAGTTACTGAAAAGAAGAAAAAAGAAATGGGGCTCAAGTTGGTATCCTACTATGTTATCTTGGCCAAAGTTAACGTTTTTTTTTCTTCTCTATGATTGGCAGATTGGTTTGTTCACGGGTGTTTCTTTGGCTGCAATATTGGGCATATCATTTGGTTCTATCGCCACATTGTTCACTAAGGACATTGAAGTATTGAGGATTGCTAGAACTGGGGTTTTGGTAAAATCTTTGTACCCTTTTCGTAGTTCATTTTTAAACTTTTTGCATGTAATTTCTTACGCCTGTTTTGTTCAAAAGTTTGTGAGTGCTAGTCAGCCTTTGAATGCTTTGGCCTTTATCGTTGATGGTTTGCATTATGGAGTTTCAGACTTCCCTTATGCAGCTTATTCCATGGTATGCTTCGAGGCTATAATGAATTTAACACGTGAATATTACGTTGACCTTCCATTAAAATTGTTCGGAAATGAACTGCAGATGTCTGTGGGCGTTTTATCGTCTGCATTTCTTCTCTATGTTCCTTCGACTTTCGGTCTTTATGGTGTTTGGTCGGGTTTGACTCTCTTCATGGGATTGCGAATGGTGGCAGGATTAATCAGGTAATCTTTGTGTACCAAAAACGATGAATTTGACGCATCTTAACGATGACACGATGGGTAAATGGGTAATTTTAGCTACAATCTCTCTTGTTTCTTTTATAGATTGTTAAGCAAGAATGGGCCATGGTGGTTTCTACATCAAGATTTGAACAGAGTTAAGGTTAGCGACTTTATGATGGAAGTTTATCTTTGCTTATTTGAAATGTTGCATTTGCTTATTTTGGTCCTAATGTGTTTGAGCATTTTACTTTTCTCTTTTTTCCAGCTTGGGCGTTAGACGGGTTACTGGAAATAATTTGATTATGGAACACGTAGTGTTAACCGCTGCTGATGTACATGCAGACTGTAAGCTTGTTTCTTTGGTGTTTTTATTCGTTCATTTTGGTGTATTTGTGGTTTAGCGTTTTGTTTGCGGCATTGCAGGATGCTAAGTGAGTTGAAGAAAGTATTTGGATGGCATTTGAAAAGACTTTCGAGATACCGGAGATTATGTAGTTGATGTTAAAGTCGTAGATAGTCTACTTTTGATGTTAATGTAACAAACTTGGTTCCTTGGTAAAAAAAAGTTGTAGGATAAAATAGTACAAAAACTTTGACGGTGTTCGCTGTTCCGCGTTTGTAAATATTGCAGACCCAGGTAAAAGATGCATCTTTTAAGTTCCACTGAACAGAGTGAAACAAAAAGCTGGTAGATTATGGTATTGGTAGATTATGGTACATGTTGATAATTTTTTTTTTGAAAGAGGTATCTCAGACCACATGGGCACAGACAAATCTCGGCAATTTGGGCCGAAGCCCGATTGCTAAGCATGCAGCCGATGTCGAAGTCCCCGTACCTACAGAATGCGTCCCCCAGGGCTCGAACTCGGTTCACACTATGTAGTGCCCAAGCCTTACATGAGCTAACACTCTTTGGTACATGTTGATAAATTACTAAATAGCCTTCCACAATCTCTTGGTACACGAGGATAGAACAAAACTCATTAATTTATATTTGAACAAATAGTGGAACAATATAGTTGAAACAAGATGGGACAAAACAAAAAGGTATCACTTTACCTTTCTTCTATATAAACCTACTATGATATTTGTTTTCTATGTAACTAATATGTTTGTTTTATCAAAATACTCTGGCCACATCCACCACCTTTGCCTCCGCCACAATTAGCATCTCCACTTCCACCATTCACTAATACTTAGGTAAGATAAAATGATCAATTATATATTCATATTTTAACTTAATGATGTAATTTATTAAATTATAATGAAATAAACAAATATTATATCATTATAATGTTTTTGTCAAGAAAAGTAAAATTACACCGGAAATAAAAATAAAATATAATTATGTAGTATTTGATAATACATAATTTAATCAAAATACAAAAACCATACGAAAATAATATTTCGAGAACCATAAAATGAAATTCTAAAAAGCATTAAAAAGTACAATAAATAAAATTTAAGAAAAGAATAAAAATTATGATAGGATACACATGTGTATTTGATTTTTTTAGAAGAAAATTAGGGCTTTATCTTAAAGTTATATTGATAAAACATAAATATGTTCCATCTTATTCTAACTTGTTCCATAGAGTTGAGGTGGAACAAGCATTGTTGCACTTTGTTCATATCTGTTCCACATAAAAGCTATGCCAAACATGAAAGAGTAGTCTCTATTCTATTCTGTACAATATACTAAACACCGGACATACAACTTGTCATGTTCAGTTGTATTCCCTTGTTGTCTCTTGCGTTACGGTCCTTGTACCAAACGCTAATAGTCTTTGCACAATATAAAGGGAATTATAACAAAGTGCATTTAGCATCAAGTAAAACAAATCTTCAACTTTGCTACAAACAATATTTCCTCAATGTAACTTTGTGTTTGTTGTCGTTCAAATAAATTATATGACAATGTATGCGTGAGGGTCACAAATGGTCCTTATTTCCCGCCTCAAATGTCATCATGTTATTCACAAGGAACTCAATTCCCGAAATACAATCTCTGAAATAAACAAATACTTACCGACAAATTGATCCATCGGGTCGGAAAAAATAAAAAAGCAAACCTCATTCAAGATTAGCAATGACAGCATCAACGACTTCTTGGGTGGTGCTTTTCCCACCAAGATCTTTCGTTCGCGTCTTTCCTTCTGAAATCACACGTTTCACGGCCGTCTCCAGTCGGTCTGCAAACGAAGGGAACTGAAGATGTCTGAGCATCATGGCGGATGAGAGAGCAGAGCCACTGGATTTGCCGTCCTTTGATCGACTATTTTCTGTTTTCCAACATTTCCTGCTGATGCACCTTGCTCGAAAACGGCATGATCCGCCCCACGTTACCTGCACAGATGGGTAGTTTAGTAATTTGCCAATCTTATCTAGATGGGATTATAATTGTGCAAAGATTAGAAGTTTAGAAAGCACAAACCTCCAGGCATCACACCAGTGCCCCCTGCAATACCAGCAGCGGTATTTGCCACCAAATTTCCATAAAGATTAGGAGTCACCTACAAAAAAAGATTGTTTTTCAAACAGCATGTAATAGAAAGGGAAAGCTTTTAACTAGTTTTACAAACAGTTGGCTCATAAGCTAGCTTTTTGCTACCAAACACAGCTTTTTCAATAAGATCAAAAAATAAGATAGCATACTGTTGCTCAAAGTACACAAGCAATGGGAAATTGTGCGAGAATTAGAAAGCTTTTTTGCTAAAGAATTACTGACCATAACATCGAATTGCTCAGGCTTAGAAACGAGCTGCATGCAGCAGTTGTCCACAATGATTTCATTGTATTTTATGCTGGGATACTTGCTTGCTATCTCCCGGCAAGATTCTAGAAATAGACCATCCGCAAGTTTCATAATATTTGCTTTGTGCACAGCTGTCACTGTCTTTCGATTGTTGAGGTAAGCATACTCAAGGCATATTTCGCAATACGCTCTGAACAAAACTTTGTGATCACCTGCCAATTTAAGAGTTAGGAAAACTTGAGATCATATTCACTATATATTATCTCTAGTATTAGAAAAATCAGAAGTCCATGCAACGGCTAATACGGCAAGCTTATGAGCCAAAATTAACAGGTAGCAAATTTGTAGACAAACATCACATAATCGGAAATTAATGCTCAATATACATGTAGGGTTAGGTGTACGTATCAAGCAAACTCCAATTATACAACGAGTCAAGTGATTAAAAAAGAATGCATGTGTGTACAAGGATCTCCGGTTTTATGAAATACATAGTTAATCCAAACACCCCAGATACCCCAACTCAATGTTCTAACTCAATTTTGTTTTAATCACATTGCAATATACCATAGGCTTCTTGTGGCCAGGCTTAGTCTCAGACGGCCGAATTTTCAGTTTCTGTTCTAAATTGCCAAGGATGTAGTCTAGGCAAACCCTAGATGAACCTTATCCAAAAAAATATACCATAGGCTCTTACCTTTTTTAGTTAGAGAAAAAAAAGTCACTCCATGTAATTCTCAAAATGACAAAAATACCAATGGAAGTAAAGACTAAAAACATCATCTCTCATTCCTTCTCCCTCAATCTGTTAAAACTTAAAAGGAAATAGGACACAAATGTGTGTTCCAACCACATCATTTGTTCATATACTATTAGTTATAGTGAATCCACAAAATAACTTCCAGCAAGATTCCACATTCATGAAACTATTTGCACCTTTATAAACCGTTTGCAGATACTACAACTTGGGAGTTTGGGTTACAATGGATATTCAACATTAACAACCTCTATAACAATAAATTAAACCAAATGTTTATTTATGTGACATCATTATTTGTCAATAATTATATGCCCTAGCAAAATGTGCAAGTCAAACTCATTCATTTACAACCGAAGAAAAAAATAAATAGCTGAAATTTCCTATTAATGAATTGTTTAAAATTATCAGAAGTTCAGAGTAATCCCTGCAACTTGGGTCAACAACAGTATTGTTTACGTGATTCATTTTTTAGTAACCTTTTTATTTCTCAAGTAACTGTATGCAAACATACCCATCTCTTGACCAATAATGCCTCCTTATATCTAATACTTTTAGCACTACCTTTTTCATGATCAAACTCCAGATTTATGCAGGCAAGTGTTTTATCACATGAGCAACGATAAATCAGAGTCATCATCAAGTTGAACATGAACTTCATGAAGTATATAGCCTTGTAGAAGAAAAGCATAGCAAATGCAACTTTCTCTTGAAACAAAAAAGTATGAGCTAACATTTATGAAGACACCTGCCACAAGTGTAGACTCGTAATTGAAATTTATCAAGTAACATGCTCAAAAATGGGAATTTTAACTTAAACCCAAAAAGGGGCCTTTGTCTTTATAGGCTTCATATAATATACATATTGCACAAAAATACCAATCCTTTCCCTTCACAATGTAATCCTCTCTAAATACAAGATCAAATCCTCTTCACATGAGGTGAGAAACATTCATCAAATTTCTACCAATAAACAACATCAATGTAGTAGCAAAAGCAAGAGCGAGCGTGCATTCCAGTCATCGCCCCATTGTACTCTAATAAAAATCATAAATGACTAGGCACACATGTCAAGCGAAAATTGACGATTAAAAAGAAAAAAGATGATTTGTTATTTTTTAATTAAATCCACATGGAAGCCAACTTGGATCCTGAAACCAAAAAAAAAAAGCTTCTGTTTGACTCAATGGTGCATCTGGTACACAGGACTAGACTGAAATGGAATAGCTGTCTGTAGGACTTCCTTTTTTCAATAAGTCAAACTAATTTCCCTCCTCCACTATGGCACTATTCCAAACTTCTTTTAATGATGTCATCTATGCAATGGTCTTAACCTACAGGCTACAGGGCAAGGAATTTGGTGTCTTCCCAAGACTGCTGAATTTGTTTTTGAATCTCTAACTAAATTATGATATTCATTATAACGTACACACTACGCAAAATAAAAACAATTCAAAGCTTCCTCCTTTCTTTGCTTTTGATTCAAATATATAATTGTAAAGATGCATGTAATTACCAAAACTGTAAGGTGTAAGTTAACTATCCCCTAGACAACTAACATACAAAAAAATAAAACACAGAGAAGCTTCCAAAGAAGTTAAGTACGATTCTTCTAGAAAATACAGTTTTACAATTCCTCTTTTCAATTTCCAAGCATCAAGTACGAGTGCAATACATGAATCTATAATACTTGACCAGGAGCTCTACAAAACACAATTTCTCTAAACAGGTCTATGGCCAAATTTCTATCTTTCTTGCAGAACAGTTCGTTCATGGCCTATAATCTCCTCCCCTAAACTTCTTTCACACCCCAAAGAAGGTTTCCCCTAGCTTCCATGCTTAGTACTTGCTCAACCTTACACAATTATTCATAATAAAGATGCAATTACCATACTGAACTCCCCAATTCCTTGACCAATTTAACAATTGTTCTGGTTTAGCAACAATAACAAGTATTCACAAATATCAAAATTGAAATACAATAAACACATGATATGCCAAAAACCACAACTTTTAACATAAATCAAAACACTATAGTTGGATTATTAGAGAATACCTTAAGACTTTCCACCACACCAGGAACAACCTCATGTTCAAGCCCAGCATACTCCCTTCCGTATTCTCTCTGATCACCACAATATCAACATTCTCATGGCGAGTCGGCAATCCAGGCAGATTAAAGCAATTTACAAGCGAAGCGTAGAGATCAAGCTCTTTCCTCAACTGCACATTCAACGAACTAACTCCTCCGCCCATCGGAGTATTCAAACCTCCTTTCAAGCACACTTTGTTCTTCTTAATCGACTCCACGACCTCCGGTGGGAAGGTCTTCATGTCGCCATGGACCTCGAACTTTTCGAAGTAGATCGGGGCGTGCATCGCATCCATGACTTGCTCGACGGCGCCGGTGACGAGAGGGCCGATGCCGTCGCCGGGGATGAGGGTGACGGTGCGAGGAGCGCCGTCACCGGGCCGGGGCATGTAGGTGACGGATCGGGAGAGCGGTGGAGATCGCTGGTGAAGGAGTTGCTTGAGGATTGGTAGGGTTCGTTTGGCCATTGGATTCAGATTTGGTTATTCGATTTGAATTTTGATTGAAGAAAAGAGAAATCAGAGATTAGGGTTTCGATCAGGGGGGAAGTGAAATAGCGGAGAATAATGGAGGAAGAAGAGGAAAGAGAAAGAGACACAGAATCAAATTGACTTTTCAAAGACACATATGATATTATATAAATATAAAAATAATTTTAAAATCAATTAAAAAAACCTATTTTCGACAAAATGATTGATAAAGTGTATTAAGTATAGCTAACCATGTTGTTAAATTCACTCTTTTTTTTTAAATTAATTTATGCTTTGTAAATGTATGAAAAATATTGTTAAGTACTTAAGTTGATGTGTATAGACTATAGAGTGAAAAAGATAATAGTTCTATTTGAATAGCTCGTTCGTTTATCGGGTTAAGCCATAAGTTGCATGAGTTGGTAGACATCGAGAGAAAACGTATTAAAATCCAAGTATTCAAAGTTGGGTCCAAGTCAAAAACCTACAAATTCAAATTGACAAACTCCTCGACACTCTCTTTGATTTTTTGTTCTTCTCTTTGTGAAATATCGATCTTAGGATGACCTTGAGCCTAATTGGATGTTATCGACTACAACATGCTCAATGTCTGCCTGGTTTGAGTTGCCGATGACAAGCAAAGTCAACCAAGAATGTGACAGGGGTTGACGAATTGCGCTAAGATAGGGAAAGAACATGTTTGAGAAGGTCGATTGGACTCAAACAATCATATATTAACTCCTACGTTTTCAAAGTTGCATGTGTTCCCCTTCTAAGTTCTAAGCTTGTACAGTTTGGGAAGGGTTTTGATTGATAAAAAAGAAGAATCTACTTTGAGTGGGCTTGGCCCGTGCCTTGACAAGGCTGTTGCCCTAACAGGGGGATTCACTGCAAATACTACCTTGGATATAGTTTGGATTTACATAAACGGTTGGATATATTTTGCATTAAGATATTCGTAAAGCGGGTTACCCATGAAACGTTTTCCCTTTTGTTTGGTGTGGCATTTTGGTTTAAAGAAACTCATTCTACTTGGCTTGAAATTTTATTTGGATAATTTAGTTCGGGCTAATTAAACCGGTCCATAAAACCAGTAGTTACCTAAGATTTAACTTAATGCATTTGTCGATAAGTTGTTGACTGATATTTGATTGCTAATTAATAAACAATATGTTGTTATGAGGTGAATATCAATGTTAAGCTCATCAAAATGGTAGTTTTTTGTTGCATTGTAGAGTGATTGCAAGAATGTGAGTATGTGACTCTTATGCTTGCAAATTACAGCTTGAAAAGGAGTTCTTATAAAATATGAATTTTATGTATTTGTGGAATTCTTTGTCGCATTTTGTTCCTAATATGCCAATAAAACAAATGTCAAAAAAGTTTATAGGATAAAAAAAGATATAATATGCCAACGAAACAGATGTTCAAAAAAATTATAGGATAAAAGATATGCCAATGAAACAAATGTTAAAAGAATTATAGCATAAAAGAAGATATAATATGCCAATGAAACAAATGTTAAAAGAAGGATAAAAGAAGATATTAGAGGTTTTTTTAAGCAAATCGGTTCTAAGCTTTCGTATAATTAAACAAAAAGTACTCAATACAACTCAAGAAATTTTTTCAAAAAAGATGGTTGTTTTTTCCACAAGCAATGTCATCATTTTAATTTTAAATGATCCAAAATATCTTCTGAAATCCATACTTAGGCTTTGTTTGGCAAGCATAAGCTAGCTTATAAGCTAGCTGATAAGCTAGTCCATCCAAACATGTACTAGAAAGCTAGCTGATATAAGCTATCTTTTTGAAACGCTACTTTGAGTAGCTTATGAGGAGCTTATTGTAGCTTTTTCCAATTATACCCTTATTAATATTAATTAATAAATTCAAATATACCCTTTTTGGTCATTTTACATACTCATAAGCTAGTTTTTGCCAAACATAATTTGTTCAACAGCTAGCTTATCAGCTACTAGCAAGCTTATCAATCAACAGCTAGCTTATCAGCTATCCGCTAGCTTATCAGCTATCCGCTAGCTTATCAGCTACCAGCTAGCTTATAAGCTACGCTTGCCAAACATAGCCTTATTCAATATAGTTCTGTGTCGGCAAAGAGCCCTTAATAGCTCAACTTCTGCCTGAGACTAATGCAAACTGAAACTTTCACGTTCACAAAATGAAGATTTTGAAGGAAACCAACAAATTTGAACAGTTCAAATTAACATCACAAAATGAAACAGTGAGATAAAAAAAATATCAAGATTTTAACCATATACTCATATCAAGCTACAACAATGTTTCAAACACTAAAGACCAACAAAATAATAAGAGTAGCAGAAATCAACTTACAAGATTGCCCATTGAAATATGATCATAATCACTGATTTCATTCAAAGATCCATCTTTTTGGTGTATGCATTTCAGTGGGCAGAAGCAGGAGCAGCACTGGTGCTACCCAAACCCATCTTTTGTCCCAGGAGCGTAAGCTGATCAACGAACTCGCCACCTGTCAGAATCTCAGTGGTCCCGTATATTATATGCTTAGGTGGTTGCTGCCTCTGTGCAAGCTCTTGCAAACTTCCATATTCCACATAGTTTCCGCCCCCGATCATGAACACAATCGCTTCCTTGAATGGACCTTTCATGTGACCGCTGCTAGCTGCAGAGGTTGACTTTGGGGCACGAGGGTCAAACATGAGATAAGATTCAATCTCGGGATTCGGCCTTCCTTCCATCAGGGCTTCGACTGTTCTCGCCATTGCTAACTGATGATCGCTAGATAACAGATTCTTCACACCTGCAGTTACAGCACTGATGGATTGACCGTAAAGCTTCTCGGCCCAGTCAACGATGTTGCTTCTGCTAGCGGAACTTGCTGATGCCAACGAAACGTTTAACGATTTGATCTTTTTAACGTACTGAAACGCGCTAGTGTCCACTTCGGCTTCTCTCAATGCGGATTCGACCATTTCAACTTCTAACTGAGGGATGGTTTCGGTTGAAATAAGGAACATGATGGCAAATCGAAGCTTATCCATTTTAGTGCCCTTTCCTTTAAGAACGGCAAGGAGTTCACCACGGTCAATGGCACCTCTGACCATCATCTCATACTCTTTTTTTGCAAAAGAATCAAGAGATCTTTCCTTGATTTCTCCAAGCAAAACAGTGGCGATGTTTGTGTGCTTGTCGATGATTTGCTTGCGCTCGGTCAACTCAGGTAGCGAGTTGACCGCGTTCATCAAATGCTTTGTGTTTCCGATTAGATCTGTACCGTCGAATTCAGCACCATCGCTACCACCAGTTCGCCTGTTAACTTCATCTACATCTTTTTTATATTTGTTCAATTGTGTCTCGATCTCAACAGCAACTTCAGGGAACTCCAAAGATCCGTTAGCCACCCAGAACGGATCTAGCCTGTCCAATTCGAAGGACTTCATCCCACCTTTATCTCCTTGTACAGTGAGTCTATTCAGCCGTAACCCAAGCACATCATGTACCATAGGCCGATATCTAAAGTCATGCTGGATGGCAACCGATAACTCGAGGTTTCGATCAAACAAACATAAAACTGGCCTCTGAAATGAGCTCGTAAAGTTTCCACTTTCGGAGAACAAGTTATTCTTAACAAGCAAATGATCACGCAATCTCTGATCGAGCAATGATGCCACCATCTCAGCCGGACCACCACGTGGGCACCTAATGATTGGAACAACAGCAAGTGTAGCCAACACACAGAACAACCCACTCACGAGCTTCTCAATTATTGCTTCAATCTCATGGTCTGTTGCTTTGGGATCATTTAGTTGCACATAACAAGATTTATCTGCTAAAGAAAATAGATTATCCTCCAGGGTTACAAACTCCAAATACTGGTCGTGTACCTTGGAGATTCGTTGAATGGATTCGGAATTAAGGGTCCCAGAAGCAAGATCTTCAAGAAGTGGGCGAGGTATCGATGATGAAAAATTTAGGTGGAAGTAATCGTACAGGGAATTAGAAGCGTCAGAGATGATCCTTTGAATGTTGTGTTGAGAAGGTTTTACAAAGTAAACAGCAGGAACATCAGCAACAGGCTTGCGGTTCTTATCGATAAGGAAGTATAGGGTTACACCATGCTTGCGAAGATCCTTTACATGGATCAGAGGGGACAATATGTCTTGACAGAACTTGTCATAGATCAGTATCTTGTAAACTTCCTCGTTTGCTGTTCCACTTGCATTTATCGGCTGATTCAGATTCAGCATCCGTGCTATGCACTCTGAAAGTTGAAAAAATTGAACCTCACTACTTGGGGATATGAAAACCTTCGGTGAGCTAGCCATACATAGACATTTACTTTAATGAATGCATGCACACACAAACACATGAAAGCAGGATCAGCATCCGTGTGATGCACCATGAAAATTTCAAATTCTAGAAACACTATCTTTCCCTCACAAACATTCAAATCTAGTAAGCTTGACATAAGGACATCCTAAATGGGTGAATCAGTGAATGACCATTGACCAAAAAATGTATTTGGAACCTTTTCTCCAAATCGTTCATCTTGCAAAAATCGTATTTACAGCATTTTCGCAAGAACAATGCTTTGTATGCATATAGAGAAAACAAAAGTACAATGGTTTGAAAATTCGATCAATCCATATTAAATAATTGTGCATGCACATACATCTATATAGGGGTCAATTCATTATTTAGGTTATGTCTAAGCATTCAATTTACACATAAACATACAATATTCGCAGGATTTGCATATACTTCAACATATAGAAAAAAAAATATTTAATTTATCATGTCATCCTAAACACAAGCATAAAATTGGACGAAAGTGGTGGTATGTCTGCAAATTGAGGAACAAAAGGGTGGTCAAACCTACGCTTCAAGGTCCTTGAACTAGTAGCTCCATTTTATAGTTTATACCCACAATTTCTTCAGGAGTGAGTAAGAAGCTGATACTGGCATTGGACACATAACCGATCTGTGACAGGATACTCACTCAGCACCCAAAAGGCAAGGATTGTATAGATGCGACATATAAGGGCAACACCTGATTCAACATTGATAAAGCAGAGTCCAGAAGTCCATAAAAAAGCCTGGCAGTAAGGATCAGGTGTAGTGTAACTCCAGCTATAGGTGTGGCTTTGGTACTCAACTCAATATGAGAGAAAGTTAGACATCTTATTATTAAGATTCTTTGAAGGAAGGTGATCTTTTTGGCCTCTCCATAATCCTCCGATATGTGCTAAGTATAGGCTGAATTTTTAGTTATGTTTCTTATGCAATACATAATCATGTTCACTCAAATATTAGGTAGAGAAGCATCTCCTTTTCAAATGCACATTTGCTACTACATGTAGTCCAGGATCCTTATACTAATTGATGATGTATGTATGATGATATAGAATTCAGCTTGTGAGGATGATTTGTGCACATTACCTATCATATTTCTTATTGAAATTTTTTATTCCATCCATAATACATCAGATAACAAATACGAAATGGAAAATCAGATTCAGGCGTAAGCAGTATGCAGATCTCAACATGCGATTAAGCTATTCTAATCATAAGAAGGTTAATTGAATCAGGAGCCGAGAAATCCGATATAATACCTAAAAACACATTGATTTTCAGATTACGATTCAAAATCCACACCGTTTTTCGAAAACTATATGAAAATATCCATGATTTACCTATCTTACATGAAATCCAGATCTATATAATCTACTAATCGTGCTAGAGCTTTGAATAGTGGATCTAGGAGCTCAAAATACATGAAATTGAATCGAGAAGAAGACATAGAATGATCGAAATGAATCACCTGTTTGTCTTTGACGAAGATTGAGCGCCATTTGATGAAATCTAGAGAGCGAGAGAATGAAGAAGATCGAACAAGTCTCTCGGATCTGGAGAGAAGGTATTCGGTTTTGGTTAAGGCTCCGGGAAGAAACAACAGACCCCTGCAAAACGTTGCGTTAACGAGGGTAACAAAATTTGTACTTACAGTTTCAGTCCATGTCATCATATAAATTACTATTTCAGTCCCTGTGACCATCTAAACAACAATTTCAGTCCCTGTGACCAAAGGTACCTATGGTGATTATATTTGTGTCTCGGTGTATACTAGAAATGGTGATGCAATGAAAACCAATGATATTGTCACAAAGAACATAACTAACACCTCTAAAATAAAGGATATCTAGAACTTCTCCAGAAAATACACCGCTTCAAATTGTCCATTAAGCACTTCAAAAAATTAACGACTAAGTCTTCATGAATTCAAGAAATAGTTTGGCATCCATTTACTATATTTATATATCCCTTAATGGCCATTTGATGGAACATCAAATAGTGTTGAATTGCATCTTGGAGTAATTTATTTTAAGTTAGAAAGAGAGACAATTCAAAAAAGAAATGATAAATCATTGCATCTTGGAGTAATGTAGTCTACACATCACTTTGATATCAAACATGATGAATAAATGAGCAACTAATGCCAACACAAAGAAAATGGTTGAATGAGCTACTACAAACAGATACTTACAACCTTTTAGGAGAGATAACTGAATCACGTGAAAAATAGAGGAGCTCACTAGCAAGAAGATGAATTGTGGTTGGTTGGACTACGGTGGAGGTCGGCAGTGGCAGTCGGACACGGTGGTCATTGGCGACAGTCGGGGCCAGAGGTCGTCGGCAGCAGTCGATTGTGGTGGTCGTTGGTCAATTGTAGCCTCCCGATTAGGTGTCGGTAGTTTGTAAAGAGGTGAGGTAAATTGTGAGATGGTAAATTAGGGCTTTAGTAATAACGGTAGTTTGGTCAAATTACATATAATAAGTTGTTTAGGGGGTGTTTTGGAGTGCTAATCATCAATAGTGCTTATCTCCTTCTTCAAGAAATCAAAATTTTTTGGCTTTCTAAAAAACTCCTTATTAGTTTCTCTACAAAGAAGATAAGCGAATCCAAACACTTTGAAAACACCTTATAACTTCCCAAGAAGAAGATAAGTCATAAGCATCTTCAAATAAAGAAAATGTAAAATAAAATAAATAAAAGAGAGGGGTATTTTGTAAAAAGCTACTAACGAGAAGGTTAATGACGTAAATATCAGATTGGGGATTTCGTAATTAATCACAAATCTTGAAATCAGTTGGTGGTGTTGGAGAGCAGAAGAGAAGAGAATTGTGTGTAAAGAAAGAAAGAAGTAATAATAAAAATGGTGTATTTTGGAAACAGATACTGGGTATTGAGACATGGTAAAAGCATCCCAAATGAAAAGGGTTTGATTGTTTCATCCATGGTTAGTTTTATCATCTCTCTCTCTTTCTTGATTAATTAATTAATTGCTTTACTATTTGTTTTTCTGCAATTAATTAAGTTTTTATTTTTATCATATTCGATTATGAGATATGACCGATACATCTATGTTCCCTATAATCCAAATACAACAGCTATTGATTTCATAGTTTTTGCCCATGTTTTTATTTTGAAAACTAAATTTTGCACAATCTGGAAGTTAAGAATTAATCCATGTGAAGCACATTTTGAAATTGCTTATGAGATAAAGCTATGGAAGAATTTGTGTGTTTGAATTGCATGCATACATAATCTTGGTCTTGGACAGGAAAATGGCAAGCTTGAGGAATACAAATTAGCTTCAGAAGGTGTCAATCAAGCTCAATTGGCTGGAGAATCATTCCTAAAGGTCACCCATGATGTTTAATTCTATAAAAATTGCAACTTTTCACAACTTTATAATAGATAATACATGTTTTGATGGTATACAAGGGATCATAATTTCAGGTGACAAGCAAGTGCTTTTAAACCCAGAGCAACACCATAATGGCAGTTCATCTGTACGGGCACATGTGCATACAAGTAACTGAAGATGTTTTCTTGGTTTCTAATGCACATGTCAGAAACACTGGTTGTATGCACATGTGCATACAATACAGATGAACGCTTATTAGGTTGTTCCTTAGTTTTTCTTTTTTGCAGTTTCCCTAAACCTAGGGACTACATATATATAGGCTAGTTCTCACGTTCTTAAAATATTTACGAATCCCATTTGAAGTTTCTCCTGTTACAACGTATTGATGCCCGATTATGGTCAAGGTCCCTCTGTTTGTATAAATGAAATATAAAATATGTACAGGAGCTCAAGGAAAATGGCATACCAATCGAAAATGTACGAATCTGTTATTCTCCATTTGCAAGAACCACTCACACAGCAAAAGTGGTTGCTTCAGTTTTGAATATTGATTTACAAGGACCTCAATGCAAGGTAATGCAATGCACACAATTGATCGCACTTTAAGTTTCCTCCAACACTCATTGCTCATTCCATAAAGGCTATTTGAGTTTTGAATGGTTTGCTGCAAGATGATTATGAGGCCTCTTATGATATAATGCAAAATGAAGTATGGTTGTTGGGTGATTATTCAGAATGAAATTTGGGCCCTAAAAGTAAGGGAGGCTAAAGGAAAAAAGCATCTGAGGTATTAGAACCTTAAACCCCAAACTTTATTTTGGCAAACAAAATTACTTCTTAGCAATTCAGAGGTTGCCTCTTAATGAACATTAAGGGTAAACAAACAACCCCTTAGTTTTTTTTCCTTTTTGGGAAAGAGGCGGTAGCTCCGGCTAATTTAAAACTTGTAGCCTAATCATTTGTATACAGGTTTTTGATGATCTTCGAGAGCGTTACTTTGGCCCTTCATTTGAACTCCAATCTCATGATAAAGTAAGCTAAAGATCTGTCTTGGCTTCGAAAGCATATCTTGTTACAAACATCTTGTTATCTTGGTGTATTGAAATCTAGGATTTCAGTATGCAGAAATATGGGATCTTGATGAAAAAGATCCATTCTCAAAGACAGAAGGCGGAGAAAGTGTTGCCGATGTTGTTTCTAGACTCACGAATGTGTTGGTTCAGATTGAGCACGACTTTCAAGGGTAAATAAAGTTGCATCAACTTTAAACACTTCTGTTAGGATATGTGGAACGCTTTTGAATCTCTAGTTAAAATAGCTTGTATACAAGTTTGATCCTCCAATAAGTTCCATTATTAATACCATCGATATGATATTGCAGATGTGCAATCTTGATAGTGAGCCATGGTGATCCATTGCAAATCTTGCAGACAGTAGTCAGTGCAGTTCGCGAAGAAGTGGGACCCAATGGTGTTGAGTTGGCAAAACGTGTGGAAGCTATCAAAATTCCATCGGTTCTATCGCAACACCGAAAGCACGCATTGCAAACCGGAGAACTTCGATTAGTTGTGTGATTTCTCACTTCATATTAAGTGAAGTGAGGGATTAATTGGTGATAAAACTAGGAAGGATACTTGACCTTATTTATTGAACCTTGGTGATGATCAAGTGTCAAATAAGTATTATTATTATTTATTATTATTGTGTTGTATGAGAACCCAAACTCCCGGGTTTGAGCCTGAGGCACCCTAAGGGGGGGATTGGGAAGACATGACCTAATAAATCTATAATACCGAGATGGTGTTGAGACTATCAAGTGCAAAGCGACCTTGTTCAAGTACATAATAACAGGTTGAAGTTTGAACCTTACAGGGGGCGGGCTTAACCCCTCAACTAACCGACGAGTCAACTCTGAGATGTTTCCTCATATTTTTGTTGGGGTTTTAAAATTTGATGCATTTTATTGTACAAGCATCTGGTATGGAGTTGGTTGCAATGCAACAACAAATGCATTTGAAAGTCTTGTTAGAAGTCAAAGCATTTTCACAATATATCAATTCTTGTTTGTTGCATATATGAAAACATACAGACAGCTACAGCAAGCATATTTCTTGAATAATAGAATTAGACAATCTTTGTGTCAAAATAAATACAGCAAACAACCCTTTAATAACAATATTATCACAATAAATAGAGATATTAACACCATTTCTGGAAATTAATCTATCAGAAGCATGATAGCTGTTATTCTTCATCCCTATGGGCTTCATATTCTTCTACAGTTTGCAGCTGCAAATTAAGAGTTTGCAAACAAGCTTGACTATTCCGCATTAGATAATCAAAAAAGTTCACTTGACTATATATGAGATCAATTCAAGTCGGATGAATAAGATAAATATTACCTGGTAAGAGCGATGACAAGGATTGAGAGTCTTACCAGTAAGAATAACGACTCTAAACCAATAAGCGTCCATCGAATGAAAATGTTGCTTACAACACTATTTAATGAACTGAAATAGTAAAATCTTGCCCAATAAGTTAAGTAAAATGGCTGGTTATTACTCTATTACATGGAAGCGTTGTCGGATAAGCATTAAGCTGTAAACGACCTCCTTGATACAAAAATTATGAGAGATCAATAGATGATAAAAAATTAAAGATATAAATAAAAAAGAATTTTACCAAATTAAGCTATTTGAAAACTCCACAAAACTTTTATATGATTGATTTATGCTTTCTTTAAATTTATATAACTTGTCTTGAAAAATGAAAAAGAAATCTTGAGTCTTGAGATTTAGAAAATAGATAAAATCAATTAAGATATTTGAAAATAAAGAAATAGATGGCGTCAGTAATCAAATTAAATCTTTTAAAAGGCTGCTGCATGCATCCCATATATATTATACATGAAGAAGTAAGATGATTGTTTGTTAATGAATAAATGAAGGGACCAAAACAGTAATAATAAAATAATTAATGATATATATATATATCTATATATCTCGCAAAGGAAAAGGAAACCCTTCCTCGTCTCCCTTTAATTTCCCTGGTTGGCTTCGATCTTTAATTTCATCTACTACACACACCATAAATTAATTAAAGGTAGCTAATATACATATATAATTTACTTATGCTTCTTCTGGTATAAAAACCATTTTTCATCCTACTCTTTTTGATTTTATTTTTGATTATATTTTTGTAGATTGTTATTTAAAATATATAAAAATTTTACTTACATTATAATTACCAGAAACTCTAATGTGTTTGGTTTGATTGGATGTGGAATTGAATTTCATTCCAAATATTACAAACCAAACACATGTTATTCCGTATCCTTCAATGCTTTTGTCTAATGCTATATATATATATATATATATAGATAGCTTAATTAATTTCTAGTATGGGGTGGTGGTGTTAGATGCAGCTGCAGCGGAAACAGATTTGTTTATCTCTAAACTACTACCCGTGGTTGGTTGCTCAAAACGACGACGATGATAGCGGAGACCAGATTTTCTACAACATCCATGACCCGCAGTCTTGTTGTTATCGGCGTCAAATCCCTCCTGACTTGGTCGGGAAACGTATCCAAGCATGTTTCCATGGATGGGTTGTTCTCTCCAACCTTCAACACACACACTGGTTTCTTTGGAACCCTACTGCTACAGCAGCCACGTTGATTATCCGCCTCCCGCCTTTGTTTCTGAAAGATGTTGGACGTTCTATTTATGGTTATCCCCTTGAGTGCTATTTGTCGTCCCCTCCTCATGTTCCTGGTTCTATTCTCCTCTTAGCAAGAAACGATAAACCTAACTTTGTTTTCTGTAGGTTAGACAAGAGTAAAAGATTAAGATGGATCGAGATATCATATGTTGAACAACTCAGTAGCGTAACTGGTCCGCATGATCATGAGATCCTAGCTTGTTTAACCTGTTGCAATGGTGAATTGTATGCCACCGCGGTCAAGAGTGCTTGTGTCGTAAAAATTCACATTGTGGTTAAGGAGAAGTCGGTCATGATAAGTCTGTTGCCATTTGTGAACTTACCCAAACCTATTAATCCCTCTGGTCGATCTCCGTGCTCGCTTAGATACTTCACAGGATCTTCTTCAGAACTGTTAGTAATTTTTGTAGGTGTTGATGATACAGAGAAGCGAAAACCTCTTCATGTATATTTGTGTAAACTGGATACGACTAGCATGGTGTGGGTGGAAAAGGAAGACTTGGAAGACACTGTGTTATACATGGAGACGGTTGGTTTGCGCTGCAGCCGTGCCCTTGTCTCAGAATTTGGGGGTTATGTACACATTCTTCACGAAAAGCGCAAAGTAGTATATTCATACAATGTTAAAGATAAAACCATCTCTATGCGTTGTCTAGACTGGACACCAAGCCATGACACGGTATGGCCAATGCCAAACCCTAACCCTGAATTTAGGTAGGTATTTTTTAATTGCCTTCCTTCAATTCCACATCATCATTTACATTATACATGTTTTACTTGTTATATTTTCACACCAGTCTTCAGTTTTTTGTTTTTGGCATGCAATTGATTTTAATTTTTGTGTAGATTACAAACTAATGAAAAGTGCAAAGCTAAGAAAGATGAGATGGTGGTAAAAGAAGTAGTGCGGAAGGAGGAGATTGAAGCACATGTGCTGAATCTTCCGTTTCATGTTTTGGAGATGATATTGGAGTTTTGTGTTGGTGTCGAGTACCTTAACTTTCGTGCTACATGCAAACTTTGTCATCTAGCAGCACCTCTGATTAATAAAAAGGTGCTGCAAAGGAGACTGAAGACATATTCATTAGTTTCTTCACCATGGTTGATGGTGTTTGACAAACGTGGAGGCATCATCACTTTCAGAGATCCCATGTTTGGTGACAACTACTTTATAAGATCAGAAATCGTTTCTGATAGCAAAATAGCGTATTCCAGGTATGGTTGGTTGCTCCTGCTTATCGGGGACTCCCGTCTGGCCTTCTTTAACCCTTTCACGAGTGAAATCCGTGAGCTTCCTGCACGAAGGACGACTTCTTGTGAAAGTTTTTGTTTCTCAGAACCACCAACTTCCCCTGATTGTATCGTGGTGGGGTTTTCATATTTTTTGAATGTTTTCTTCCACTTTGTAGTTGGGGAACCAATTTGGCATCCATTAGTTTTGGATATTCCATTTTCCCTCAAGTTTCCAACTTTTTGTGGTCGAGATGTTTATGGCTTGCATACTCAGGGAAAAGTTGATGTTTTCAGAAAAGTAGGCCAACATTACATGTGGGAGGTCGTTGTAGACCGGCCCCCCACAAGTAGTTGCTCTGCTGCGGTAGAGTATTTACTAACAACATGCAATCAACATCTTTTATTATTGATGGTGGGAGATTTTGGAGAAGCAGTCGATGTATTCAAGTTGACCGAAGAACTAGAATGGGAGAAAATGGATGGTTTAGGAAGGCATGCGATTTACGTTTGTGAAGCATTATCAACATGTCTATGCATGGTCGCTAAAACACCAGAAATGGAGAATAAGATCTTTTTTTCAAAATTGCATTCCAAGAACGGGAAGGTTATGTTTTACTCTCTAGAAACACGCATGTTTCACGTGTTTGATGACAGGAATATTGTGCAGGAAACTAGTCTCGAGGATTTCTATCAGCATACCTACAATCATGCCTGGATTGAACCAACTTGGTGCTAGCTTTTAGCTAACTTTACCTGGATTAGTAGTAACTAGTGTTAACTATTATTTGATTGTTTACTTCTTTGAACAACATGATTGTTGATTTTTTATTTTTGAATAATAAAAATAATATCGCCATTCTATAATTAGTATCATACTCGTCCATTGGTCGAGTATACAACATGACTGTAATATATATTCAGTTGTTTGATTGGTCACTTTTTTCATCATTGTTGAATGATGATTTCCAATGGAGCAAAAAGCTTAGTCAAACTATAATCGGTTTTCCCATGTTTTTGACTTTCGGTTAGGTAGCCTTCAGCTTGAAGGGTCATTCCGTGTCTTTCGTAATAGATCATGAATTTTCATGATCTCAAACTCGAGTTTCTTCAAGCGAACATGTGAAAACAAGCTAGATCATCAATTTCGTTCGATTTAAAATCCGATATTGATTCTGCATAAAGGAATTTTATTGCCATATTTACAATTCCCATTCTGAAACAGTGGCAAACCTTTAGCGGTCTTCTTCCTCTTAATCCAAAATTCCCATATGGGGTATAACAATCTTCAAAAAAACTTGTTATTTCTCGAGTAAATAATTCGAATTGAGCTACTAATCCTATAAAGAAATATTGATTTTGTTACCTATGTTCATCATAAACCATATTCGGATATGGTAACGGCATTGGGACGGTATTTGTGAGGACAAAAAGGGTTGATGCGGATGTAGTCGAAATTGAAGCAATGGTGATAACAGAGGCAAAGAAAAAGTATATGTAAAAAGAAATTAATGATAATAGAGTGAGGCCTTTTGAACCATTTTTCAAGGCTTTCTGCTACAAAATCTAACAGCATTCGTGTGTAAAACTTGTTATAAAACCAGTACAGAGGCAACTTCTTCCTAATCAATTAGAAACTCTGTAAGCCAATTTGAGTCAAGAATTCTATACAACGGCATACCCAATTTGAGCCAATTTATTCTATTGAAATTTTTATTTGAAAAATTACAGAAAATCAAACAAAATGAACCCTACAAATCCTTGTAAGGTATCACCAAACCGAAAGGTTCAAACAAGCAGTATCTTAACAAATGCATGGCTATATGAAAGAAGTATCAATAAGAGATGGTTGCTTTTCGTATGTATTTACCATATTTACCACTAATTCTCCGTTGTCGTCGTAATCCTCATAGTTTGCCTAAAAGGGCTAGCTAGGTTCACGAAATTTCCCTTTAGATACTCAGCTAACGGTCCCAGTTGAGTACGTAATATGCATATCCATAGGATCATGGCACAATTCTCCAGCTGTCGAATTTTATTATGAACAATTCTTGCTTCCTGAATTCGCACCCGTCTTCCGTTCTGGGCTGCAACAGCCAAGACATGGAGATCTCTACAAAGTTCAACTATACCTAGGTCCAAAAAAACCGCTCGTCCGTGCAATTCCATCATGATATCTCGTGGTTGGAATGGACGCCTCGCCGGGTTTAGCTGCTGCACAAGATTATAAGATATCGGGCGGACCAAATCCATGTCCCCGATTATAGCCGTAAAAAATGATGCCTGGTCTCTAGCTCGAAGCTCTGCCCAAGGCCCCCGCTCATGTGCAAACCTTTGTACCCAATATTCCGATTGTGGTAAATAGAGAGCTGCTAACTGGGTGTCATAAGAAACAGCCACAAAATCCTGAGCAATATAGCACCTATAGCAATTAAAATCAAACATGTATAAGTTATAACATGATTAACACCTATAGCAATTAAAACATGTAAAAGTTATAACAATAAGACTGTTATAACTTATAACAGTCTTAATCCATCAATATATTATAAAAGTCTGAAATGTATTATAACAGTCTGAAATGTATTATAACAGAATTCAAACATATAAGACTGAAATGTATTATAACAGAAATCAAACATATAAGACTGAAATGTATTATAACAGAAATCAAACATATAAGACTGAAATGTATTATAATACATTTCTGACATGTATTATAACTTATATATTAAGACTTCAGACATGTATTATAACTTAAATTATAATACATTTCAGACATATAAGTCTGAAATGTATTATAATACATTCCTGACATGTACTATAACTCATATATTACGACTTAAGACTTCGGACTGAAATCAAACATAACAGTCTGAAATCTGAAACATTTCAGATTTATAGATAGCAAGTAGCTTTCAGATTTCAGCACTATCTCTAATTTTTCAGACATAGAATTAGACTTGAGACTTTAGACCTCTTAAGAAACCTCATAAAAAACAAAGAGCAACCTAAGTGTATTGGCTAAATTGTAAGTTCTGATTCCGGATCTGATCACTCAAAATCAAACCTAAAAAACACAAAAAAACTTTATACATTATAACATTTACCATCTCCAGATCTGATAACTCAAAATCAAACCGAAAAAACATAAAAAAAACTAGTAATTAAAACAAATACACCTTATTCTAAGTTTCAATTCAATTCTAAACCAAACAAAAGTAAAATTTCACCTGTGGTAGCCGAATGATTTCGAAGAAGCAATCTGGCTCGAATGAACAAACTGAGCGCTCGAAGAATCTGATAACTCAAAATCAAAACAAAAATACACAAAAAACTTTATACATTATAACATTTAGCAATTCCAGATCTCATAACTCAAAATCAAACTGAAAAAACATATAAAAAACTAGCAAATTCAAGTCTAAATCAAACAAAAGTAAAATCTCACCTGTAGTAGAATGATTTACAGGTTGAGCGCTCGAAACAGCAATCTGATGGCTTGAAGAAGCAATCTGAGCGCTCGATGGAGCAATCTGAGCGCTCGAAGAAGCAATTTCACCTTCCAGACCTTGAGGTTGAGAAGCGATAGAAGTTTCTGGAAGAATTTGTGAGGCAATTTGAATCGAACCTATCTTTGCTGGACATGATTCACTATGAGTTTGGATATCAGTATAATGTGTTTGACCACACTCGTGACACAGCGTCATTCAGCAGAATGTTGAAGAAGAAGAAGAAGAAGAAGAGTATGATAGGGAAGGAGGGAGGGAGGAAGCGGTTAAATCGACGATCAGAGCGGGAAACTGAAAAGATAAACATATTTGGTCCTTGTAGTTTGGTAGTTTTGATGCTTTAAGTCCCTTCAAAGTTCAAACTACTTTTTTATTACAATTTTCAAGGCAAATGGTGTGAATAATTAATTTAATATCATATTTAACAAGATTTTTATATGAATATTGTTATATATATATATATATATATATATTAGTTTTTTGACTTAAATTTAAACTACATTGAAAATATAAGAAAGTAATTGTAATCATTAAATTCATACGGCTACTTATTGCGACCATTGAAGTTTTGATTTTTCTTTTTATAATTTTAATTATAATAATAGTTAGGGGCTGTTTACCAAATCTTGTCTGTCTGTCTGTATGGATAAATTTGTCTGTATGGATAAAGTTGTCTGTCTGGATAAATTGTTGTTGGTGTTTACCTTTTTATCTGAATCAACAATCTGAATGTCAGAAATGACCAATTTACCCCTGGCTATAAATTATAAGTTATTTTATAAATTGTTGTTTATTTATTAATCAAAACTATATATCTAAAACACAAAGAATAAAATAAAAATGTAATTTATTTCTAATACTAATTATATTCTTATCAACCAATAATTAACCTATATACTCAAATATGTATACACCTACGTATAAAAGATATTATGTGTATATAAAATAGATAAAAGAAATCATATAAGGAAATAAAAAGTAAAATATGTGGTGGTGAAACCACTTACACAAATCACATCATTGTAGAAATCAAATAGTAAATAAAGATATAGGAAAAGAAAGAAATATAAAAGAAAGAAACAACAGCAGAAGGTCGGCGAGAGAAAACAACATCAACAGGGAGAGATACTATGGCACCGGCGAGAGAAAACATCATCAACGGCGAGAGAGACAGCAGCTCCGACGAGAGATGACAACTTCTCCGGCGTGGTCGGCGACGGCAGGGGGTGGTCGGCGACCGGCGGGAAGGGTATAGGCCGACTTCTTCTTGGTGGCTATAAGGAGCCGTGAACTGATTTGGAGATGGTAGGGTTTTTTTATTTTCAACCTTGTTAAAAAACAAAGGGTATAATGTCCACTTCATGTCTGAATGGGGACAAGTGAGGTTCAAGGGCTGTGCGAAAAAGCCATGGGTTGTGCCATTAAGCCATTAGTAAACAACATGATATGTCTGTGCGATTAAGCCAATACCCCCTATTAAGCTCATTAAGCCATTAGTAAACACCCCCTTAGTTTTTTCAAACTTTTTAGTTTTATTATAATAAATTTAATTGATAAGTTGTATTTTATTTTTTGTCCTGATTATATTATTAAATTAGGAGTTTTCAGTTTCTTACAAATTTAAGTATTCTTATTTCTATTTCCTTTATATTATCTTATTACAATAACAAAAAAATATCACAAAAATATATTAGTTTGTTTCTTTTTATTTTTATATATGTTTATAACGGATTATAGGTGTAATATTATTTTTTTGGATGAAAAATATTTATATACATAGACTATGCTAATTAACTAAAAATGTTGACATTTATTATCTAGATAATAAAAAATATATATTTGTCATAGTGTTTTAGGAATTCTTTAATATTTTTTGTTGTTATGAATAGTAATTTAGCATTTTTTTTATTTTTTTTTATGAAAAGTTAATATATACTAATTTAACTCACTTGCTTTTGAAAGTTATACTTTACCCCCTTAGACTTATAATCTTTATACCTTTTAGTATCATATATTTCATTTCACGTTTTGTAAAAAAGGTCGATTCAGTTTCATGACTAAATTGAGCTCGATTTTGGCCTTTTGTATTAGATTATCAGGGCTGAAAGCTAATAGAATAACCGATACTTTATAATAGAAAACAATCAATATATTTATGAAACCAAATATATATATATATTAAAACCTTGGTGATGATCAAGTGTCAAGTAAGTATTATTATTATTATTATTATTGTTATTTATTTATTTATTTATTTATTTATTATTATTATTATTATTATTTAGAAGGGCGTCCGGGCCAAAGCCCAACTAATCCCCGGCAATTTTGGAGGCTAAACATGGTCTCACTTAAACGTCGCCAACACTCCTCTCCCAGGGCTCGCACTCGGGTTCATGACTATGTCATGCCCAAGCCTTACCACTAGGCTGAAAAGTCTTTAACTATTATTATTATTATTATTATTGTATTGTGGATTTAAGAGTTTCCATGTGCAGGGGCGAAGCCAGAAATTAGTGTCAGGGGGAGCTTCAACTAAACAAAAGAAAAAATAGTAGTAAACATTAATTTTTTGAAAATGACAAAAACATAGAAACTCTATTGAGAGAATACCATACTCTATAGATTCAGTAGTGAATTAATTTCCATAAACTTATGTTTATAATTATCAAAAACCTTTTTATCGTACATATGAAGACTCATGTATTGAATGTTAAAATAGTTTATATAGAATATTTAACAAATGACAAGTATGAGCAAATAATATATAAATTGGTAGCCCTAAATTCGAATCAGTTAAAATGATGAACTGAAGTTCCTAAAAGTATCAATAGCTTCTCTAAAATAAAGAAGTTAATCTTTTATTTTTTATAATACTTTACAGTTTTCTAATCTTATATCCAAAATAAGGAACTATGAAGAAAAAAAAACTTGCAATGTATATAATTAAAATTACGGAAGAAAATTGGAGGATTTTAAGAAGTATATTAAAATTATAAAATTGTAGAATATTCAATCAATATATTTAATGATAAATCTTTTAAACAAAAATCTATTAAAGTTAAATGTAATTTATTTTGATTATGTTATTGAAAAAATTATAGATAACTTAGTAAAGATGCTTCAAACTTAAAAGAATAAAAGGGAATTAATACCTTTAAAATTTTCAATTTATCATAAAGATTGATGGCTAGATTATTTTAATCCTTTTCCTAAAAGCCTAAACTAATACACTATTGTAAAAAGAAGTGAAGTTATATGTAAATTACGTTATATTGTAAAAAAAAAAAAAAGAAGCATTTTAAGAACTGACCAAAGTATAGGGGCTTAGAATGTAAATTTAAATGTTGTCCTGGACCTTTTTGTTCCCGGTTCCCACCGCCTCTTTAGAAAATTACCTTTTCATTTTATTCACCCACCGCCTCAGCAGCTCAGCTCTCAAATGTTGGATTATAGATCTATATAAATACTGCTACTTCTCATTTGAGCGATGAAGTTGAGGAGGAGCAGCTGCTACTTCTCGCTCTCATGTAGCTCCGCCCCTGTCCATGTGTAAGTATAATTCATATGAATGAGGTCCTAATTCTATATAATACTAAGATGGTGTTGAGACTATCAAGTGCACAGCAAATTCAAGTCTGAACCTTTCAAATGGCGGGCTTGACCCCTCAACTAACCGTCAACTCTGAGATGTTTTCTCATATAGTAATCAACATTTTGCTCAAATCTTGAGCAAATTTTTTATATTTTTGGCAACATTAAGCTCAAATTTTCCTGGTAAAAGTTTATGCATTTTATAGTACAAACCTTCTCTGTAAGGTGTTGGTAGCAACAACATATGCATTTGAAAAGCCCTATTCAAAAATCAACACATTCTCACAATATAGCAATTCTTGTTTGTTGCATACATGATATATTAAATAGAAAGCTCCACCAAGCATACTTCTTGAACAATAAAAATAAGCAATCTGTGTCAAAAATAATCCAGCAAGTAACCCTTTTTATAACAATATTATCACATGAATCACAATAAATACAGAGATATTAACACCAATTCTAGAAATTAATCTATCAGAAGCACATAGCTATTATTCTTCATCTGGGATATTCATATGGGCTTCATATTCTACAGTTTGCAGCTGCAAAGAATTCACAAACAAGCTTCAAGGTCAACAACATATAAGAAGGTAACATTGAAATATACTCAAAGAAAGAAGAGAGACTCACTACAGTAGATGAATTGATTAAGATCCAGAGTCACCCTGCCCTGCTTACTTGTGTCGAAAGAATTAAAAAGGTTCCTGCATGTTACAAGTTACAACACAAGATGCAGCACTCATATTACTTTGCAAAAAAAAAAAAAAGACTAAAATTTCCGTTCTAGATGTCTTATAATAATTGAGATATAGTCAAAGTTCAGCCATGTGGGACCCTTAACACGCCTCCTGCACCCATTAGATTACTCTCCAAAAGAACCCTCGAGAAAAGAAATGGTCTAGGTCTAATCGATGTGGGACTCTATCTACCATATTTTTGTTGAGTAGCCATTTATTTACATCTACTTCTATTCATGTTAATGTCGATGATGTTTCGTATGTAATAACAAGTTCAAGGGTAAAAGCTTTGCTTACCGAGCAGATTGTACAAATATACAAAGAGAGATGAGATCATCCAACCGAAATCTTCCGTCCTTTTGCTTATCAAAACTCTGCAGATCATGAGAATAGATACCAAGAAAAAAGATTATGCTATTTGTAGAGCTAACAATTTGACTATTAATGGAAGTGTTTTGGCTCCAAATATATATAGTTTTCCCCTTACGTTTATCGTACATACCATGATCAGAGTATATACATGATGCGTACCTCACAGACCGTGTAAAATGCTGGAGAATCCAAAGAGATGTCAATTTTCAGCAAAGCCTAATATTAAGAGGAAACTATAAGAGAAGCAGGAGAGTGAACCATCCCATACAAACTTCCAAAACGGAAGGTAGCATAAATAGCTTGCAATGAAAATGGGCATCGAATGCACATAGTAAATCGTTCTCGTGTAAGTTTATTGAGCAATACAAGTTGAGAAAACAAGGGTCCACATTCCACAATAATCAATACTGCCTCTCTATTCTGCATTAAATAAGCAGAAAAACTCATTTGATTTATGAGATGGAGGAAGCATAAGCCAATAAACTATGAGACCAATTCTTCAAGTTGGTTGAAAGTTTCTTTAAGATCACTTGTTTAGCACACAAAAAATGACTTATAATAAGTGATCATTACCTCATATACTTCATCAGGAACAAGAAACCCACGACCCCTGTTGGAGGAAAAACATTTTTAGTGTCAAGTGCGTAAGTCTATGAACAGAGGGTGTTATCGTAGCATTGACCGACCATTTGTAAATTCAAAACGTTTCAAAAACGGAACTGAAAAGACCGACCATAGGAGGAAACCAAAGGTATGATGGCTAACTAATTTTAATCAAAACTATTGAGCATCATCTTTGTATAGTAACCATGTGGTCTATAAAACGTGGATGGCTAACTAAAGACGAATGATGTGAATTGCTCTTTGAAAGAATATGTGGCCATTTCATGAAGTCAAATGCAAACAACAGTCCCCAATAACTTGTAAAATGCATTTAAGTTTGAATCTGTCATCAACATGCCAACAGCCATGATTTTCAATTAAGAGATGCGTGCAAGCAAAACATGCCAACTATCATTCCTAGTTCAAAGATGTATTTGCATCTATAATTCTTTTTTATCATAAAATGTCTACCATATTGCTGCTGCTTCATCATTAGAAGCTTAAAAAGCTTCTTTTAGAAGTTTATTTTGAGTAAGTTTTGTTAAATTCAGATAAATTTATCATACACAAATAAAGAGACAAAGAGAAGAGAAAAGAAGCCTTCGTATCAATCTACTCAAAGATAGATGAATATTACCTCTCCAAGTCTGAGAAGGCTTGTTGAACCTGAAACAAAGTTGACAAATGTTTCCTACTCAGATGGGTTTACAGATAGATCTCTGTAGCTTAAAAACAGTTCAATATGTAGAGAGTGCTTATTTAGAAGAGTGAGTATTCTAGCTAGAATGTTCTTGTCATGATTCGAAAACATACTATAGTAATTCTTTCGTTATTTTCCCATTCAAGCACGCTATTTGATCTTTACAAGTATGTTGATTGTTTGAAAAAGAGTTGCTAAGTATAATGGTTTCAAAATGCTATTTACTCTTACATAAAACATAAAAAATGACACAATTTTATCCACCTTTCTAAAATGTATAAGCATGCCGGCTTTTAAAATTTGATGATTATGTGACAGAAACAAATAAAAATATTAGCATTGAAGACATCACATTAGATTTTTAGTCCTCTGGAGACAGATGAATGTTTTCATAACATCACTGAAGTGTGAAACATCAGAGTGTCGTATCACAATTTGCAGCTAAACTATCCAGCTTAGTTACAAGGTATAAAGACCAATTATATCCAAAAGGTCCTCTGGTTATGTTTCATGAGGAATTTTAGAATTAAAGCCAACTTTTAAATTGAAAATTGTGCATGTATGACCTCAACGTTAAAAAATCATAGCGAATATCTCTACAACATAGAGAAGTTCTCTTTACCTTTAGAAGAAATTTGTTAAGAGCCACAAATTCTGAGAAGAGAAAAAGCAAAATCAAGTCAAAAACAGTGTAAGATAGCCACTTTCAGCATAAAATCATATAAAGAAAAGAAAGGAGCTTTACACGAATAGAACAAGTTACATTTAGACTAAATGAGCACTTTAGATAAAAGATATATTATTTTCAATTATAAAAGCACTTCAAATTACAAAATCATCATCAACTTGTTTGACTTGTGCATGATAGGTGTCAAGTTCGAATCTCACAGGTGTTATCAACTCCCGAAGGACCCTACCCGCTGGCTGGAGCATAAAATATTAAATATGTTGGGGCCAAGTGAAAGGGACCATGGACACTAGTTGGAGCAAAGGTGTTAGATACCATGGTCTTAAAAAAGAAGTCATATTACAACTACATTTAAGAAGCATCCTGTTTGCAGGTACCTTTATTAGAATACGACCACTCACATAGACCATTTAACGATATTTTCATGTTGTCATAGCTCGTTTGAGAAGAAACAAAGATGTGATTAAGAGTATAACTTACATGATGTGAACATAATGGATATGTTGTCTTCTTCTTTTTCTGTTTTTCAGTGTCCAAATCATATTTATATTCTTCTATAGGGAGGAATCCCTAGTTGTACTTATTTTTACCAGATTAAACCAAAAGCCACCTTCATTCCGCAATTAGATTGAGGATGCAAGTGTGCAAGTTGTAGACTTGTGTTTCATCAATTCAATCTACTACACTAAATGGAAACCTTTATTTGAACAAAATATGTCATGTTGTAATGAAGTAGTAATACAAATGTTTGCTAAATATAACACCTTAAGCTGCATTAAATATGTAATTACCTTCAAAACTCATGGTTCCATTCCTGTCAAAATCATACATCCTGCATATATATTATAAACATGATGAAATTATTCAAACATTATATGATCATAGTTGCTTCTCTATAACCACGGACTAAAAGATTATAAATTTAGCTCAGATCTCTAATTTGGCTTCATTCATCAAAATTACCAATTTCCTGATAGAAATTACTATTCAATTTCTAATTTACTTTTATGATAAATCTGAAATTAAATTCATAAATCCAACCTGACCATTTGTTGAACAATTGTGATGGGAAATTGTAGATTTCCAACAGCAAGAGCTCTCTGACGACGAACCAAAAAAATTCGTCAAATTTCCATCAAAATTTATGAAATGAAAAGAGGTTAGAGTTAGACTACAAAAAACAGTTAGAATCGATGAACCTGGAGTTGAATAGCTGTGATGCTTCCTGTTTTGGCTGAGTCAACTCGGTCGAACCACTCTTGCAAAACCCCTGAATTCGCCATTTCTCTCTTCCTTCGTCAACAACTCTGTGTTCTTCCAGCTTTTACTTCAACTGCGGAAAACACCCTCATGTTTGAGTATTTACAGATTTTCCCCTCTCTTTTTTTTATTGGAACAAGGGAAAACACCCTCATGCTTTAAGTATCTACAGATTTTCCCCTCGGAACAAAATGGTTCACGAACGATTAGATTCTCATTGCTTTTATTTGTACATATTTGACATAATTGCGGACATCAAACTACTTAGCCGCACTACCACGAAGGTATGGGAGAAAGTGATCGAGGGTACGGTGTAGTGTGAATTGTGAAACAAAGGTAATGTATAACCAATTCGATTTTCAAGTCAAAGAGATCAACTATCGAGGCAATCCACCCTGTCAAGGATCTAGACATGGTGTCCGTTGATTATGAGGAAGGGAAAGAGGTGCGATAACAACTTAGTCAGAGGAAATGTTGATATGTATGAGCTATTGAGGAGAAGGAAAAGAAGGTGAAATAATGATATATGTTAAAAAAAAAAGAATCGTAACTACACACATTAAAGAATGGTGGATGTGGGAAAGAACAAGAAGCATACATAGAAATCCATATGGGTTACTGGTAATGCTAACTGACACATGTTACAAAAAATTTGGAGAGAAAACAATAAAATGTGAAATGAATATCTTATCCTTATTTGTTTTAATTGAAAATTATCGTTTAATTCAATTCATAGGATCAAAATGAGGTGGATATTAGATACTAGTTAATGACCCATATATTATACGGACATTTGAAATATGTTATTTTAATTTTTAATAAGAATAGACATTTACATGACAATTGTTATTATCATTTAAATACTTATGTAAATTATATGTTATATGACAATTGCCATTATAATTGCTTACTACAATAGATATTTTAGTTATCTAATAGCTGTTAAAATTTTAAAAATTGAAAATTTATTATTCTGTTGTCAAAATATTTGAATTTCGTGAATGATTTTAAAACTGGAGGGATTCAGAAATAAAATATGTGTAGTGTTTTGATTTGATTTTAAATAAAATAAAAATATAATTATTTATAAATAATCTACAAAAATAGTTAGATTAAAAAGATGGAATCTTTAAATTTCAAGAATATTAGCAATTGAGTTTTAAATAAAATAATATTTCATTACTTATAAATAATATATAAAAATAATTAGGTTAAAAAGATGAAATCTTTAAGTTTCAAGAATATGAAGAATAGAATTGTAATAAAATCTAAACAAATTAATTTATATCTATTTTTATAACTGGAGGAATTCAAAAATAAAATATGTAGTGTTTTTTCTTTGTAGAATTTTAAATTAAAAATTAATTACTTATAAATAACGGTTCCATCTTGAACCCTAACAACCACTTTAAACCTAAAAAAGAAAAAAAAGATGTAATGCTCGAGAACATTATATAATCTATATATTCAATATTCAATGTTAACTATAAAGTAGTAAACTTTGGATCATTAAGTATGGATTAAGAGACATATGTAAATGGACCCACTTTGTAACAACATTATGTGTTAATACCTTGGAACGGCCGAATTAACAACGCTTTGACAGGTGCGACAAAACAAAGTGTTATCATTAACATCATTAGAATCAGAACCATCCATATCTTCAAGATCAACAATACTTGACTTAGGAATAGCCTTACAGTTACACTTTCGACACGCCAAGTAGTACCAACCCTCTTCTTCTTTAATAGACTTGATAGTACCAAGTACTACACATTTCAACTCCTATAAAACATGTTGACAAATTAATATTATATTTTCCTAACAGATAAATACCTTAAAGAAAGACAACAACCAATGACCAATGCAATAAAAAAATATGAATATAAGTCTACCTTACGAACTTCAGAGATCTCATCAACAAACATTCTCTTAGTGTGAACCAGAAACTCATCTCGCATAGAATATATGGTTTGACAATATAGTTGGCTAAATTGTTGCGAAGATGAATCACCACTGTTAGAAATGAGCCTGATAGAATAAGACTCAATTAAAGAATAATATAATGTACAAGTATGACTATGTTAAAATAGATATTGATTAACATACCTTTTTTTAAAGTCAATAATATCTTTCAGATTATCATTGATGAAGAGTTTACTACCAAACAAACCATTTTGTATTGTTGGAATCCCTAAAAGACAATAACAAACGCACACACATGTTAAAATAATGACCTTATACAACTTGTTAAAAAAATTATCATAGTTAAAAGAATGGTTAATATACCTTTCCAAAGACGAACCCTAGCAAACTGAATTATAATTATTACACATCCATCATTCTTGTTAGCATTAACAAATGTCGATAGCTCTTGAGCAAAGTTGTCCCACAATGTGCAATTTACAACTTTTCCTCTAAAAAAATATAAACACCAAATAAGACCGAATTATAAGGTGTATGTGTGGGGTAAGGATAGGGGAACATTTAAAAAAATATATAATCATCATACTCTAAATCTTGCATCTCAAAATTAATCCTTTTGCCTTCTTTTCCATTGCGATCATAAACATCCATATTACCACAAGAAACAACACCTCCAATTACATCTAAGAATACATTATAAAAGATATATATCAATAACATAGAAAAAAATACGATATATTAAATGCATTATAAAAAAAAAAGTTAAAACAACTAACCTATTGCGAACTCATCACCAATTTTTTTATTGTTGATGTCATGAAATTTGACAAAACCAAATCCGTAAACAGGTCCATCAAATACTTCAATTTTCTTAACAGTGGTGGTATGGTAGAAATTCAACTTACAAGGATGATTTATGATACGATAATTACCATTGTTTTCAGCAACACCAAAATTACTCAGCACAACTATCGAACCTTCTGCAAGAAACCTCTCAAAATTGTGTATCAACTTTGCCTTAATAGTTCCCTGGATTTTTTTACCCTACAGATAAACAACAATTAGAAAAATTATTTTAACAAACATTTAATCAGATATAACGTTAAAAAAATACAAAACGATTACCTTTTCATCCATTAAAATCATGTCTAGAGAAAAGGATTGCTTCCAAATACGAACAATTCGAACTTTTATCTTCAAACAATCGTTTTGGGTATTGATTTCATGAATGAAATTCAACGCATCTTGAGACATGGTTATAAAAAATTTAGTAGAAAGAGCTTTTGAATGAATGATGAATTACAAAACAAAAGCTTATAATTTATATAGATTTTACAGGATATCAATTAGAAGAAAGGGAATATTTGGTTAAAATAAAAAGAAAGGAAATAAAACAAAATATTGATAAAAGTGAAAGAAATAATATAGGATATCAAGTTTGGAGAAAAGAAAGATTTGATAAAAAAAAGTAAATAAAAAAGATGTGAATAAAATCTACTTGATTTTAATAATAAAAAGTAAAAAATAATTATGACATCATTAAGTTTGGAGAATTTATGACATCATCAAGTTTGGAGAATTTCTTTAAATTCTGTAAGCATTATTTGAGTTGAAATTGGGGGTTTTGCAAATCTGTGATGTTCAAATTGGGTTTTAATTATTTATTTATGAATTAAAGAAGATAGAATGGAAAAAGGTGCAAATTTGGAGGATTTCTTTAAAAATTTGGAGGAGTGAAAAATTTATGGGAAATCTTGCAGTTTGTTATTTTTAATTTATTTATTTTGAGTTGAAATTGGGGATTTTGCAAATCGAAGAAAAGAAAGATTTGGTAAAAAAAAAGGAAATAAAAAAGATGTGTTTGTTATTTCTAATTTATTTATTTTGAGTTGAAATTGGGGATTTTGCAAATCGAAGAAAAGAAGATTTGATAAAAAAAAAAAGAAAATAAAAAAGATTTGATTTTAATATTAAAAAGTAAAAAATAATTATGACATCATCAAGTCAAATTTTTTCACCAATTGACCAATAAGATTGCTCAATTTCGTTTTGATGACATCAGCAAAATCCTTCTTTTAATATATATATATATAGATTTGTTCTTAGATTCTCAATGAATATGATTGTAACACCCGGAATTTTATGAACTCGAGCTTGGTTGATAAAAGTGAATAATTGGGATTCGAATCAATATAACGCATTTCTTTCCAAAGGTAATTATTAGCTCGTATTTAAGTTTATAGGTCGAGTTGAGTATTCAACTTATCAGTTTCGGGGTGAGAAGGTAAATACCCGAAATAAGAGGGGGTAGTGGTGTAACTAGTTCACCAACTAGTTGGGAAACCTTATCCCTTCCTTTCATTTATATGTGTGTTTGTGTTTGAAGAGAGAAAAGGGAGAAAATAGAGAAAAGAGAGAAAAGAGAGAAAGGGAGGGTTTGGAAGAAGATTCAAAGACCGGAGGAAGAATCGAGCGTAGGAGGTGAAATCAATCCGTGAAATGTTGTTAGAATCAAGTTCCTAACGAAAGGTACGGTTTATTTCGTGTTGATTCCGTGTATTAGTCGGGTTTTGAGAACCTTGGAAACTAGGGTTTGTATTTGGGGAAAACCATGGATCTCGATGATCCATGGAGCGTTTTCGCGTTTTGTTGTTAGTTTATCATGTTATATCATCGTAGGATCGTTCATAAACATTCGTAGGGTGTTTTGGGAGTCAAAATCGAGTTTTGGATGAGTTTGGTGAGTGTTTTCAAAATTAGATCGCGGGATTGTGCAGGTCAGTAAAACCCCGCGACCTAAGCACGCGACCTGAGGTCCCGGGATTAGGTCGCGCAAGTCCCTGTTCCCGTTTTGAAGTTTTTCGTTTGCGATCCTTTTTGAGTTTTGGCTTTGGGCTTTCCTTAAGGGTTATAATAGGTGATGTTTGGGAGATTTTGGGGGCATTTGAGATAGTCTAACCTAGTTCTAAACTAGCGTTTCGGTTGTGAACCGTAAGTGTCATTTTGATGGTTTGCTTATGTATACCATACTATGATTGTATAGGTACTTTCTTCTGGCGTGTTAGCTATCAATCCATGCTTGTTGTGAAGAGTATCAAGGTGAGTTGCTAAAACCGTTTTGTTAAAACTGAGAGCGCATCATCTTGATTGATTTATATATGTCTTGCTTGGGAATGGTATACATGGAATAATTAACCGTATGCTACCTTGTATGAGCTATATTCATAAGATTATATGATGAATGTATGCATGAAAATACGTGTTATTATGTATGCCACGGAATGATGCGAAGGGATTGAATCCTGAGTATGTTGGCTTGTATGAAGTAAATGAAAGTATTGAGACTTGAAATGATGTTTAAATGTTATGGAGCACCGCCAGTCAAAAGGTGGGATGCTATTGGTCACTAGTCAAAAAGTGGACCGGGATGTCACTAGTCAAAAGGTGAGTACCCATGTTTTTACGCAAACGTAAATTGGACAATGTGGCACTAGTCAAAAGGTGTACACTGTGTCGTTTTTGAAATGAGATTGATTTAAAGTGGCACTAGTCAAAATGTGTGCACTTTCAAGTTTACACGAGTTCGACTCAGTCTTGGGTGGCACTAGTCAAAAGGTGTGCAACTATGTCCCTCGCCATTCGTGTGGCCGCGAATGTGCCTGGCCTCTGAGGTTGTCTATTAGAGTCTTCGTAGGAGGACGACAACGGGGTGTCTCGACTCTGAGGTGTAACTTGCTTGGCAAAAGTGGGTCGCTCCCACGGTTTTCGAAGATAAAAGATAAACCGGTTTAACATGGTGCATTTTGTTGTTAATACACTCTTGCATGTCTCACATGTCTTAACATGCTTTTATATGTGTGATATTTTGTGATACAACTCACTAGGCTCCTTTAGCCTAACACTTGCTTGGTGTCGATGTGTCTCTCAGGTGCTAGGGACGCTGTTCCCAAGTAGGTGCCGGGATTGAGAGCGAGCTTTGGGGATGTGTGAAGAGACCGGTCCATCTAGATCGCGAGTTGATAGTAGAAACTGTTGACCCTTTTGTAGTCTTTTCCTTGTTAGGAATTAGACTTGTTGGTTATTATACCACTCCATTAAAGTACGGACTTTGTAATTGTTCATTACTTTATACCCCATTTTTGGGAAGAGCTCACGCTTTGGCGTATTTTGTATTACCACCTTTCGTTAATGAAAGTTTTTGTTTACTCCAAATTTTGGGGTGTTACAATGATATATATGTTATAGAGAGAGAGAGAGAGGAGTTCAAAGGAAAAACTTAAATAACCGAAAACCGATGAACCATCAAATACACATGTATATATGGGTAATTTGTATTATGCATATGTGCGTATTACAAGTCAAACATAACTATTAAAAAAACCAAAAAAAAAAAAAACTGCATACAAACTTTTGGTAATATGCACAAGTGCATGCAGGTCAAAAAAAACCCAAAACAAGTTACTATTATTATTATTATTATTTCTTGAATGGGAAAAAAAAACAAAAAACATCTTTCTTTTACCGTTATGCACAAGTGCATTCGGTGGTTCCTCAGTTTCTGGTTATTTGAGTTTTTTCCTTGAATCCGATCCTATATATATAGTATGAAAAGTAGAGAAATAATCTCCACCACTCATCCGGTCAATAAAATATAACTTTTACCGGTTACGGTGGACGCAATCACGGAGGATTGAAATGAATCCATAGCTAACGTGAAACCAATGCAACCCTATAAAGTTCTATGAAACGTTTCAATATTTAATATGATGATATTTTTGGAAAGTCAATGATTATAGAAATGTTTCATAAAATTTTTTAGGATTTCATAAGGTTGCATCGGTTTCACATTAGCTACGGATTGTAAAGGATTATGACTCTCCCTCCCCCTCCCCCTCTGTGTGTGTGTGTGTGTTGCATCACTTATTTATACAACACCTTATACTAGACACGAATTGGACAGATTTTTGTTTATCTACTATTCATGTTTGATCTAAAGAAAAATAATAAGATGCTTATTCAGATTGATAAATCATCATTCATCACTATTATATTTCCTTTTTAACTACGGGCGTCCGCAAATACATGCAAATACACAAAAATACATGTGATCCTAAACTGAATATCCATACCAAAAACTATAATTTTATCTGTAATTAAGATCAATTAATTATCTTGTTGATTCTTTTGTTATCATGCCTAACTATCTTTAATATAAATTATATGTTTTAAAATATCTTTATCATTGGTTTGTTTTTATATGATTAGTGTGGTATATACGTGTAGTAATTTATTATGAGTGTTTTGTTCTATTTGATAAAGATAAAGATCCACATGACTAATATTTTATTAGATGGCTCCGAAAGAACGGTTCTGATTTTCTCACTATGTTCGAAATATTACAAACTACTATCAATTTTTAGTTTTCATATAGTAACTTGTTTTTGAAAAATGTTATATTTTAGTCTCTTGATAGAAAGCCATATAATACACGAGAAAGTCTTCAATTTTGAACGCAAGAACACTTTTATAACATATGATAATACATGTGAGAGGACATGTTGGCGTACAAACAACATACCCTTAGACTTAGGACACACCAAAGGTCGTCTGCATCTCTAATTTAGTATCATATGTGATGAATTATGGTATCACATTAAGAATACCTTTATCACATGTGATAATACATGTGAGAGAGTCTAGTAGTATAATCGCGACTTAATAATTACCTGCAATATAAGTCGTATGAAAAGTTGATCATTCATGTCTATAATTTAGTATTACATGTGGATTATATTTGATTGACTATAGTATAACACGTGATTGACTAAATTAAATGGTGTTCTTATGTTCTCGTAAAATGAAAGTGTTCTCTTTTAAATCCTACATTAACGTAAAATGAAAGTATTTTGATATTGTTTTTATATGAATATATAAATAGGGGAAGTATTTTTATATTATATATACATATATATAGAGGAAAGTTCAAATATGAACCACTTTTTGGTTGTGAACGTGAGGACAGCCGAGAACGCGACTGTCCTCACCTTCACAACCAAAAAATGGTTCACATTTGAAACTTTCCTATATATATATATATATATATATATATATATAAATGATGTTACACCGATGTCTCTATTTTGTTGTCATTTCATGTTTATTCTTTAATTTGTCTTATTATTATAAAAGATGAAGAAAGGTGACATGTGGTATTTTGTAATAATCTAATCATGAATATGTCCAAAAATAAAATCTAATCATGATGTAAATTTTATACTTTTGATCTTTTAAAATTCTATGATTATGGGTCATATTTTTCATATCTTAATTAGATTAAAGTATGCAAGATGTAAGAAGATGGTTGAACCTGTAATAGAAAACAAACATCCGTATGCGTGAGTTAGGTAGTTGCAAATATTCTAGCATGTACATTATCACCTATGGCCATTTTTGTTCTCAGGTTTAAGGGGCTTTTTATTTGCCACTTAATTAATGGAACCCTTAAGAGACTCCCTCTTAAGAGGATCCCTCTTAAGAGTTAGAACTTATAAGTGATATAATGCAGTAATGCACAAATGAGATGCGTTTGGCAATGTATTAAAATTAACAATTAATAAAATTTGAAGTAAATTACAATTTTGGTCCCTATGGTTTACACGCAGCTAAAAAAGTAGTACATCTACTTCAAAAGGTACATTAAATGTCCCTGTGGTTTGCATTTTGCTTTGAAAATGGTCCCTGAGAGTTAACTTCGTTAACAAACTTAGTTAAATGAAGGGTATTTACGTCTTTTTACTCGTTCAAGGGTTATTATACACTTTTATGCAAACCTTAGAGACTAAATTGTAATTTACTCTAATTTATCTTCATCATCCTCATCCTTCCAGATTCATCTTCATCATCTTTATCTTTACCACCCACCACCCACTTTATCCACCACCCACACCATTGACTGCCACCACCACCCACCGTTACAACGACCATCCAACATCCATCACCAAAATCAAACCCAATTTTGAAAACTTAAATCGAAACCATTTGAAAATCCAAATCAAACCCAAATTTTGAAAACCCGAACCAAACCCAAACTTTGAAAACCCAAACCAAACCCAGATTTTCATAAAACCCAAACCAACAACCACTAATACTTCCACCATTCATCACCACCATTGTCAGCACACAAACCACCACACTAACCACCACCCCCACCATCTACACAACCAACCACCACCCTCACCACCACCGTTTGCACACAACCACCATACTCACCACCACCACCACTACACACAACCACCACCATTCACCACCGCTACCGCTTGCACACAACCACCTCTTCGTCTTTCCCACCAGATCTATAGAAATCGAGACGAATAAATCAAACCGAGATTTGTAGAAATCAAACCCTAAATCAAAGACTAAGAACCAGATTTGTCATCGATGATAGGTGATGCAGATGGTGCATCAGTGGCTGTGTTTGTCGCCGTGGAAAGAAGATGGTGAAAAATAAAGGGGATGTCGATCTGGCTTGGGATCAAGATGTTGACGTTCACAGGGGGATGGGCGCTGCATCAGTGGTCGCCGGTTGTGTTGGTCGTGGGTGTTTATACACACACAAACACATACACATGGCCGAAAAAAGGGGAATGGGGCCTGTGGTTTTCAAAGGGGATGGGGGCGGGGGACGACGAGTCGACGATGGAGGGGTGGGGGGAGAGAAAAAACATTTAATAATATATAAAATATAAATATTTTAATTGAACATTAATTTTTAAAAGAAAAAGATAAAAATGTGTAAAAGACGAAAATACTCCTTACTTAATTGAGTTTTTTTTAACGATGTTAGTGATCAAGAACCATTTTCATAGTAAAATGCAAACAGTAAGGACGTCTATGTACTTATTGAAGCATAAGGACCACTTTCGTAGCCACGTGTAAGTCACAGGGACTAAAATTATAGTTTACTCTAAAATTTGTAACTTATCAAAATTAGTTTGGTTGATTTGTATTGAACCATGACACTTGTTTATATTTATTTATGAATAATAAACATATTAAATGAATATGACAAATTGAACAATATAATGTTTACCCAAAAAAAAAATACATGTCATGACCAAATTATCTACCCAACTTAAACATCTATACATACAATACCAGTTTTGTCATTTTGTCATATTTATAAATGTAGCATGCAACATTGGTTATTTTGGAATAGTTGCACCATTTTTTTTCTTTTTAGCCAAAACAAATACATTAATTAATAATATAATGGTTGACAGAAAGTAAGGAACAACTAATTGTCTATATTTTAATAAACAAATATTGTATATTTTAATGTACGGTTTCTAAAACATTTATCATAAATGATTATGACCTGTTTAGATGGAGACACGATTAAATTGAAGTATGACATTTTTATGTAAAAGAATTACTTGAAGAAAAGATATAGAAATGTTGTTATATGATATTAAGAAGTACATATAATTTATTTTTTATAAAGGCTATCACATGATAATAAATGATTTAAATTGTGAAAGAAAACAATGAAACCCATGGTCCATGTGAGAAATACGCGTGAGATTGAAAAGGGTCCCATTTTCCATTTTTAGCAGCCCGCATAAACCGCGTACAACGCTACCATATGACCCATTGGCCTTCCCTACCCAACCAATTTATTGCTTAATTTAGGTATGTATTGTAAAATTATTTAACCATATATTTAACGGTTATTTATTAAACACTTATCAATATTAATTACCTTATTATTTGAGCATGGAAAGAAATGAGAAATTTATTCGGTAAGAGATAATGTTAGAACCAAGAGTCTTACTTGATAAATGGTGGAAAACAACTTCTATCCAACATGTTTACCAGGGTTTAACATGTACTAACAATCTATTTTCATGGTAAAAAATGTTACACAATAAGATAAATGAAGGTGCATTTTTTGTTGGTAACTGCTTAAACGGTAAGAATTTGATAAATAACTCCTTAGTTTTTTAAAATATGATATTTTGAAAACAGCCAGGTTTGTTGGTAAGTGCTTAAACGGTAAGAATTTGATAAATAGCTCCTTAGTTTTTTTTAAATATGATATTTTGAAAAACACGAGGGAGTTGATAACAAAAGTTACAATTCCAATGAATTTTTATATTTTGAGTGATCAAGTTCTTAAACCTTTTTTAGATATGAAGTCCTTACGTATTTAAAACTAAAGATGAAAAGCTAGTGTCTAGTCATGTTCGTGTGACCCAAAATATAGGGAGCACAAGTAAAAATCCTAGATGATTAAAAAAAATCAAACATTAAATTTTTTTATAAAGGTATTATTATATTAAACCTCCAAATCTTGATAAGAATAAAATAAATAAAGTATTTGACCATACAAATGTATTTACTAATTTTATTATGAGGATTGCTAAATGAGAAAAATGTGAAGTAGGCTTAAAGAATTGCCTACAAATATGTTTTTTTTATACATAAAAAGTAGTATGACCATTTTGAATCAAGATGTATTCTTATAATTTCCATGTAATTAAATTATTAAACCACATGTTTACTACTCTATTTTGTTTAACTATAAAATTATTTTCGAATATCAACATGTGTAAGGTTTGTTATTATAAAACATAACTATTTGATTCTTATTCATTATAAAACATCTTTAATAAAAACAAAATAAAACAACTATAATATTAGAAATGTATTTGATAACCAATAAACAATATCATAATTGTCTTAAAACATTAAAGATGATTATTGTATCTTATATAAACTCATAATTATGTTTATAAAATATGAGAGCCCTATAAATTCAAGTACAATAATCTAATCAAAAGCCTTTGTATTCATGTCAGAATATATTTAACGACTCCAAATAATTGGTGATAGTTTGAATAAATAAAGAGCCGAGTTTTAGTGAGAAGTGAGTATGGACTGTTCGATGAATATTAGGATAAGATATTACAGATCAATTCTCGTATCAAACGCCATCCATGGAAGAGTTTGAGATTAAAAGGGATCAAACGTTTAAATCCACTTCTCACATTAACTCAACTTCTCACACGATATTTTCCATACGATACGAACTAGTCCAAAAACACATAATTTCTATAAACAAAAAGGAGACATGTCACAAGAAAGTAAAGTTACAAAAGAGTTGCACGTTGAAACGTTTCTATAATTTTGTTAATAACCCACAATTCTTTTTTTTCAGAAAATGGAAAAATTAATGGGTACATGAATGAAATTGACAACCCGATTTTGCACATCAAAAGAATATCTATAAATGGGGCCGCCATTTACTGGTGCCCTTGCTTTCACTCACTCTCTTATCCCCTTCATTTTTCTTTTCTTTTCTTTCTTGAAAATAATAATACCCAACTCTCAAACCAAAGAAAAATAAAATAAAAGGAATAGAAAATACCCACTTTCCTCGAAAGTTTGCTCATAAAGTTTCCTCTTTTAAAGCTGTAAACTTGATCTTGAATCTTGAAATCTCCCAAAAATGGAGATTCTACGAAATGATGAAGGTGATGATTTGGTTGGGGAGATGGTCAAAGTGATCGAGACCGTCGGATCTTACATGGGGTTTCGAAGGACACAAAGGAAAGAGTGTTTGAAGCTTGTTAGAAGATTGAAGCTGCTACTCCCACTTTTAGAAGAAATCAAAGAGATGAATCAACCAATACCCACAAGGGCATTTCAGTCTTTTGTTATCCTCAAGAAAGCACTTCTTTCTGCTAAGAAACTGCTAAAGCATTGCAATTTTGGAAGCAAGATCTTTCTGGTCATTTCCTTTTCTTTCTTCTTTTTCTTAGTTACTGTTTATCAAGATCTCAAAAGGGTATTTCTGTCATTATACTAACTTTATTTTTCTTGTTTTTTTTCTTCTTCTTATTTCAGGCAATGGAGAGTGATGCAGTTATGAGTAGATTTCATTATGTGTATGATAAGTTGAATGAAGCTTTAGATGGATTGATGTATCAAGAACTTGGGATCTCTGAAGAAGTTCAAGAACAAGTAAGAATCTTTAACTATATCTATTTTTTTTAAATCTTTAGTGAATTTGATGATGAACAAGTCTAATTAGGAGTATTATTATTCATTATGAATTAAGGTATATTTTACTAAGTTACTCATCAATGAATATGCTTGGATTAATTAACATGTAATGTGACTTGTAACATGCATTTAGTATAACTTTGTTTGTTTATTAATAGAATTATTAGAGTCAAAGCTGAAACACCTCATGTTCACTTGCACATGCATCCATTTTCTGTGATCTAAAGATTTCAGATTTGACTTTCAGAGGTCACAGAATCTCTTCCAACTTGAATAATTATATAGATTAAATTATTGATTAGAGAAAATTTGGTTATTACCCATGCAAAGCAATCCCACATGAAATAGGAAAGATGAAGTTTGATGTCAAATTTTACCAAAGTTCATATCGAATTGCGGATCCGAAAATTACCAGTTTTGACTTTTAGAAGTAAAACATAGGGCGGAACAATACAAAAACTTGTTGTCCGATGTATGATGCGACATTAGATTGGGATAATACAGGTTACGAGTGGGATAAAAATGCATTTTTTTCTGTCTCACCAAAATAAGTTGAACAAAGATACGGAAGATGAGACAAGATGTGTAAATTACTACTCGTGTCAGATTAACACCCTTCATAATTCTTTCACCTGTCTGCCTCACTCTGGTCTAGTCTGAATAGCTTTTGAGGTTTTAATTTTTGATGTTTGTAGATTGAGCTACTCGGAAACAACTACAAGGAGCGAAGCGAAGAACGGATACGTTAGATATAGAGCTAGCCATGGACATGATGGTCATTTTCTCGAAAAACGATGAAAGAAACGCGGATATCGTAATATTAGAACGACTAGCGAAAAAACTAGATTTATATTCCGTGGGGGACTTGGAAATCGAGACGGTGGCCGTTAGAAAGCTTGTTAAGGAACGAGGCACCACAAAGCACGCAGAGAGCAGCGAGCAAATCGTCGATCTTTTGCGGAAATTCAAACAAGTTGCAGGATTTGATGAGGTTAACGACAATGATAAAGTTCTTGACAAATCTCCATCGTTAAGATGCTTGGATAGATGTCGGTCGATGCTAATTCCTCACGAGTTTCTTTGTCCGATATCGCTCGAGATCATGACCGATCCCGTTATCATCGCTACCGGACAGGTACGTTTTATAAAGCAATCTGTTAGGACATTTAGACATATTTGGCATCCTGTAAAACTGGTATTTTTTTGTAGTGCTTTGTTTTCTTTCACAATTTAAGGTCAATTTGGTGCTAAAAATTTGTAGACATATGAAAGGGAAAGCATCCAGAAATGGTTGAATTCTAATCATCAAACGTGCCCAAAAACCGGCGAAACTTTGAGTCACTTAGCTCTCGCCCCAAACTTTGCGCTTCGGAATCTCATTCTTCAGTGGTGCGAAAAGAACAACTTCGAGTTGCCGAAAAAGGAAAGCGTCTCGGTTGCGGAGAACCAAAATGCATTTCTCGACGAGGTTTCTTCGTTGGTCCAAGATTTGTCGTCGAGTCAACTCGGTACGCAAAGTCAAGCTGTTGAGAAGATCAGGATGCTGTCGAAAGAGAATCCCGAAAACCGAATCTTGATCGCGAATTGTGGGGCGATCCCACCGTTGGTCAAACTGTTGTACTCCCCAAATTGGAAAGTCAAAGAGCATTCCGTCACCGCTTTGTTGAATCTATCACTCGATGAGGCTAATAAGAGACTTATCGCACGGGAAGGTGCAATTCCGGCCGTTATCGAAGTTCTTCAAAACGGGACCGATGAAGCAAGAGAGAACTCAGCTGCTACTTTGTTTAGCCTCTCAATGTTGAACGAAAACAAAGTGATGATCGGAAGCTTAAAAGGGATCCCCCCATTGGTCAAACTGCTAAAAAACGGAACGGTTAGGGGCAAGAAAGACGCGGCAACCGCGTTGTTTAATCTTTCGTTGAACCAATCGAACAAAACCCGAGCGATCAAAGCCGGGATCATCGAGCCTTTGCTTCATCTTTTGAAAGAGAAGTCGTTAGGGATGGTCGACGAAGCTCTTTCGATTTTCGATTCTTGCGAAACAGCCGGAAGGGCAAAGCGGGATCGGGCAGTTGTCGGTTATCGAGACGCTTGTCGGGTTTGTGAAAGATGGGACCCCGAAGAATAAGGAATGTGCGACGGCGGTCCTTCTCGAGCTCGGGCTGAATAAGTCTTGTTTGATATTGGCTGCACTTCAATATGGGGTTTATGAGCATTTGGTGGAGTTGAGTAGATGTGGCACAAGTAGAGCTCAAAGGAAAGCTAATGCACTTTTGCAACAAATGAGCAAATGTGAGCACATTCTTTAACAGAAAAGAATGTGCAGGTATATCATCTTGAAACCAACTGTGTTTGTTATGTCATCTGGGAGCGCGACGGTATTAGTGTTCTTTCTTGCAAGATGCGGATTTGGTTTCCAGGATGGGTTAATGGACGGGGAAAGTAAAAACTTGCGCCCGTTGAACATGATTTTTCCGAGTTATTTAAAAGAAAATGCGAGAATTCGTGGTGAGATGTATAGTACAAGTGTGTAGTAAAAGACTTTACCTCGTGACGTGCTTGAATTTTATGGTATGTTGGAGGATATTCATTATAACGTTTGTTTTTATGGTTATATAATTTATGATAAACCGATCAAATTATTAAATAATTATATATGTATCGGGATTCGGGTGCAAGAGAAGTTATGTCTTTTTCAAATAAAATCAAATTGACTCTTCAGTTATATATCATGATCTTGAATTTTTCTCAAGTTAAAGAAAGCTAGAGTTATGCTATTAGTAAATCGTAAGCCTTGTAACCTTTTTGACAAATGTGTAGTTGTGTTTTAGCAAAATCCTTTAAGTTTTTAGAACAAAAACATGGTTACAATAAGAGAATATGAGAACGACTTAATCTTGTCCAATTCTAATGATGTGGTTACGAAACAAGGTCTAACAAGGGCGTCGTATGCACGACTTGGCCCATGAACTAGGTCACAACAAAAGCTCGTACTTGATCAGATTATTGGGATTGAATTGAGTTGCTATTTAACAACCACAAATCCTCCAACAATCACACCTTTGAGAACATTTTCTTTATTTAAGTTTGAATTAAGTAGAACTTTGCACTAAAAGTTGGTTATAAATTCAAATCATCGGTATTTTCTTAATCCCGTTGTGACAAAGTCGAGAATGGAGTTACTTTTATTGGTAAAAAAGAACATGTATATTAGAGTTTATAGGTGTTATATGAAGTATGAATTGTTTTTTTAAATATGAAAATGATTAGAAAAGCATCTTCATGTGGCGTCTTAGAAGGAGAAGGATTCTAGTAAGGTCAGTGCTTCATGATAAATGACTGGATATTCATATGTTACTTTGCTTTTTGTTGTGGGAATGAAGTAGAAATTACCGATCATTGCTTCGTCAAATGCTTGGTTGTTCTTCTATTGTGGAAGGATATCTTTCATTGGGGGTTGGAGTCTTTTACCGACGATATCAATAGAGGATTTGCTCTCTTTGCCGACTTAGACTTTATCCCGAAGTCAGTGACATGTTTGGAAGGCAATTGTTTGGATGTTTTCATACTTGATTTGGATGCATTGTAGCATACGAATCTTCTCCAGCGGGTATGTTCAACCTATTTATTGTTGCGTTGAAGTTCAACTTTTATCGTTTCAGTGGATTTCGGTTAGAGCCAATGACCTAAACATCTCTCGAACGGATTGGTACAGTGAGCATGTTTCGTTATCAACAGGTTGGGGGCCTCATTGGTGAGTGTGGTCCTTAGCTCTGGTTGGTTTTATTGTTTCTCTATTGGTCATGCCTTGTTTTCACTGTGTCTATTAGTCTTGTTGCGGGTTTATTCCGTGTTTTAGCTTTCGTTTTATCAGATGTTGACTTGTTTTCTGCTTTTTCTAGAAATTGTAGCTTGTGTTTTCTTGTAGATTGATTGTCTCATTAAGTATTATTTCCAAAATTTTATTTTTGTTTATATTATGTAATGAAAAGATAATTTGAGAAGGCGATTAGTAAATAAAATATTTTTGGTTGGGTAATTTGTTTTCTTTTTAATGGGTAAAATAACATAAACTAAAATAGTGGGAATATATATAAATCTATGATAATATTTTAACGGGAAATTAACGAACAGGTTTGGAGTTCATCACTTGGGAAACCAAACCAAACCTTCTTCTTCTTCGGCTCTTCTACACGCTACCAAAATTCTCAATCCTCCAATTCCAATTCCAATTCCAATTCCAATCCATAGCTTTCTTTCTTTCTTTCAAAGGTATATGATTTCTTCTTCTTTTAATCCTTTCTGTTGTTTCGCTTCTTAAATTTCATCTATCTATTGTTGCACCAATTCCTACAAATTCATTCTATTTTTTTTCAATCACACCATATATATCCTTCATTGATGTTTTTTGTGAAATTGGAAAACCTAAATCGTCCTGTAGTTGTGTGAAATTGCAAACTTTTGTTACTGATTTTAGAATCGTTTATTTTATTTTATTTGTGGTGTTTTATTGTTCACGAATTTGATTGATGCCAAATAGTTTGGGTAGATCGATCTAGGGCAGTTGGTTCTTGGTGCTTCATTGCAACTCATTAAGCATTCCATACATTGTTTTATTGATTTTGAATTCCCAATTTCTGATTATCATAACCAACTACATTTGGTACTGTTTGAGACACATGGAATTTTGGGCCATGGAAATGGAATTGAACCTCATTTTTCCAAATGCTCAATTGATTTTGCTTCAGTTTCAGATCAGAGGCATAAAATCTGAGTTCCAAGCATATCCTTTATGATTTCCCCCAAACTGTAGGTGGAAAAAAAAGTAGGTTGCTTGAGAATCTAGGTTTTATGTTTTTCATTTTTTTTGATCAATGATAACCTATATGGAGGGAAATAAGTTAAATATGGTCTCGAATTTGAACTCACTTGGTCATTCGGAGATAGTTGCTTTGGGAATTATGATCAATGGACGTAGAGAGCAGCAGTTAAAAGATGAGATTTAGCTAGTTGATAGCAGTTTAAGATTGTAGGTTTTGACTTTGTTTAACCTTGTTTATTTATGAATGTACAAATTAGCTTCATCAAGTTGAGATTATTTTAGCTAATTATCACTACCCTTGTTGTGGCTCTGAACTTACCATTGGTGGCAAGATTGCGTAAAGAGAGTGCTCTTTAAACTTGTTTTCACATACCTATTGGATGTGAAAGACCACTTCACTAAACCTACTATTATCTTGTTAAAATTGCCCCACCTCGTATTTGCTCGATTTTTCTGTAGGTAAATACACATACACTCTTCAAATGTCTCCCATGAGACTTAAACCTCCACCCTATCGGCTGGAGGGAATGACTGAAATCTTTGTATTTTCTCAGTTAATGCCTCCATTTTGGCAGGGTTATAGTACAAGGTATTTGTTTGTGCCAAAACTAAACTCAAAGCAGGCCTTGTTTGTTACATGTTAGGATGTACTACCTCATTCCCCAAATAGACGTTCAACTCTCCATGCTCTTAAGGAAGTATATTAGCACAAGAATATGTAATTATGCTCTGCCTTCCTTTTCCTGTTCTATCCTGATTTAGCTGTAGCAAATAAAGAGGGGAACATGATTCTAGGTAAGACAATATAGAAGGTTATCATATTTGAAGGAGGCCCCTTCTTTGTTGGCATTCCAAGAGGAAAGGAGGATGTTTATATTTGGTACTAGAGGAGGACTTCACGGTGAAATTTAAAGAAAATTGGGTCTTTCAAAGTTCATGAGTGTCGTCCATTGGCTTGTTAGCTTGGCTGCATTATGTTTGTTCTCAGGCTCTCTTATACCCGTTTGTGAAGTTCCAACTGTCAAGAACTTTTGTTGTTAAGTGATGCAAATCTTAAGCCAATCAAGTGTTCATAACTACTATCTGTTTTAGAAATCATGTTGTTATGACATAATAGAACATCAAAGGAAAAATATCCAGGTTATTTTGTAAAAATTTCAAGGAAACTTCTGTGAGGGTTTTTAAATATATCTATATAGCTTTTTTACAATATATCTATATAGTTATACAGAACTTTCAGTGCCATTCCAAAAAACCATTGCCAATATTGAAGAAGCTGAACATGAGGTTTGTACAAGGGACACATTCCATGGATAAGATTTAAAATTTACCTTATAATTCCTTCTGAACGATTGTAATTAATTAAACATTTGACAATAGATCTTTGGTGTTAAGTCTAGAAGCAGCATGCAGTTGAGTATTTATGTGCAGTCCACCAAAACTCTTGAGATATTCAGGAAATAGATGTATACACACACACACACATAGGTATACATGTACATATACATATATGTGTATGTGTGTGTATTCTGTAACGACCGTAGCGATTTTTTTTTTACTCAAACATGGAAACACCGTAGATGTATTGGCTTTCAATAGTGCACACCCTAAGGTTATGTTGCGAAATCACACAGATCTATGACGTGTTTTGTTGGCTTACTGTTCCTGATTTAACATGGTAATCTTCTCTTCAAATCATCCCAGACTAATAACCCAAGTGAAGTGCTCTATAAGTTTGAGATGGTATGGATTATGGAGACTTTCTTTGCCTCTCTTATGGTTTATTCACATATTTCCACCCAAATCATATATAGATGAAGAGAAGTAAAGAACAATGTAAAAGTAAAGGGAAAAATAAAATCAGAATAGATGTTTGAATTTGATAATAAACTATAACGTATAATTTCATGTAGGCTTTTGTTGAGCCTTTGCCTTTTCATTACTAAAATCCCTGCATGGCCAATTGAGGCTGACCTGTGGAGATTAGTTGGAAACTGTTGTTGTTCAATGTCCATCTGCTAGCATGATATTTTTAGTGTATATGCAAGATTCTTAAGGGTTTGATCCTTCAATTGCATCTTATGAAGTAATTCTATGAGGACAGGTTGACTCACTCTGGATGGTTCAACAAACTGATTCTAAGTTCAGTGAGTACGTTCTGGCAAATTCAGAAACTGGCTTTCCGAAGAAGACAGCTTTGAGAGATTTGCAAAATGAAAATAGGAATATGGGGGCCAAATCAGATGGAAGCTCTCTTTTGAAAGACAACGGGCCTTCTGTTGAAGCTGTTAAGGTTTCTGGCACTAAAAGACCCGAACCGGAGAGTACAATGAAATCCCTTCACCAACAAAAGCCTGTCAGTAATAATGGGCATCTTGTCTATGTCCGCAGGAAGACTGAATCAGAACAGCATAAAAACAGCAACTGTAACAAAGTAAATGATCAACCTAAGAAACTATACGAGCATGATGAAAAGAATCAGGGACAATATCCGTTAAATGATTCTACAATATGTATTCGCAATGATATCCCTGAGCCAAAGACTTCTGAAGGTGTTTCCTCTACAGCACTTTTAGACGCTCTTGATTCTGGAAAGTCCAATAATACCTCGCCCGTGGCAGATTCTAGTTGTCTTAAGTCGGACAACCCTAGAGGATTAAGTATTCCGCATTGGGAAGAACGATATTTACGATTGCAGAACTTTTTAAAGGCACTGGATCTGTCAAACCAAGATGATTATCGCCAGAGTATGTGCTTCCCTTGTATGACTTTGTTATGGTTTATTTTTTGTGCAATCGCAGTAAATTCTGACTACTCCTTTTTTTAAACCCATTTTTAGTGCTTCGCTCTCTTTCCTCAGTTGGCCTTAGCAGAATTGCGGTGGAACTCGAAAAGAGAGCAATTCAGCTTTCTTTGGAGGAAGGTAACATTTAATTAAAAGCTTCCTATGAAAGTGGAGAAAATGTAGCTAGTATGATTAAATTATATATTGACGTCCCTTCCAATTTCTAATACATAAGTATTGGGCGAGGGAAATGATTTTCTGATTCTACATTTAACTTTCACGTACGTGAACTAGTGTAGAAGTTAATCACATGTGATTTGAATGCAATCATAACGTTATAGACTCAAGAGTTCTGACCAGTTACTTAAAGGATGCATCCTTGGTTGCCACGGCCTCGTTCCTTTTCCGTCTTTATGTAAAAATTTTTAGGGTCTGAAAGGTGCCACCATATCATTTGTTGTGTGCAACCGTATTTTTTTGAAACTACGATAATGACACAAGTTTCCCTAGGTAGAGTTGGTTTGCATGGATTTTCTCCTATCCCCAATTTTGGTTTCTTTTAATTTCATATTAATTGTGTTTCTGAGAAGATTAATAGAAAGACTTGAACACAGGACCACATATACGAAAGAAAGGAACTAACCACCAAACCAATGATAATATGACCTCATTGAATGTAATTGAAGTGAACTAGGACTGAAAGAATGTGTTGGACTGATTGATGAACATGTGTTGTAAGCAACTTACATGAAACATGTCTATTCCTAATATCTTCAAGCTACTAGCTCTTGCAACTTGAATGGAATAAAAAAATAGGGTAGAAACTAGGAAATTCTAAACAATTTGATCACGTGATTTATATAGAGGTAAGAGATTATCAGGAAACGAGCAGGAACAACCAATATAAATGCTACACTATTACCTCCACCATATTTCATGAAAAAGAGCATAAGAATCTCAAATTGAAGGATCCTGCCACAAGCTATCCGTTTTAGAAAAATTATTTATGATAGGTTTAAACCCATCTTTCCGGGGATATCTAACTTGATCCATTAGCTTAAGACTAGCAGGATCAGTATAACAATATACTTGGCAGGTTGGATCTAGCTCCATCCTTTATTATAATCACACATAATGTCCTGAAGAACATGATGAGAAGTGGGAAACCTGGTTTTTGTTCCTCCAGAGCACAGATGAACAACACAACTCTTTAGGAGTAAGAGACAGACCCAGGACTCAGATTGGAGACCGTAAACCTATAAGTCATTTTGGGAATATACACTTGTGAAGTTGCATCTTCTCCGTAAAGAAACCATTATTGCTTGTGTTACAGATACACCTAGGGCGTATCTTTGGGAGTGTTTTGCATCGAGCTTTGGCGATCTTCAAACTAATCATGAGGCTATTACATTGATAGGATCAAATTATGAAATACGTGTTCCAGTAGAATTTGATATTCAGATTTTGAACTAAAAGAGTTCAAATTCAAACTCCACATATAAATTGGAGTTCCTAAACACACTTGTTCTTTAGTTCTTGCTTTTTCGTCGTTGATAGATTAAGATGCTCTTAGTTTGAAATTGGCAATCTTTTCAGACAGGCTATAATGCTATATATTCTTGATTTATGCATACTTCTATGATGAAAAATACTTTCTCTTTGAACTTACAGCAAGAGAGGTCCAACGTGCAAAACTTGTGGATGCATTAGATAAATTTCCAACAAGTGTTGGAGAACACCAGTCAACGAAGTGAAGCGGCATTATCTTAAATTATGCATCCGAATGAAGCCCCGATTTTTTCATCTTCCCAACCTCTTCGATCCCTTGTATTATTCTGGTTAGCTCTTCCAGCTCAACACCTTAGTTACCTTGCTGGTCAATTGTGTGGTTAAAGTTCTGTTTGTGTAGCTTTATTTACTTTCTTTTCTCCCCTGAAAAATAGCTGATGATGCAATTGTTAATAGTTACCATCTTTTTATTATTTCTGTTGTCCAGTAATTGATTATCCTTTTTTCGTGTGCAAATACCAAAAAGAGTAATTGATGATATGTGCATTCTCTCTCTATTTCTTGCTTAATCTTCTAATTAAATAAATATTAGATAATTGTAGGTTAGTGAATCAAACGGATAAAGATAAACATCAAATAACTGAATATAACTTCCTATCTCTCTCTCTCTCACACACACTGTGTGTAACCGTCCCCACTACCACCTCTACATAAACAACCCACCCCCCATTTCTTCATCTTTTTTCTTTCCCAAATCTTGATCTTCACTGTAAATCCTTTTTCTTCCAAAAAAGATGAACAAAGACATGATCTTGGGTACTTCATCGGATTTGCAACTCTGTCCTGCTTCTCCGGAAACCCGATGAGATTTTCCGTCCAACCATCCACTTTTCCGATCAATCGGAGTTCCGGCACACCGTAGAACTTAAAGCCCACCAGCAGAACCCTAGAAAGAAACGAAGCAAGACGATGAGGGTCCAGAACACGAAGCCCATTGTCGGTGGTGGTATGGATTCAAGCAAGGGCAAATATGGAAAGAAACCGGAGGGTGGTGGTGGTTCTAAGATGAGCCGTGCGTGTAGCGAGTGTGGGAAGAGTTTTTGGTCATGGAAGGCTTTGTTTGGGCACATGCGGTGCCACCCCGAGAGGCCGTGGCGTGGGATCAATCCACCGTCAGCGGCCGATCGTTATAACACGACAACCAACGAAGACCGTTACGTGGCTTCGTGTTTGTTGATGTTGGCAAAAGGTCCGAGAAGTCGTTATGACATTGCGAAAAGGCGAAAGGAAGGAGGAGGGAAGAGGTGGCATTCGGAAGATGTAGCAGCAGCAACAACATCAGTGTGTAGGTTGGATTTGAATCTGCCTGCTGCTGCTGATGCACCACCTCCACAAGATTATTCAAATTTGGGTTTGGATTTAAGATTAGGACTTTGATACATAGAATCATCATGCATGTATAACTAATGTTTTTCTCATATATGTTATATGTAGTTGGTATTAATTATAAATTAGAACATAGGATTTCATCTTCTAAAAAGCTTGAATTTTAGTGTTACTGTTACACCCCTTTTGTTAGTTGAGATATTCATATTGGGGTTAAGGCGATATAGGTGGTAGAACGGGCCCTAAATCGGTCTTGAATCGGGCCAGGCCCAAGTTGGTCCTGGTATCAAAGTAGCGATCATATGATAAAGGACCTATGTGGCCCAGGCCCATCCAATCCAATAATCTGCAGAAAAGCCCAAGTGTTTTGTTGTTTTTTATTTATATTGCTGTGTTGATATAAAAATGGAATATCATATGAACATAAGTTAAATAACCATTCATAAAGTAGTCGTGAATAAAAGTTGTGTAATATACGTATGTGTTTAATACAAATAGCATTAGATATTGATTAAACTGGTTTTTTACTAGATTCAATATTTAACCCGGATCAATGTACAGCTATATATACAGATGTATTGTGTAACTACTTTTGCTACATATAATATTGATAAAAACTCTTAAAATTATTAAACGTTTAAACTTTATAAAACTAACTCATAACCAACGATAAGCACTATTATTGAACATCACCAATATAGCAAAATACTCTATGAAATAACGAAGTCTTTAAAATAAACTCCTATATTTCATGGTTGGAATACATGGTTAAATATAGTTAAAATACATAGTCACGTATTATAATATTGCCAATATGGTAAGTAGCCCACCTCGAAAGTCGGTCATATTTTTTAAGACCAATGAAGTATGTTTGATAATATAACTTACTAAAATATTTAAGTTATGGATTAGGATGATGATGATAAGCGTCACAAACTAATCATGGAATTGTTTATTTAGTTAAGCCCTAAAATACGGAAATACAAAATGTACTCTAAAAAGTAAAATAAATAAATAAATAGAAGGCCCAACTTTATCTTATTATAATATATTCCCTTCTTTCTTAAATAAATATAATAAGACAGGTTTCATGTTAACCCCCTTAGAAAATAAAAAATAATTCAAATTTATGTTTGAGTAAAATCAAAATTAGGAATAACGGTTGTACGTCTTATTAATCTAAAGACCATAAAAAATCACTATTTTATGTCGACTTTAAAAGTATAATTTGTTTAGTTAATTTCGTTTTAGAATATTTATTTTCAGAGTTAAAAAGATGTATGTAATATATCTTAGAAAATTATGACTAGGTTTTATTTAATCTTAGAAATAGCAAATTTCAATCATTCCGGTTGTTTCATGAAAATTGGGTCAGTAACCTTAAAACTTTATGACTAGGGGGTTGTTTGGCAGTTTGCTTAATGGTTTGGTGCTAGATGATTAAGTGATCGGAATGATTAAGATTTAAGAGACTCTTATGATATGGGGCAAAATGAAATATGGTAGTTTGGTAATTGTTGAGCATGAAATCAGGACTCTGAATGGTTAAGAGACATCCAAGATACTAAATCATTCAGATAGTTTTGGAACGATTAAGAGGCAGTCCATTTTTTTTGCCAAACAGGATTCACCTTTAACGATTCAGAGATTGCATCTTAATGAAACTGTTAAAAGATAAACAAACACCACCTAGGTTTTATTTTCATTTTGAATTAGGTCACTTGTTTTTAACTCTCCTTACAACATTAGGTCTAACAGGTATATATGAGGTAATTTTCTTTCTTTTTGTTGGTCTCATATTATTTAGGCTATGTTTAAGAAAAATGAATAAATGACAAATTATTTTTAATTAAATTAAACAAACAAAAACAAATGAGATGACCAAACCCGTCATTTCCCGCGTCACAAACATTTGTTTATTTCCTTAATTATTTAATGTTTTCTTAATTAATTATCATCAATCATTCCTAATTTCGATTTTTCTCTTTTCTCCAAATTTCCTACATGTCCAAGGAGGTTTAGACGATATCATGAGTATGCAAGAACAGTTTCGGTACATCCATCTTATTTAGTCTTATGACTATGATTTTATTTACAAAAAGAAATACCAAACCTCATTCAATATGGTACGAAAGTGGGGAGGATCAACATCCTTATCTAATTGGCAGAGGAATGGTGCTCAAACTCAAACATGAAGCCTTATTTATATGGGTTACATGCATTCACGCCCCTACCATTGTACAAATCAGTGATAATTAACCGTATAATAAAGTAGTTAATTTTAATTCATCAAAGGTTACCCATTTCGTTTTCTTTTAGAAACGAATCTTTTTTCATGTTGGAGAATCTATTTTTTTTCAAAAATTTGTGAATTTGATTGTAAGTTTATGACAAATCCGATTAATAAATATATGATTTATCAACACTATATTAGTTTTACAGTTTTTTCTTAACAAACTAACTAATGAATAAGTTGTTAGTTTTTTTTTTTTGAAAGGAGAAAGGACTCCTGGTAAACTTAAAGAAAAAGAGAAAATACAAACAAAGGCGAGGGACTCCTTCCCAAAAAAGAGAACCCTCTAAGGGACAAACCCTCTAAGAATAAGTTGTTAGTTAATAGCAAAGATAAATCACTTCTACCATTTTTTTAATATTATAAAACAAATCACTAAAAATTTCATCCGTGAGAACAGTGAGAAACGAGTAATTAAGAACCGTTGGATAAAAAAGGATGCATGATTACGATGAGATATACAAAGATATACCAAATCAATTCTCTTCTAAAGCACAATTCATGAGAGGGCATGCGACTAAAAGTGATTAACGGTTCAAATTCACTTTCATGCTTCTCACGCTAAACTCTACTTCTCACGTGATCCTTCACACATATATGTGTGTGTGTGTGATATATATATATATATATATATATATTATAGATATGGATTTCTATAAGCAAATACTAGTTTAAAAAACTACATTAATTGAGGATTTTAAATAATGGCTAACGTATAATATAAATATATACAAAATTGTCAACCTAATGTATCTTAATTAATCAATACATCTTCAAAGTAAAATTTGACAATGAGATTGAATACTTTATTATAATCATTGATTAAAGTTGTATTATTTGAACCACAAGGTTGTGGCGTACTGGTTAAGGTCTGTGGCTAGTCAACCCTTTTACCCCATGTTCAAATCAAAGTGCTTCTAAATTGTGACTATTGGGGATTAACTCAAGGCAGCATGCTTTAGTTGTTGGTGAACCTTGCCGGGATTAGTCGGTGCAAAGCTCGGATACCCTTTCAAATAAAAGTTGTATTAAATTTTATTAAACTTATAAAAACAATTTTAAAACTGTTATATTTATTTCTTGCTGACTAAATATATCGAATAATAGTATATAATTAATATACTAAGTTATTTATAATTATTATTGATTAATAATTAAGATTCATTAGTGGTATACTGAAAAGAGAAAAAATGACACAAAACTTTGAAACGAAACTCCAACGAAGTTTCAATAAGCAAACTTATCTACTAGCATATAATCATGTAATATGGTCCTTACGTTCACAATAAAAGATAAGTTCATGTTTACGTTTGAACTTTCCTATATATATATTTGTTGACAATATTATTTTAATCACAATAATTTGTATAAAATAAGGCAAAATGCACCAGTGGCTATAATTTCCTATTGAGGAAATGATTTTTGGATATTGGTAACCTATATCCACACTTTATCTTACCAATAATGGAAGTTTCTATAGCTAAAAAGTCGAATTATTGAAAGAGTTGACTTTTTTTATTGATCCAAAATGTTTACATATTTAATAACAAAAGTTTGACTCTACCAAAGTCAACCCATCTCACTACTTCATGCACGCCTACTCAATATATTGAATCGACTTTACACAAACACATTTGTTAATATCTTTTTAACAAAACAATGACAAATAAAATGAAATTCAAACTTGTATTGTTAATCTTTTAATATGAAAAATCAGATTATGTTAAGACATATATATAGAAAAGTATTTTTACATAATCATCTAGATATTGGAGCCTGAAGCCTAGAAGACATCTTTTGAACTGCCTCTCAAAGTACTAATGGCATATCATAAAATCAATTATGAAATATCGTGATTTTTAAGATAATAGATAATACATTCATTACTATTTAGTCAAACATTCGATAATTTATTGTGTTTACTTTTTATAGAACATGTCAGCACAGGCCTTGTTCGGCCACACGCCAATCGATTGGATGAGGTGATGACATCAACAATGGTAAGACTAATTGTGAAAAAAAAAAACAATATTTAGAAGATGCGTTTATCTAGAAAACTTAGTAATTAAATGAGTTATTTAGTGCATTATGATGATTAGGTTGATATAAATCATGAGGGATGAAAATTACATAAAAAGATAACTACAATTCTACAAAAGCAAGTTTAGGAAAGAGTAATAACATTTTTACATAAAAATTTTATTAATTGTAACTTGAGAGTAATTTGATCTTTTTTTACATGACTGAAATAAAAGATTGTGCAATAACTTATATTAATACAACACATCAAAAATAGAAAATAAAAAGCTATTTAAAGATGAGTTTAGATAACTTGTACGCATAATAAGTCGGCATATAATGTTTTAAATAACTTTTTGAGACATTAAATGGTCGAAAGGTCACGTATTAACGGGCTCTAAAGAATCAACTTCTAATCATGGATATCACTTGTACAAAAAAGTTTGACCAACTAACTTCTATCCGATTTGAGTTTGTTGATGATTATATATCTGGTACACATGTCTTAGAGCATCCACAATGTGGTTTTTCGGAGGTTTTTAAGAGCTTTTTCAGAGGTTTTTCAAAAAGCAAAAACCTCTCTTTAAGGTTTTCACATAGTGTGAAGGTTTTTCGCAAGAGGTTTTTGGTAATATTTTGCGTCATAGGTCGTAACTGCACGACCTGCTTTTTTCATAGGTTTTCGTATTTAATCACTTTAACTTTATAAAAGTCTCATATTAGTCGGGTTTTTTTTATTAATCACTTTTATTTTTTTAATATATGTACAATTTTCATTTTAAATTTTTTATTCTATATTAATAAAACTATTAAATTAGTTATATATTTTATATATTAATGCAATAGCATTTTATGGATACAAATAAATATGTATTTATATTAATTTTAACGTATTTATTTTTATATAAATAAAAATATAAATGATATAAGGTTAATATGGTGAGATCCTGAAAAGTCTGAAAAAGCTTGAATGAAGTTTTTTACATAGTGGAGGCATGAATAGGTTTTTAGATTGTTGAGTTGGCAATAATGTGTAAGAAAAAAGCTGTGAAAAAACTTGTTGAAAAACCACAACACTGTGGATGCTCTTAGAGCATCACCAATGTGCTTTTTAAGAGGTTTTTCAAAGGTTTTTAAGAGGTTTTTCAAAAAGCAAAAACCTCATTTGGAGGTTTTTAACATAGTGATGAGGTTTTTCATTTGAGGCTTTTGGTGAAGATATAAAAAGAATATGATTTCGGATAACTATCGTTGGATGATAGATCTAATTTTTTTTTATTAATTTATCTTTTATCAAGTTTAATATATTTTTTTACATTAATTTTATATAATAAAAAATTATAATTTTCATCCAACATCACAAGTGAATATGTAATATGTGATACCCAAAACAATTGATCTTCACCATTTATGCTCTACTCTTTGGAGTCCATGTGTTGAAGCACATATGATTAATTTCTTTTAACATATGATCTACATATGATTCATTATGATAATTCTAACATCACAAAAATATATATATAAATGTAAATGTACACAATCATATATGATTAAGAAAAATATCTATAATTATCATGTTCATAATTAGATTTGAGTTTTAGCTAAACTTTTGTGTATATATGTGTATGTATGTATGTATGTATGTATGTAATATATATATATATATATATGTATATGTTTGAAAGAAGACTTAAAACCAAAGGTGATAACTTTTATCATACGTATATCATTAATATATTTTTAATTATACATTGAACATGTCTAATGAAGGATATATAGTTGTTTCCTTAGTAGCAACATGTTATCCACCTTTGGTTTAATTTCTTTTTAAAACTCCATGTGTATGTATATGTAATATACATTAAATAATGAAAATGATGAGGCGATTCTACGTGTAACTTGATGAGATTAATATTGAAATCTATATATATTTTGTAAATAAAACGATATTTTTTATTTGTGGTGTATATAAAACTGGTTTCTTGTAACTAAGTTTTTAATTACTTAATTAATTTCTAAATTATAGTATTACAAAATTTTAAAACAGTTTATCTATGTTTAGTAAAACATATTATATAAAATAAATTTTTGTTTTAGTTTTTGAATATTTTATATCGTCATTTTGACATTTTCGGATTTTTTTTTATACTCGTTATGTTAATTTGTTATCTTATTTTTAGCAATAAAATCATTTTTGTGTTTACATTTGCATGATAAGTAAATGTTTTTAAGAAATATATATAGAATGGATCAAGAAGTTGATCAATTCGTACGCACAAGAAGAAGGTCATTCACATATGATTTTAGAATAAAATCATATTTAATTTTAGAGTAAAATCACATTTGATACAATATATCCAAAAGGATGTGTGCGACTGGTCAATTAACAAAGTTGCGTGAAAACTGCGCGCGTGCAATGACTTGTCGAACAAGATGTGAGTGATTTTATTCTAGAATCATATAGTAGTTTGATTTTCTATGAACTTCTTATAAGATGGTTGTTCTTAATAAGAAAAATAAAGATTAAAAATTAAATATAACTTACATATTATTTATCCAGGTTTGGTAAAGAGTTCCATTAATCTTGTGATCAAGATTTAAGATTGTGAATCTCGTGTAAGTTTTATGCACTACTAGTATGAATTGCAGGCAATGTTTTACTAAAATATGTTCACTTCGGGGCCGCTATGGGATGATCCAGTCTATGGGATCCACTTCCCTATTGGTCGGGTTCAGCCATAGGCTGGGTCGGGTCGCAGCGGATTAGTGGGATTGCCCAATTGGAAGCCCGATACCGCTGTAGCGTGTGTGTTAACTTGTTGTTCAAAAAAAAAACATATGTAACATTTTTTAGCATGAAAAAACTTTATGCAATGCACGCTAATGTGTCCATATACATAAAAGCAAAAGACCAAAATACAACTTCTTCATCACAAAAAAAGAATATACAATCATTATCATTAGATCCTAACATAATGATGTTGTGAAGTGGTTCTCACTTCTAACACAAAGGATTAGTTGTTACTTGATTCCAACCCTATTCAGAAGATGACCTCCTAAATGGATAACAAATTAAGTATAACATATATTAGTTGTTGGATCTAAAAAATAGATGATATAGATTTGAATGTAACCACCTTTCATGGTTTAGTCTTGGCAAAATATGAACAACCTCCCCTCCTCTCTCCTCTCTCTCTCTCTCCCTCCCTCCCTCCCTCCCTCCCTCCCTCCCTCCCTCCCTCCTCCCTCCCTCCCTCCCTCCCTCCCAAACACAACACACACCACCTATAATCATGGATTTTTTGAACTCACTCATGTGCATATATATGCCATCTTGTAATTTCTTTCAAAATATAGTAGCAATTAAATATTGTCTTTTAAAACCACAAGGATTGTGGCATGGTATACTGTTTGAGGCCTTGAGGAATGTGGTGGAATATCCCATCTATTGTCGGCAGTGGAGTTACCAGGAGGCTAATGTCTTATAGTAATAAATTGTCAGGATTAGTCTAGGCATAACCTAGGATACCTTTCCAAAAAAATTGTCTTTTAATTGTTGGCTCATAAATTAACTTTTTGTTAAGAGTTTAGCTATTGGCTAATATGCTAATAGTTGATAAATTAGTTATATATGGTAAAAACAAATTGATAAACTACATAAGCATAATAATCTAAAAGGAATTCTAAGTAGTAGTTTTATGTGAAATAGAAGGGAAATACATAGAATTTATTTCCAAAATAAGTTGTAAAATAAGTTGTCTTACTCTTTGTTAAATATACCATATATTTAACATCTACGATGAACATGAAACACTTGAATAGACAAAAGTGTTAATTATGTATTGATTGACGTTAATAAATTCAAACAAACATGACGTTGTTCATGTAACTACAAAGAATATAATTAAATAAATATTTTCTAAAAGTTTAATTTAAATATACATAATTACATAATATTAAAATGAAAAGGTAAAATGTGTAGAAAGAAAGACGCGGCGATAAGAAAGAGTGACAAGGAAAAGGGCGTGGACTCTACACGTTCCCAAAGGGTTTGTTTATACCTACGTAAGCCAATCTCCAATTTTCATTTACACCCCTCCAACAATATGCTTATTACTCTTTACTCCCTTAACTCAAATCACAAGTATAATCTTTTTCTCAAATACATTCATTCTTGATTTCTTTCAATAAAGTTATTATTCTTATTCTCACTTTAAATCCAACCATCCAAATAGTATCGACCTACATATACAAAATGCATGTAATTAGAAAGTGAAGGGGGTATTTTGATAAGTTTCCATTACTATTGGGTCTAAAGATGAAAAAGAATGATTGGTAGTAAAAACATGACCCTTAATTGCAAAGAAAAGAAAAGAGACAATTAAGGGATATTCATTCATTCTTGTCACAAGTTTAGAATCTTGGAAGCCTTTGGGATGATCTAATAGCCACTTATCAAAACAATAAACAAAATAAATATTGGTGATGACGTTACCATAAGAGAGTTTCCACATAATTGTCACTTTCTCCAAATCTTAACATTAATGGATCATGACACAAGGATACTAAATTAATTATTAAATTAACACTCTAATCCCTATAAACGACATATGGTTGCTACCATCCTTGTGATTTCTGACATATAGCATCATCTTCCAATCACACAAGAATATGTTATGCTTTTTTAGAGGATTTAGGAAGAAAAAAGTTTACAACTTTGGCCATCAACTATTAAATGAAGTGTATTTACACTCACTATAAACCATACTTTCAAATTTAGTTGGTCTATTCCACAAAAGACCACACCCATATGACGCATTCCAGGAGAAAGGTTGACATTGATAGTTGAGGACTGATTTTGAACATAGCCCATAGTTCGGGGTGTTTTTCTGATAGTTCTATTAAAAAATGCAAAAATTACATTTGTTTCTGTATATTGAAAAGAAAGATTCTTGTATGAAACATAAACAACAAAAATCCATTTTGTTCTAATCAGTGCTGTATAAAGTATAATAATATGATTAAACATTAAACAGATGAAATATGGGTAGCATAAAATCAATGCAAAACTCACCATTTACAACCACAAAACATGTAATGCTGAGATTCGAAACAGATTGTCACTTATCACGATTCTTCTATACAGCATATAGAAAAAGATGAGCTAAAGATACGATACAGAAAATGCATCAAATGATCTAAAGAAACAAAAGTCGTAGAAATTTATGAGTATCTGATACCATGTCATCTCAAACAATCATTGTAAGAATTATATCCTTTCAAAACCCGAAAAGAAGAAAGAATGTAGTCGATTAAGGTATAATATGCTTCATAGACTCTCTTTGTGCATCAGGATCTACCCTTTTACTTGTGTCACCACATGTAAACCTGAGTTGACAAAAAAAAAAGCTATGGTTAAAGTGTGTTAAAAGAATCTCATTAGTCAAAAGTCTTGAACCAACTAAAAAGATTAGATTCTAACCTTATACATACCACACAAGTTTTAGATTAAATACTCAACAGAACGTTCGTACACGATGATTTCAAGACACAATCTTGGTATAGAAAAACTTGTAACATTTCGAATTGGTCAACTTTCGTGGCATTATTTAATTTTAAACACATATCGTGCAAAGAGTTCCCACCTAATAATATTTTTCTAGATTCTCATCTTACTCTATAAAAATGCAATAAGCTGGAAACTTGCGGATATGCAAATGTGTTCGTTGGATAAGTTTATCTACCGATCATTTAGCTGCATCTGATCACCCTTCATCTTCTCGAATCTTCTTGTTCTCAAAGTGAGTCATTCTCTTCATTTGATATTTTTATTTAGATCTTTGTGATATATTTCCTGAGTTTTCAAAGTGGTTATCTTTGTTTCAGTCACCAGCGTTCCTCAGATATACCGAACCTCAGAAATATTGTGCATTTTGTTCCTTTTATCCATAACACGCTCGTAAATCTCTAAGCATTTGTTGAAGCAGGATGTTCGTGCAGCACAGACTGATTAGGTATCTGCAGACAGGCGAAACAGATCCTTCCTGGAGATCCCTCTTCTTGTTTTACCTGTACATGAACCTTCTCTGTTCGGGCTCCTGATTCGTTTTCTCCCTCCTTTTCTGCATATTCTACTTTTCTAGACTTTATTCTCTTAAGATTTAAAAGGTTCTTCTATGGAAGACCATCTTGCCTCGTTTATGCCTCAAACGACCACCATGTTTGGATCCATTAAGGAAAGTGCTCTAGGCTTCATAGCAATGGATCAAACATCCTATGATTTGTCATTTTCAAACCCTTCGGACTCATCATCATCATACCTTAATTCCTCAGAAACATACCTGAACCCAAATCTTTCTCAGAGATGTTTTGATGATGAGATAGATGTGAAACCTCTTGGAGCTTCCCTTCTTGATTATCCTTTGATGAACACATTCTTTGATAATCAAACACCTGTGAAGCGACTGATTCAAGTAATTGAATATCTAAAAGAGTGCATAAGAGACGTAGACATTCTTATACAACTATGGGTGCCGGTACCTAGAGAAGGTGAATGTGTCCTAACCACAGAACACCAACCATTCATCCTTAACTCACAGACCAATGGCTTATTCGATTATAGAGAGATTTCCAGGAGCAACCACTTTGCTACTGACGAAGATTCAGAGGCATTCTTTGGCTTACCTAGCCTTGTTTTCTTGAAGAAGTATCCCATGTGCTCTCCTGGTTTTCAGTTTCTCGAGAAAGAGGACGACCCACGTATAGCTATTGGTCAGCAGCTGAATCTTGGTCGGTCTCTTCATCTTCCGGTTTTTGATCTAGGGAGCGGAACTTGCTTGGGTATCATTGAGATTGTGACCACGTCTCAGAATGTCAACTATCTTGACGCACTCGATAACGTCCGGAAAGCTCTTGAGGTCTCTTCTTAATCAACTTATTTACATGTTTCTAATCACATTATCTGGCTTTCTATCTTAAGTTCTTAGCTCAATCATTTCTATGACCTTATTTTACAGGCTTTTGATCTAAGGAGTTCTGAGTTCTTAATTCATCCAAAACTAGAGGTGAATATAATAACTTAAATTACTTCTCAATCTCTTAATTGCAATCAAAAACTCGTTTCTGATATAACAAGTATGATTTCTGTAAATCAGGATTGCAATGGATCCTACCAAGTTGTTCTAGCAGAGATCAGAGAAGTACTGAAATCCGTATGTGAGACACATTGTTTGCCCTTGGCTCAAACATGGAGCCTGTGTGCTCAGCAAGGTAGAGGTGGGTGTGAGCAGCAATCTGCTACTTGCATCTCCGTCATAAGTTCTGCCTCCTATGTGTTAGATCCTAACGTTTCGGGGTTTCATGAGGCGTGCTGTGAGCGCCACCTGCTTCAAGGCGAAGGTATTGCTGGTAAAGCATGGGCACAAACAAACCATGCTTTGCTACTGACATAACGGCTTTTTGTAGGACGGAGAATCCTCTAGCTGATCACGCTAGAATGTTTGGACTAGGTGGGGCCGTGGCAATACGCCTCCGTAGCACCTACATGGGATCTGTTGATTTCATTCTGGAGTTCTTCCTTCCCCATGATTGCAGAAACGAGGAAGAACAAAAGCGCGTTTTAAGTTCGATATCTTGTGTCATACAACATGTTTCCAGGAGTTTACGTGTGATAGATGATGAGGAATTAGCAGGAGAAGATTCATCTTCAGTCAAAGAAAGAGCTACTCAAGATGAGTCTTCTTGGATTTCCCACATGCTGGAAGCCCAAAAGAGGGGAGAACGTTTCATTGTTTCCATGGGGTCTCACAAGGAGGAACCAGAAGAAGAGTTCAAGGTGATAAATCAGAGGGATTATCACGAAAAGAGCTTCTATCCTCGGTCCACATTGTCTGGACGTGCGAAACAAAGTGAGCCGAATTCAGGACCCAAAGGGAGAAGGCGGCCATCAGGCACCAGAAGATCGGAAGAAAAGAGGCGGGTGAAGGCAGAAAGAAACATAAGTTTCCCAGTTCTCCAGCAATACTTTCCTGGGAGTCTCAAAGATGCTGCCAAGAGCATTGGAGGTTAGGCACCATCTCTTTTATATAAAATAGACAAAATATATCCTGTAAATTCTAATATTGTGATCATAATTTCTTGATTTTGATTGATGGTTTCAGTTTGCCCCACGACTTTGAAGAGGATATGCAGGGAACATGGGATCATGAGATGGCCTTCTCGAAAGATAAAGAAAGTAGGCCACTCTCTGAAAAAACTCCAACTCATCATCGATTCAGTCCAAGGTGCAGAGGGTACTATTCAACTTGAATCATTTTATACAAACTTCCCAGAACTAAGCTCCCCAGTTTCCCCTAGTCTTAAACCAACTAATGATAAATCTCAAAAGACGTCATCCTTTTCTTCATCCTGCACCAGCCACAATTCTGGTTCGACCCCTCATTGTTCAAAAGAAAAGCCTTATATGCAGAAATACCTAGTGGCTTGGTCAAAAGACCAGCTGAAGGGAAGTCGCTAGTAAGGACTCAAAGAAATACACATGTAGGCTATCATCATTCTAATGAGGTTTTAGTGCCTCTACCCATATCACGAGATGAAGGTGGTTTCCGAGTAAAAGCTATTTACGGTGAAGAGAAAATCCGATTGAGTATGTCCCAACGTTGGGGTTTTGGAGATTTGCAAAGAGAGATAATGAGGAGCTTTAACATAGATGATATGGATAATGTCACTCTTAAGTACTTGGATGATGACTCTGAGTGGGTATTGTTGACTTGTGATGAGGATCTTGAGGAATGCATGGACCTAAGTACTTCATCTAAGAGATGCATAATTAAACTCTTCCTTCACCAATCTTTTCATCCGAATCTGGAAGTTCTTTTACTGGCGATGGTCCATCCTATCTTTTATAGGTAGTCGTGGCAATGGAATAACATATATGTATAGATGAATGTGTATTTTTATAGATAAATCCACCCATAAGGACACAGGCATTATTAGGTTTGTGTTCATCCATGTTTTTCCATGGACATAATGGTGTTGATTGAAGACTTAAGTTTGTGAAGAGCTTTTTACTAAATTAACAAATAATTAGCATTCATGCTTTTGTGACTAAGTTTGAGTCATTGCATTGATTGTACCTTTCATATCTGGAAATGCTTGAAAGTTGAACCAGGTCTTGTAGGCATAAGAACTATCAGACAAGTTTGCGGCAGCTCCATATATTTCTCTGCTTCTATTTTGGTTTTTGATCACCTGCACATAAAACATGCTTTGATTAATACCATGATGCCTACTTTTATTATATCTATTAGATTGAAAGCTAAAGTCATCCTTAAGAATCAGTAAAAAAGCATGATGCAAGGATATCACAGTTTGTAGTTTTTTACCTCTTCCTTCTGCAACGTGCTCTAGTAATTCTACAAATCAGAAAGAAGTACACAGAAAAAATGGTAAATGTAAGTTATGAGCATCGAGAAAATGCTGAATGTCTCAACTAGGTAGTATAACCAATTTGTAATACTAAAATCAGTAGCTTACATTTGTATTTGTATCGAGCATGCCCCTCTAATCTCTATAACAAATGGTCAATGGCAAAGGTTTTATGAATGCATAAGTTTTTGTTTGGAAAGAAAAAGCCAGCAACTTGATCCCATGCATTCCGTATCTTCGGTGCATTGCCTTAATGCCCAATTGCAAAATAGAAGACAGAAGCTCCAACTACAAAACCAGTTATTTAGTTAGTCCCAAGAATTTATATTCATGCTATTAGAGTATTCAATAGTCGAAAGCTAGGACCTTAGTGGTACTCGATTTGTTAGCAAATGGCAGCTCATTCTACCAATTTAATGGAGGCACAATCACATTTTAATGGTGAATTTGACTCACGGATAGTTCAAAAGCATGACAGTAGAACATGTCAATTAAGAATGTGACAGAGGATTATTATCTAACTCTGGTTAGTAGGATGTTGCAACTTGCAAGTAGATTGAAGAATTTGTACCTGTAAGGCTGTAACTCACAAGCAAATTCTCTCGGAAGCTGTGAGTTTTACTCACATCTGAAAAGTTAATTTTAGGACATTTGAAAAAAAAATCCGTACTGCCAAAGGAAATGGTTAGTGGGTTCCAAATCCAAACGACTAGAGGGACTGAACCAAGGTTGGCATTAAACTCTTGCACTTGGTATAGGGAAATTAGAAAAGAAACGTCTGCACACTTCATGAAGCTTGTAAATGATTCCTGCAATGGTGAAATGGATTATTGTTTTACATCTATTATGAACCAGATGTGTTTTGAGAAACAAAATTTGGATCTCTCTGTAATAATCACTACTGTCGTGAGCACCAAAGATATTTGGCTTCATTTATCATGCCATGCCAAACCAAGCAAAAAAACTCCATCATGGAAGCAGGGAATTTACTAAAAGCTTGGAATTCCCTGTAGCTACTTTTTTTCTTCTATTATTGTTTCTTTCCTTATATGAAACATTGGTAAGCTCAAACATGACAGTGGCTCATTTGGACTTTATAACCAATTGTCTGCATAGTATAGGTCCTCTTTGCAAAATCAATTAGAGTGAAAAATCTAAACAAAAAGACAAATCAAGGTAAAAAACATCATTGGCCAGATGTTGCATGATTGGTGTGATTATATTGTACTCCTTTCTTCCAATGAAAAATATAATAACTGACTTACATGCACAATAATAAAATGGTCAATATTAAGTTAAATGTCTAAAATACCCTTCAATTATGAAAAGGGGGAATGTTGTTGACCAAAACCAACACAATCTATATTTTTCATCTTGACAATGGTCAACTAGTTAACTCAAACTTGAAATCTTCCTAGAAAAACTTGCAACTGGTATGGGGAATTCCAAGTGGAAGTTGTTGGAATTTTCATAGGCAGGTGGAGGAGTAATACCAAATCTGTATTCACCCTAAGGAATTAAAAACCAGAGAATTGCTAGATTTGGCATGAATATTGTGTGGTACGATAACGAATGAAGCTTGATCATTCATGTAACAGATATGTCTTATTAATATGTAGAAAGTTACATTACATTACATAATGGATAATGATTACAATGGTTTCTTGAAATCATTGTGGATCATATAGGTATACCCATCTGTACCTTTATACTTGTTGTAGATAACAATTAAGCACTCTAAGCTGTAGAATATACACGAATATCTTTCCAATGTCACTCCGCTGCTCCGCTGCATTTTCGATGCCAGAGTGCTTCTGTAGCAGTTTCCTTCCAAAAGAAGTTACTGGCTGTAAAATATTATTTAAAGGCTTTAGTTGAGATAATAATATTAAAATAGAACATATGCCTATAAGAGAAAAATATGAAATGAGAAAGACAATATTACCAGATTTATTAGGATAACTAACTCAGCAGTTTAGAGTCTACCCTTGGCTTCAAGGGAGAACACCAACCAGGCAACCACAGAAGATAGATACCAATCTCCGGAAAGTTTCAATCAGTAGTTATCAAGGAAGTCATACTTAGGTGACTGCAGATGTGATATGTTTGCATGACCCCATCCCTTCTGTATCTTATTCAAAATTTTCAGTGTCACACCACTGCCATCATCCCTGTCAACAATCAGATAAAGATGGTGTGTCATGATAAATCAGATGAAAGAGGTTAGATGAATCATCAGAAGTTAATCATCCACCATAAGAAACTACCATACAATACTGATAATTTGCTGGAAAGGAGAAAACGATAAAGAAGAAACTCTTTGACAACCATACCTGTGCAATATGTTCTGCCAATATTTTTCGTCGTTATTTGCAACTTTTTTGCGGTTAAACACCCTAGCCTTTCGGCTAACTTGATTTGTGACCTTAAGCTCTGAAGCCATCTCCAGCATCCACTCAGCAAATTCATCAGCCTCGTGTTTATTTCCAGTTGTGCGCAAACCATCAATTACTGGCATAAATGAGGCAGGTTCAAATGTGTATCCTTTTTGAATCATTTTTTTCAGAACATCACTGGCACATTCCAACATTTCAACCTTGCAGAGTCTGCCAATGAAATCTTGATATAGGAAGTTCCCTAAATCAAAGCATCTATCTAATGCAGACATGAAAATATCCTTTGCTTCCAAGAGCTCCTCTCCAGCAACTAATTCATTGAACATGAAGCTGTACAACACTTCCTTATGACCAAATATTCTTAATGAAATATCAAATACCTCCTGTGCTGGTCTGAACTCTCCTATTTGGCATAGAGGTCTGATTAACAACTTAAAGGAAGAAATGGTAGGAGATATACCTTTAGTCAACATTTCATCCAGTAGTTTATTGGCATCATCAGTTTGCCCTGACTCACATAGACATCTTATCATGTTATTGTAAGTGCATACATTGGGAGAGATACCTCTTTCTCTCATTTCATCCATCAAGCCATACATTTCAAAGAATTGACCTTTCATTCCTAACCCAAGAATTAATGAGTTGTAAGTTTGCAAGCTCTTGTTGTGCCCTTTTTTCTCCATGTCCTTGAGAACCCGAAATGCCGAAGATACCTTTCCCATTTTACATAGATTACATACAAAAATATCGTAAATGATTGCATCTGGGTATACGTCTCTTCCTATCATTTCTATGAACTTCTTTTTGGCTTCATCAAACTTCCCATCCTTGCATAATGCATTAATTATGGTGGAGTACGTAATTAGGTCAGGCGTGCAACCATTTCTATTGTTATCATCATTGACAAGGCCAACATATGAATCATCCAAGTCACCAGGAGTGCAACCATTCTCTTGATTCCGCATTTCATGCATGGTTTCAACTGCTTTGTCCACCTCGCCACTTTTACAAAGCCCATCAAGAACAATATTGTAGGTAACAGTATCCAAGGCATAACCCCTTTCTTTCATCTTAATCAGTAACTCCTCTGCCTCCAATACTTTCCCCTCTTTCCACAGGCTCTCTAGCAAGCTATTGCAAGTGTAATTATTGGGAAAACAGCCATCTGCAATCATTTTGCGTAGAAGTTTATTGGCTTCACTGATCTTCCCTTTTTTGCAGTAGCCATGAAGTAGAATGCTATAAGATACTACATCAGGAGCAACTCCACCATTTTTCATTAAACTCATGACCATTTTTGCATCACGCAGCATACCATTCTTGCATAAACCATCCATCATGATATTGTATGTGACGATAGTTGGCCGTATGCCCTTTTCTGCCATCTCATTGAGAACTAATTGTGCCTCCAAAAGCTTTCCATTTCTCACCAAACCCATCAACCATATATTATAACTTTCTACTTCCAAGGAAACACCACTTTCTTTCATGGACTCAACCAGTATCTTTGCTTCCTCAATCATTCCTTCCTTGCAAAATCCTTCAAGCATTAGATTGTAAGTTATCGTGTTGGGTTGAGGCAAGCCTAACTCCTTCTCTACTTGCATATCTCTGAAAATCCTTGAAGCCTCCAAAATCTTTCCTGCACTACATAAAGCTGAAATCCTGGAATTGAAAGTAACTACATTTGGAACGAGACCGTCCTCTCGTATCCTCTCGACTAGCTTCTCTGCTTCATCGGTCTTACCTTCCTTGCAAAAAGCCGAAACCAACGTATTGTAAATAACCATATTAGGAGCAACCCCCATACTCCTCATTAGCTCTAAAAGCTCCAAACCTTGGCTGGCATGCCCAGCCCTGCAATACCCACGAATCAAAATTCCAAAGGTGAACTCGTTGGGAAGACATCCTCTGTCAGGCATTTTATCAAACACCTTGCGTGCATCTTCTAAACAACCCGAATCACACAACCCACCAATCAGGAGGTTGAAAGTGTAAGTTTGAGGGGTAACCCTAGAAAGAATCATGTCTTCATACAATAAGCGAACACAATGTGGGAGGTTTTGTTGGAGCGATGACCGGATAAGTAGGTTGTACAAGGAAATTGGGGGAGGTCTGGTGGGGTGGTGAGCTCGAATTGCTTGCAACTGAGAAATGGCGAGAGTGACATGACCTGATTTGGCTAGGAGTCGGAGGAGCAAGAGCATGGAGTGGCGGCAAGGGAGGAGTTGCGGGAGGGCGTTGATTTGGGTGAACATTTTGGCTCCGATAAGGATTTGAAGGAGAAGAGGGAGAGATGGGATGAAAGCATGGGATGGGGAGTTGGGATTGGAGGCGATGCGTTTGAAGATCTGCCAAGCTAATTTGGGATTCTTGATGTTGTTGTTAAGGGCTTTGCTTAGCTCTCGTGCTGCTGGATTCATGGTTGGTTAAAATCAGGGGTTCATAACTCGATCATATCATCACTACTCAAAAATGTTTGAAAAAAGATGAATACAAGAAGAACAACTCTGGAGGGAGTGAAATCAGTTGAAAAGATTTCCAAGCATTATATAATTATACTTGATTGATTGCAAAGCATCCAACTTTCTCCACAAGAAGGTGACTCTATGCAATCTGCACAAGGCATTAAACTCCTTGAAACAATTGAGAAAACTTTCAAGATTGCTTCTCATGTTTTTCCAAGATAAAAGTTTGATTGTTTTATGTCTTGTTAGTTTTCGATTCATTTGTTGTATTTATTTTGATAATTTTCAAAAGTTGGCATCAATTCACAAGAGTAGCTCATGTTAGAGATGGCAAAATGCCGGTTCCGGACCGCTGTGGCCAGGCGTCGACATAACCGGTTATGAACATTAACTCGGTGGAGTGGCCCCGGTCTTGTTGTTTTGAGGATGGCCCCAGTTTACCTACTTGGTAAACCGTTCATGTTTATCAAAATATATTTTTCTCCTGGTTTTCTAGCATACATACATATTATTATACTACACTTTAAAATGTGTAATTGGGTCATCTGAATGCACTTTTAAAATATGTAATTTTGAGAAATAAATACGAGTCGAAATCATGAAATATAACAAGAATCGTGAAGGCCTTTTGTGTTTTTTACGCTTTGTGTGTTGGTATGTTACTCCATACACAATATGACTAATATATATTGTGTTTAGAGGTCAAAAACCATCATAAATTCAACCCCAATAACTGTATAAATTGTTAGATTTTGAAAAATCGCATTGGACCTGCCGGACCAGGCCAAAATGGCCATCTTTATCTCATATGAAGCAAGAAGGCATTGTAATGTTGTTGGGTCGAGTTTGGTTCAATAAAGAAAACAAAAGCTTATAATCATGTTAGGACAACAATATTGACACGACATAGATTAATAATAAAAGGAAACACATACTAATTAGTATTAAAAAAAATGTTAAATAATACAAACATCATGCTCCATCCAAATTTCAACTTTAAGCTTTTCACACTAAATGGCATGAAACCAAAAACACTCTGATCTTGAAATTGAAACTAACAAAAACAAAACCAAGCAAAAAGATGTTTCTAACTAGTTTAATTATATAGGCTTTTGAAACTTCATCTTCAAATTATGCACAAAATCTTCAAGGTATAACTCATGACAGCGCTTAGCCAACAATAGATACATTATACAAGCTATAGAGAACCTTTTAAGCATTATTCACAACCCCAAAAATATTTATCTACTGTTGAAGTTTGAATCTTTGACCTTCTGAGAAACCAAGTTCTGCCGGTAACCTTGATACTGCAGGGCCAATGACCCTTTGGCAAGTTTTTTGTAATTTCACCATCCTTTTGGTGATCGACGGTTTCCCGCTTGAGGTTGTGGAGAACGACGATGATTCGAAGGTTGTTGGCCATGTCGATATGGCGAGTGATGAGTCGAGTTGTGTACTCTAGGTACCTTCGGCCTTTCTTTGATAGCGTCGAGTTGTTCTAGCTTTTCCACTACTTCTTTCATGGATGGGCGGGTTTTGGGTTCGGGTCCAAGACACGTGAGGGCTAATTGGGCGATTTGTCCTACGGCCTTAGAAGGGTACCTTCCTTCGAGCCGTGTGTCCATTATGTTCTTCAACTTCCTTCGGTCGGCCAAGTACGGTTTAACCCAATCGCTAAGATTTTGTTGGGCGACTGGTCGCCCAGTGTCAAGTGCCCGCATGCCCGTCAACATTTCAACCATCACGATCCCAAAGCCGTACACATCGCTCTTCACATACAAATGCCCTGTAAATTAGAACGAAACGTATTCAGGAGCCGCATAGCCAAGTGGCGCGTGGTTCGTGTTTGTGAGCTTAGTGAACTCGGATTACCTGTAGAAACGTATTCAGGAGCCGCATAGCCGTAAGTCCCCATGACCCGTGTTGTTACGTGTGATTGACTAGCCGAAGGACCCATTTTCGCAAGCCCAAAGTCCGATATCTTGGCATTGTAAGACTATCCACCCGAAACAGTTAAGCACAAAATCAAAACGAAACTATATATCGTAATCATGATCAAATCTCGATAATCAACTTACCCCATCGAGCAAAATGTTTGACGCCTTGAAATCTCTATAAATCACTTGTTTCTCGGAAGTGTGCAAAAACATTAAGCCCCGAGCCGCTCCTATCAAAATCTTGAGCCGTATATCCCATGGGAGTGGCTGAACGGTCGACCCTCCTGCAAAATCCGTCCATAAAACACTATTCATTTATACCATTTTCACGGATAGAGGGAGGTTCAAGGTAACACCTCAAAAAAAGGAAAACTAAGGGGCCGTTTACTTGAAAACTTACCCGGTAAATGCTTACCGGTAAAATTGAATACTATCACTATCATATCGAACAATATTTTAGCCTCAAAACGGTATCGTACGCAACAATTTACTCGGTAAGCTCTTACCGGGTAAGACTCTCGGTTCATGCTATCGCTCTTACCGGGTAATATTTTAGTCATTTTCATGTTCGTCCCGTAAGGTAAATTGACCCGGTAAGTACTTACCGGGTAAGCCTAAAGTAAACGGCCCCTAAGTAATACCCTTATAGCCCTTCATCTGGACCATATGCATTCATGCATAGAAGTAAAATTAAGTTGTTTCTTGGTTTTTATGCACGTGTGCATATTACAACTTACTTTCTATGCACAAGTAGTGCAGACGGTCCAAATAAAGGGCTATGAGGGTGTTCCTCGGTTTCCTGTTTTTTTTAGATTTTCCCTTGAACCTGACCCTTCATGGATATATAACAACATATGCAAGACGGACTACTTACTTCCGAATAAGTGGTTTTCTAAGCTTCCTTTTTGCATAAACTCGTATACGAGCAGCAACTCCGTGCCCTCATAACAATATCCAAATAATTTCACTAAGTTGGGATGAGAAAGCCTTCCAAGAAAATCGACCTCCGCCTGTTCAAACGAATCATCATCAAATTTACGGATTATTAGAGATCCCAAATGCAGTTTATGGTGATCAAGATTCAAGAAAAAGTTAGAGCATTTTACCTGCCATTCTTCCAATCCTTGCATGCTCTCGGAATTCAATTTCTTGACGGCGATTATGTTGTGTTTTGAATTGGATTTGTCTTCGAGCCAGCCTTTGTAAACCTTCCCGAAACCACCTTCGCCTAAAACCGTATCGCTTCGGAAACTTCTAGTGGCGGTTTTGAGTTCGGAAAAGGTGAAAATCTTGAGATTGGGATGGGGCAAGATTTGGCCACCTGGTGCTAAGAAGTGGCTATTGTTAGAGGTATTGCTGCTTGCTCCTGATGATGTTGAGCCTGTGGTGTTGTTGCTGCTGCTGATAGTGGTTTGTGAAATGCCTATTGAGTTTTCATGTAATTAAACATATAATTATATGATCATAGAATTCAAGTAAATTCATATAAATCATACAGAGGAAACATCCATGAGTATAAACACAAAGTTCAAAGAAAAAGCTTGAAACTTTAGGTGTTCTTTGAATAAGATTCTATACTAAATGGCAAAATTGCCATGAAATTTAATAAAATATGGGAATTAAATGAAGAAAACGCATGAATTTTGTACATAGAATTTGAAGGAAGAATGAAGTATGCAGGCAACGTTTGAGTGAAATTCAAGATTTCTATATCAAATGAACAAGAGTGACATGAAATGATCAAATAGTAAACAGAACCCATGAATATAAAAACAATATTTATATATCAGGTGTTTTTAGGTGTGAGATTGTGTGGGGGTAAATAGAAAATTGAAATGCAATCATTAAAATTTGACATGAAGCCAACAGAAACACTATAATCCAAGAACACACATATATATATATATACAAAACTCAAAACTTTCTTGAAGTTAGATTATTATATGAAATTACACAAATTTGACCAAAAACCAACAAAAAAACCCAAACACCAGAACTATAATGGATCCAGAAATGCTGGTTTATGAGAAGAAACAAAACCCATAAATATCATGACATAATCTTGGTATCAGAAGGATTTGAATTTGTACCTGAACTGAGATTGCCAGTGGTGTCAGGGGTTGGATTACTATTTGAAGAAGAAGAACAACAGATACCCATGATTGAAACTTGTTGTTATTCTTGATGAAGAATGAAGCTAGAGAAATCAAATGTACATCTTTGATGAATCTTTTTTCTTGATTTTAGTTTCCTAATTGATCAATGATTCAATGTATATGACCAACTAAAGTCTTTGAAGGAAAAAAAAAAGCTAAGATACTTTGACTGGACTTTGAATGGGGTTTGCTTTCATAAAGCTGTATTTTTGACCTTAATTGTTGTATGTGGAAAATTTTGCATGAAGAAATGAAATGGATGTTAGTTGGCAATTGGTTAGAGTGTCCATTTAAAGAAGAAGCAAAAGGAGATGACTCAGTCATTGGTCAAGGTCAAACCATTCAAACAAAAACATAATTGTTACTATTATATAAAACAACATAAAAAACAAGAAATCACGTTTTGCACTTGTGTCAAAATTCCATTGGCGTGTTTTATCCAAGACTTTTTTATATGTAAAAATTATTCAAATCAATTGCACCAGACTGAGTCATAAATTCCATGAGTCTCTGGATCTTGCTCTAGATACTGTGACATATTTTACTATGTATTAAAAATGTTTTATTTAATATATTTAAGGTTTCATATTCAATATGAATCGTAAACATTTTTCCTAGGTAAAACAAATTGGATTTATTTGAAGTGATGTGATGAATTCTTGTGTTTAATATTGATGTAAATTGATATGGACGAAAAAGTATATATGAGGTCAAATTTCAGGCAACTTTCCATTAGTAATTTGGAAAAGAAAACCAATGTTTTCCGATTGCTTTAGAATTTTTATATATTTTCCAGACAAGAAATCTTAAAGAGATACCATTTAAGCCAAAAACAACTGATAAACATATTTTCAAATATGGTTGAATAAAGTTAACTTCCTATATTTGTGTTAAGTGAACGAATTCTATGATAAAGAAATTGAAATGTTAGAAAAAATTTATAATGTTGCTTGCGAGTTCCAACAATAACTTTATTTTAGAAAATAGTTGGGTTAGGGATCATTAAGGAGTCAGGTCGGGTGTACCACAGCTTGGGTAGCATGCGGGTTAGGATGTTTAAAAAACCGAAAAAACCAAAGAATGGAACCGAATCATACGATCCGACATTTGAAAATCCGATACCGTGTTTTCTTCGTTCACCCCCATTGCTATTGGTTTGTTGGTCAGATTCAGTCTAGATCGTTTTTGCACACTCATATCGACGACAATCCTCCAGACTCTTATTTTCATTTTCTAATATTTTTTAGTGTTAATTGTTTTAATTTGTCACAAAATAACTTCATTTTCTAGTATATATATTTGGTGTACATCAAAACACTCGACTAGATGCGGTTACGCGTGAACCAGACCGTAGGTACCCGCTCTTTTTTGGTTCAGTTCGGTGCGGGTACCCGTCCCGCGCGGTTCGGTATCGGATAGTAAAATTAGGTACCCGTCCTGTATATGTTGTTCTCAAAAAGTTCACTACCCGCCCGCCCCCATCCCGTGAACACCCCTAACACGGGTAGGGGCAGGCATTTTGACACGGGGTGAGCGGGTTCATCAGTGTGGGTAGGGTGGCAGGCTTCCAAGCCCGATCACTCATGCTCTCTCTCTCTTCCTATTTCTCTCTTAGGCTTTGTTTGGCAAAATAAGCCAGCTTTTTGGAAGTTTTTTTGTACCTTTTTTCCAATTATACTCTTATCAATATTAATTATTAAATTCAAATATATCACTTTTTGTCATTTTACTTACTCATAAGCTAGTTGTTGTCCAACATAATTTGTTCATAAGCTAGCTTATCAGCCATTAGCTAGCTTATCAATTAATAGCTAGTTTATCAGCTAGTTTGCCAAACATAATTTTACATATATATTAAAATAGTCTATTAAAATAATATTAAAAAGATTGAGTTAATTTAATGTAGAAAATAGAAAAGAAAAGATTAATGTAATACTAAAGTAACATTAAGTTACTAAGGGTTGTGGTAGTTATGGTCTAACAAATTATATCTGTCATAAATTTCAAAAAAAATTCAGCAAAGAAAAGGAAAGGAAAAGGATATCTAGGGAGGCATGGGAAAAGAAAAACGATGCTTTTTAAACTTTTTTATGAGATCAAAGAGAAAAATTGAAGAAAGAGATGAAGCCTATAAAAAAGATATTAAAATTACAAAACTATATAATCTTTCATTTAAAAGATATATATTTGAAGAGTATATCCTTTCCTTTTTTCAAGTTCAAGAACATAAAAAGCTTTTTTTTTTTTTTCTTTTTCTTTCATTTAAAAACAAAATTAAATAATTGTTTTCCTTTTATTCTTTCTTACCGTTTTTTTTTTCTCTTTTTTCCCTCAAACTAAAAACACGTTGGTGGAGGTGGTGCTAAGAACTAAAAAGTAAAAACCTTCATTCTACTTTTTGTCGCATTGAGATTTTAAGAATCTTAATTTGCACCATATTTTTATAGAAGAATATTACGAGTATTATTAAAAAGTTACCACTTGCATCGTTTTAAACATATGATTATGGACAACAAATATAGTTTTTCCAACAAGTCATGAACTCATGATGACATTATAACTTACGTTTTCTTTTAATAAATAAAGAGAGAGAAAAAGCACATTATTTAAAATAAATGAATGATGAAAAGAATATGGAAGTTGATATATATAGTTTATGCATTTCAATCTTAAATTAAGTGCAAGTGTGCAAAAGTCAAAAGGCCTTCACTTCCAATATTCAAAGACACCACCACCAAAGGATTGAATTTCAAAAAGAGAACTCATAAATGTATTCATTTTCCTTCACTAGATCTCACCTGAATCTCCCCCATTCTATCCCTTCAATTTAACAACCATATGTCCCTTTTAAATCCATCAAACTCTTTTTAAAGTATTATATTAGATTTATAATAACATCTCCACATTAATTTAAATCAAGATTCTTTTCAAAATAATTCGTATCAACTACTTTATAATTCGTATAAAATAAATAAATAAAAAAGAAAGGATTGTGAAAAGGCCTACATATATACTTCAAAATATATTGTAATATTAGAAAGCCTTCGGATTTCTTTTTCACATGTCATGTAATAATGCCAAATCATTTGTAAATGTTGTGAAAGTTCGATTGAAATATTCTAAAGGTCATGTTTGGCGAACGAGTTGATAAAGTAAGTGATAGATGATAAGGTAGTTGATTACTGATAAACTAGTTTAGAGTTGATAAACAAATTATGTTTGACAAAAACTAAGTTAGGAATATGTAAAATGACCAACTACAAATATTTTATAATATAGTTAAGACAAAACTTTAATAATGTAATATGTTAATTAATAAAAACAAATATTTAGCATATTTTAATTATCTATGAAAAAAATGTAAATTTAATTCTATATAACTTATATAAATATTTTAAAAATTGTTATATTTATTTTTTTGATAACTAAACATATTAATATAATTAATAACATTTAAAAATAGTTTATATATAACTTATATTTAAGATTAATTTATAATTGATTTTAATTACTATAAAATAACATTAATTAATAATAAAATTAATATTTGTTTAATTAATAATATTAATAAAGCGTACAATTGAAAAAAGTAATAGAAAACTGCTAAAATGCTATTAACTTATGTCCATTCAAACATGTATTCCAAAAAAAAACTAACTTCTCATCTAACTTATTTTTACTAAACAATGCTCAAGTCTAAAGTATTTTTGAATTTAAAATAAATCGAAACCAAGTCATAGTCAATAACATACATAAAATATAGTCAACAATTATTTGAATCGCCAATACCTGATTGCCGACTTCTTGTTCAAATATAACAAGTAGTGTTCATATTTAAAGACAAAAGTTGGGAATAATATTTGGTTTATTTGGTCATTGAAAGATTTAAGAAATAGAAACTCAGACCATAAAACACGTAAAAAGTAGAGTGACCGAATCACTCGTAATTAACACGGTCTCCATCTAAAACATGATGAAAGAAATTGCACAAGAAATTGCACAAAAGTCGAAGAATGCATGACCCACTCACTAATCATAAACTTTTTTAAAGAAATTTTGCATACATCAACATCAAATTGGTGACTTTTCTATTTGCGAACAAGACAAAGATTTAAATTTAAATCGTTTCCTTTCCAAAAATAATAACTAGTGGAATGAACACTTGCCTTTCACAATTTCAAAACCTATTTTTTTCACATTATATATATGTGTATACAAGATTTTGTATTCATTTTCTAGAAAGATTGTTTGAAAAAATAAAAAGCATACATCATAAACTAATTTGGCATCCAAGAGAGCTGGAGCATCTCAAAGAATTGCTTACAAAAAAATAACTCAAAAAGAATTAAATCTTGCCCTTTTCTGATAATACCATCCCACCCACCACCATTCCAATTAGCTGCCACTGCTGCATCAAGCATATAAAGAAAGTCAATGAAAATATTCTAACATTCTCACTAGTAGGCTAGCAGCCAAAAGCAACATACAGAAATATCAAACTCACCTCATCGCAGATCAATCACAGACTGTTTGTCTTAATCCTTCCCAAAACGATCGCCAAATCCACTCCTACGGCCTCCTCCTGCACCACCACTTGAACGATCTGAACCAAAAGATCCGAACCCACCTGAACTTGACTTGCTAAAACGACTTGAACGCTCCCCAAAATCACCACCACGATCTGAGCTAGATCCTTTATATCCACCACCTGATCCACCATAACTGGATCCACCATAGGAAGAATCTCGAGATGGTCTGCTGCCACCACTTGAACCAAATCGACTACCACCACTTGAACCAAAACGACTACCACCATACCCACTGCCACTGGATCCACCAAATCTACCACCCGAAGAGCTAGAACCAGCACCCAGCTCAATTCTTGAACCAGCATCAACAGCAATTCGAGGGAGCTAGTAGTACATCGCAAATAATTAATTAATTTATCTCAAAGCCAAACACCAAATACATAAATAACTACTTTTATGGCTGAACATTGATTCTTTCTGGGCATATCTTTTGGTTCAACAAGACTTCTGAAACATAATTTATCTGGACTATTTCTGAAAATCTAAAACATACCAATGAGACCTAATTTGAAAAAATAGAGTCTTTTATTTATGTGGAGTAACTTCGATCTCATTCATCAAAAAAAAGTTTGTTAAGAAGGGGAATTTATTAGCTTTCAAAAGAAGGAACTTGACTCACAAAGCTGAAGAAAATCTTTATAAAATCCGACACGCCCTCTTATATTTCATGCCAATATTCATTCAAAATAAAGAATTTCACCAAAACCAGTGGTGAATGAAATTACTACTTATTTTAAGAAAAATTTAAGTGGATCGACCGGTTAAAAAGAGAATGATTTGGCAGCTACCTCAAGAAACTTGCATCCAACATCCCGGGCGTATCCCTTTACATCTCGCGACTGATGAGGCGAATGGATTAAAATTGCTTTTCCCTTCTTTCCAGCACGACCTGTCCGGCCAGAGCGGTGAACAAAGATTTCTGAGTCGTTGGGTAGCTCATAATGTATCACCTGATCATTAAAGGCAAGATTTAAATTCAAAAACAAACATAAAAGAACAACAAAGTGAGCCTATAAAGATTTTGCACAATGATGGAATTAGATATCACCAACGACACTGTTAAAAAGCACAATGTTGGTATTGATATCCAACAGTCACACAAAGAACATCCAGTCAGGCAGCTTCATCGAAACTCAGAACATACAATGTGGTTTTTCTCCAAAACTGTGCTTTTAAGAAGGCTTTACAGATTTCAGGAGTGCTCAACAAAGCAGAAATACTCACCAGATCAACATTAGGTACATCAAGACCACGAGCAGCAACATCAGTGGCCACTAAAACATTGAAGCGACCATCTCTAAAGCCTGAGAGTGTTCTCTCCTCTGATTTTGAGTAATATCTCCATGCAGGGCTTCACAAGTGAAGTGCTTTTGCATGGCATATGACAACCGATCTGCATCACGCTTTGTTTGGGTGAAAACTATACACTTGCCACCATTTGCATGCTCCTGAAAGTAAAATGAATATAAGGTCAGTGGGATGACAATACAGCTTTTGCCAAAACCAGAGAACGTGATAGATCCATACTGCTATCAATGGTCCAAGAACCGAGGGTTTATCACGTGAATCAGATTCGATCGAGTATAGGGTGATTCCATCAGCCAATTTCTGATCAGAATCGCCAACCTGAAATTAAAAAGTAGCTTCGTTTAATAACTCATCACAGATTCATGCGGCTACATAAGAAAAGGTTAATTGTTGGAATGAAAAGAAAATGGTCCAAACCCACTCACAAGATCAATAGTTAAAGGATTCTTTAGATGCTTGCGGACAAGTTTTACAATCCAACTAGGCATAGTTGCTGAGAACATCATACTCTGACGCTCTCGTGGCAGATGTTCGAAGATTGTCTCAACATCGTCTGCAAAACCCACATTGAGCATCTGATCAGCTTCATCTAAAACAGCAAACTTGACTTCTGATAGCTTCAAAGCACCCCTCTTAATCAGATCAATCACCCGTCCAGGGGTGCCAACAATCACATCAACACCACGATCAAGTGTGCTCATCTGACGCTGGATGGGTACACCCCCATAAACGCAAAGTGTATCCAGAGTGGGTGCAGCCTCATAGAACTCTTTTTCTACTTGGCGAGCAAGTTCTCTGGTAGGAGCCAGGACAATGGCTAGCGGGTTTCTCCCCTTTCTGTCATTTAACGAAAATGTCGATAAATATATAGTATTTCCCTTAATAGCAAACACACAAATAAGTTGAAACCACTCAGAGTGCAACATCAAGAAGCAAAAACAAAGGAAAGACTGAAAGAGTAGGGAACTAATTCACATACCCACTCTTGTTATTGTGACGGATAATCTTATCCATGATAGGAATACCAAAAGCAAGAGTTTTTCCAGTCCCTGTCCTAGCACGACCAATCATATCGCGCCCCTGCATTGCTGGCTCCAGTACAGCTCTCTGAAGACCATATACAAAAACATCATTACAAAGGTTAACCATTGTTTAACTGTACATTTTCAGATATGGTTTTCTTCATTCTGGAAAAAGAACAACATTTCGGTGAAGAAATGACATTGATTATGATACAAATTTAGGCTGTGTTTGGAAAAAATAAGCTAGCTTATAAGCTAGTATATGTTTGGATGGATCATAAGTTATAAGATAGCATATTGAAACGCTAGTTGGAGCGGCGTTTCAGGAGCTTTTTGTAGCTTTTTCCGATTATAGCCTTATTAATATTAAGGCATTGTTTGGTTATAGGTCAGGTACATGTTTGGATGGACCATAAGCTAGCTTTTTAGAAAGCTACTCACACTAGCGTTTTGGTGACTTACGGGACTTATTTTTTTATTCCAAATATACCCCTACTAAGTTTTACACTACCAATTTTTAAACACGTCTCCTTCTTTGTCATTTTACAGTCATAAGCTACCTTATCCACTAGTTTTTGCCAAAGGCATCTTATTCATCAGTTACCTTATGAATCATCAGCTACCTACCTTATCAGCTAGTTTGCTAAACATAGCCTAATTATTATACCCCAAGATTCCCTTTTTGGTCATTTTACTTACTCATAAGCTAGTTTTTGACAAACATAATTAATTTTACTAGTATATCAGCTAGTTTGCCAAACACAGAAATTCTCTAAATCATACATGTTTTTTAAGGTACAACGTATTTGGGGGCTATTTGTCCCCAATTACCTTAAATGAATATCGAATTTGTAGAGTAAAAGAGAAGCCTTTTGAAATATAAACTGAAAGCAGTACTGATGTTAATACGTAAGAGATATAAAATTGAAAATCTAAAGTGAAGAAACGAAGGTGAAATTAATTAAGCTACCTGAATGGGAAAGAGCTTGGTAATACCCTTCTTAGCCAGAGCAGTAACAATCTCTGGAGCAATCCCAAGTTTAGATACCTCGAGGCCATCTGAAGAAGATGAAGAAGAACGGTCTTGGTGTTGGTCGTCGTCTTCGTATGAAAGTTGTTGGGCTGCAAGAGGAGGAGCATGTTTTAAGACAGCAGAAGCCCTAACATGAACGAATCTAGAGGCGTGGAGGTTCCTCCTAAAGGCAGGGGCGATGTGAAATTGAGATTTGGTGGAAGAAGAAAGAGTGACAGTAGTAGGTGGTGAAGATGAAGAAGAAGGAATAAGAAGCCTGAGGGAGTTGCAGGCGGTGAGGGAAGCAAGAGCAGAAAGTCTGGTGGATGAAGTTCTGAAGATAAGGGAATTCATGGTGATAGTAGGATTGGATGGATTAGGAAGGAGAAGAAAGGAGGAGGAAAGGTTAAACCCTAAAATGAGAGGGGTTTACGATGGACAACAAACACTTCCTTTTCTTTATATACTACTGCTACTCACTCCTTGCCTTACATAAATTAAATAAACACTTTCTTTTTCGTTTTATTTTACAATCTTTTTATCCTAATATATATCTCTCTATTTACAAGCTTAACATATGTTTTGCATCTGTACTATAGTTTATGAGATCAATTGATAGACATATGTTTCCAATTACGATACCTTCCTTTACGTTATTTATGTTATTTCTTCAAGTTACGGAATCATACTGATTTGGGTATAAGCTAATGTATAATAGCATAAATTTGAATTGTTGAAATCATGTTTTGTTCGCTTATGGTTTATCTTCCAATGCCAAGAAAAATGGGCAAATTGGTTGCTGTCAAAGTATTTGAAGTTGAATTTCATATTGGTATGTCCAAAATCCAATCATTTAGAATACTTTACACATTAAGTTGTAATTTGAAAATGTCAATTCATTTTATGTCATATATAGTTTCAATTTTAATGAATGAAATATACAACAATAACACTAGAATAACATCCATAATCATGTTAAGTCAAGATATATTAATTGACACTTGGATTAAAATCAGACCCCGCCCTTGGCATATGCCAAGGGGGTGATGGCCTAGGACAACAGTGAGCCTAAGGCCTTAAAATAATATAGTTAAGACTAGTATATAGTAGAGTGTTCATAGATTACAACCTAAATTGTAACATTGGCAATTAATACTATTTTTTTTTTTTTTTGATAAGGTTCACCTGGGTTTGCCCAGACTACATCCTTGGCAAGTTTTACCAAGAGCTAAAGCATGCTCCCCTGGGATTAATACTCAGTGGCCCCTGATTGCTCACCCCTGGATTCGAACTTGGGTGGGGTTTTCCCCAACACCAAGCCTTAACCGGTAGGCTGCCCCATTGGGGTTCAATTAATACTATTTAGTCGACAAATAATAATTTCCTACTATCATAAATTACAACCTAAATTGTAACATTGGCAAACAAGGAGGATTCCCCAAGCATTGGATGTGAAAGTGTTAAAATCTTATGCTTTATATTAAAAGGGGGGTAAGTCTGAGATACTAAACTAACCATGCAAATAAGATTAAAACTACAACGCTAGAAGTTAAAATCTATTATCGGGTATCAATTAACCAATTTTTAAATCATATATCATCGACTCATTTAGTTATATGTTTCACAAAAAAAATCAAATTGGCTTGAACACCAACATGTGTTCGATGTTCCGTTTGTTACAAAAGCACGATTAGTATGAAAAGCTTCACCAACTTGGACCGCAACTAAACTTGCCTTGAAAAGTTGCCTAGCTTCTGAAATTCAATCAAACATAGTGTGTATGGACAAATGTGTCCCATGCTTGTGCTAGCTAGTTCTAGTGTATTTCATTATGGGGTGTGCCAAACATGGATAGGCTTGCTATGTCATATCATGCACCAAACGCCTCCTAAAAGAGAAGGGCACCGAGATGTTGCTGCTATTCCGGGAACTTGCCGACTTATTGTTTTCTTTGGGCCGCAATCTAATGCTTTTTTGGGCCTTTTTCTTTCTTCCACATGGGCTGGGCTTGGGAGAACACCATTGCTTCCTTTTTGTTGTTTTTTTCTTTTCACTCTCTGCCATGTGAAAACACAACTAAAATTGGAGATGTTTTACTTTTATACATGTTTTTCTCTTTTAAAACATGCTACCTATGAAAACAAATGTATAATTATATTACTGTTTAAATGATATGACGATAAAGATGAGAATACATATATTTAAGTTAGATTAAAATGAAATATCTTTTGATTACCTACTTGTAAATTATCTTTATTTAAGGGCTTATCATTAATGAAAATTACATATTCATTCTATGTATTCTATTGTCGTTTTACTGCTTTTGTCTTTCACAAAGTTTGATTTTTTTCAGCTTTTTTTTAATTAAAGAAGCATTTGACTTTATACGTCCAACATCACAAATCTTTGAAATACATATTTTGTTTGTGCCTAATTCCATTATTTTTGGCATTCCGTCAGATTAACAATTATCAACCAAAACCAACGGGGATGTTATCTATTAAAATGTGAATGAGTGCAAGTGATTTGATACAAAACAAGTTAAAATATGTATTTATCTATGTAAAAATTAAAAAATGTAAGCACTTTCTATTAGATCAACAACGCCAATTACAATATATCCAATATCACACGTAGGGTAAAGGCTGAGAAACAAGTGACCCACGCTTCACCGGCGGGCGAGTCTCAAATAAATTATGTCTATCGATAATTAAATTTTTTCATAAAATTAATAAATTATACTTGAAGTTTTTAACATTATATATATATTAAATTTATATGATAATTTAAAGATTTATATCATAAAAAATAAAAGAAAAGTACGGTTTTTGTATGTGAAATTTTATACTGTTTTATTATGCTAAAACAACCATAATGTTGACAAAAAAGATATGGTAAATGAGGTGTTTTAAAGGTTCGCTTGTAGGGTACTCATATTATTTTTTAACACATGCATTTAATTTTATTTATTTCAATGACTTGTTAAGAAAAGACAATAGCTCATCCAAACACTTGTCTTGGATCTCCCTACCACCAAATATCGGCATCATTTCCTTAGCATTATCTCTGTATATCTTCCCTCTTCTTTCACCATCACAAGACTCACTGAGTCAGCCACCGATTCCGGACTAAACGACCCGTCCAACTCGTCCCTAGGAACCATATAACCCCCTTTTTCTCCACCAAATAACTTGCAATTAAACCTTGGTCAAGTAAAAATGGCAACAATACAAATGGTTTACCGAGTTGAAGCCCTTCCACCACCGAACTCATACCCGAGTGAATCAACAACACCCCAACCGAGTCATGACTCACAATCTTGAACTGAGGTGCCCACTCCTACACACCACCCCAGTCCACGTGTCCTCTCCTCAAACCCACGTGGCAGATCAATTGCCACGTCATCCGTTGACCCTCGTTGATCGATTAACACCCAGTAAAACGGTAAACCACAAAGCTCTAACCCTAATGCCAGCTGAGTCAACTCGTACTGACTCGGTTTTGTTTCGGTTCCGAAAGCGATATAAACAACCGACCCTTTCTCATGCTTATCCAACCACCCTTTCGTTTCCGGCCAACTTGCATCCTCGCCGGCGGCGGCTTCTTCCGCCGGTAAAAGGCCGGCCGGAATGACGGGTTTTCGGTAGAGTTCGTTAAGGAGTTTCAACCAGTCGGGCTCGAAATCGTAACTAGTTCTGATAACCACCGCATCGCAGCCGTGGATGGCGGCTGCTAACCGATATGTATCGGAAACGGTTTCAGCTTCATCGACACCGAAAGTTTCGTTGGCTCTCGTAAACTGAAAAAGAAGCGGTCGAACGTTGGATTTGAACGAAACCCATGTTGGTAAGCTGCAAATTAACTCTTGAGGTGGCTTATGTTTTATCATATTTATCATCACGTTCATGATCATATTGATCACCACGGTACATTAACACCTCCGGTGAACCCAAGTAGCCAAGAACGACCGCCGGAAAAACACTGAAGTAAGCAGTCAGGACGCCATGTTCCGCCGCTAACGGCGGCAACCAATACGTACGAAATCGTACACGATCCAATCTGGAGACGAGGTTTTGAGGAAGTCCGTGATGGGTTGCCGGAGGCCGTCGGAGGCGATCTTGAGGAATTTGACCTTATCGAAGGGTAAGTCTTTGGTGGATTCGGCGTTTTCCGGGAGGTTTTGAAGTTTCGGGAGACGGATTTGGAGGAAAGTGAGGAAAGGTTTTAGGGTTTGTGGGATTGGAGGTAATCGTTGGATGTTTTTAGGGGTTGATATGAAGGTGATCTTGTGGCCTTTGGCGGCCATGAGCTTTGCTAGCTCAAGGAATGGAATGAGGTGACCAAAGGCAAGCCATGGAAGCATGGCTATGTGAAGCTGCTGCTTGCCATTGCAGTTGTCGGCCATGGCGTCCATCGATCGGTTTTAAGTAGTTATGAGTTTGGTTGATTTTTGGTGAACTTGTTTGTGTTGCTTTCAACCAATATATAACTTGTAAAACTATAATTTTCCTAGTAATTATATTTTTCACGTATATTACGTTTTGGGAGATAAATTATATATGGTTTACAGTTAAAAGTTTATATATGGTTTATAGACGTGATGTAACCAAAGAATTCGTGTGTTTAAACCTGTAAAATTTTATGCGACAAGTTTCGGTTTGAAGAACCCACGTATCAATCTCCTCATAGATGAAACTACACGTTTTCTCTTTTGTTTCCCTTCTGAATTTACAAAACAGGTCCTTGGAGTTTTAGACTTATCCCACTAGTAATAATAGTATATATATATAGGTGCGTTTTAGCGTTATTTGATTATGAAAACTGTTTTCATTTTTCAAAAAACGTTTTCCAAAAATGGATTTGAGTTTTCATTTTTAATTTTCTCTAAAAAATTTAGAAAACGCATTTGGTTGAAATAGTAGAGTTATCATTTTTCATTTTAGAAAATCAGAAAATAAGTCTAGAAAATTTTGGAAAACTATGAAAAGTAGTTTTATAATTTACATAGAAGTTAGAAACATAAAATATTTTTTTTCTTTGAAAGTTTTTGAAAACTAAGGCTTTGTTTGGCAAGCATAAGCTAGCTTATAAGCTAGTCCATCCAAACATGTACCAGGAAGCTAGCTTATCACCTAGCTTATAAGCTAGCTTTTTGAAACGCTACTTTGAGTAGCTTATGAGAAGTTTATTGTAGCTTTTTCCAATTATACCCTTATTAATATTAATTATTAAATTCAAATATACCCTTTTTGGTCATTTTACATACTCATAAGCTAGTTTTTGCCAAACATAATTTGTTCAACAGCTAGCTTATCAGCTACTAGCAAGCTTATCAATCAACAGCTAGCTTATCAGCTATCCGCTAGCTTATCAGCTACCAGCTAGCTTATAAGCTACGCTCGCCAAACATAGCCTAAATGAACGAAACACATTTTCTGAATTTCATTTTCTTTGAAAAGTTTTCCTAAAAAACAAGATTTTTCTTTGGAACCAAACGCATCCGGTGTACTTATCAATTAACACATTACGAAGGCAAATAATTGTGTGAAGAATTAAAGATAACACGAGATACATGCAAAGTCAATCTGAATAGTTGATCTTCTATCTTGTGTATTGTCATAAATTACATTTTAGAAAGATAAGAAAATTGATGTATCTCATCCTAACAGGTATTAATTTTTTATTCAACGATTGATAACTAGTTCTCACGTTTCTCACATTAATTAACTTCAACTTTTTATCAATCTTTTTTACGTTAACCTCAATTTCTTGGAAGAAACCATATTATGAATGCATTGCATGAATATAAATGCATTTCATAATATAAATATGCTTAAATTACGTTAACTCTCAACTTTTTTATCAACCTCTTTTACATTAACTTCAACTTTTTATCAACCTCTTTTATTTCAACCTTTTATCAACCTCTTTTTATAATCAATGATTGTCTAGCCCGATATAGAGGGGTTAGCTGTAACACCCGAAATTTTGAGAACCAATAATTACTTAAAATCTATTCAACAATTGTTCTATTTAGTGGTTTTTGAGTTGTTTTTTACTTGGTATAATCTTCGTTAAGTCTTGTGAAGATATCCAAAAGAAATGTAAAATTTGGGAAAAATTAAAGTTTACCGAGAGTTGAGAAGATATTCAAAAGAAATACAAAATTTGGGAAAAATTAAAGTTTACAAGACTATCTCGGTAAAACTAGTGGCTGGAACCGAAAGCAACACACTAGTGTTAGTGTTAGTGGCTGGAACCGAGAGCAACAAACTAGTGTTAGTGGCTGAAACGATAGTCGTATGATAATTGCTCAAGACGTGATGGTTTGTACGTGTAGTCTTAGGACCTTATCTTAATACGGTACAAGATATTAACTTCTAATGAAGTCTTATTCCTATCGTTGTCGTCCCATATAAATTCTTACCCAAACATGTATTATTCTTATTTATGTGACATTTGAGTTTGAACTTTTATCCATGAATTATCCATGTACTAGATGGTTAGACAATTTGATATGAAATAATGTTAAGCTCAACTAGATTTGATCCATCCATCCCTAATTGATTGTTAATTATTGAGAAAATTAAGCTAGAAAGAAACCAAGTTAATTAATAAAGAGAACATATATAAACAGATGAGTCATATTTATTTAGTAGCTAATTAGCTAGCTTAGTTATTTATACATGCAGATGATCGATGATGATATAAGTAAGTAGGCAGGTAGCTGAGTTTGATATATATATTTTTTTCAAGATGAACAAGTGACGCAGGTGCAACTATCTTGGCACTTGCAGGAAGCCTTTCCAGTTCCAGTTCCAGATCCAGATGATGGTGTTGCTTTGCCTTTGGAGCAGGTGCATGGGTTACATCCACAGTGTTCACCGCACGAGCATGTCTTATGCTCCACTTCTACACCACCAGTACCACCACTCTTGCACCTGCATGAAACCAATTAACCATGTATATATATATATATAATTAACCATATATATATATTCATATAGAGGAAAGTTTAAATGTGAATCACTTTTTGGTTGTGAACGTGAGGACAACCGAGAGCGCGACATGTGGCGGCTTTGAGTGCGGTCCCCTTCTTTAATTCAATGCCCTCCCATGAATCGCGCCTAGTCATCCGTCGTGGATCTGACGTGGCGCCTAGTCATCCACCACGTGTCGCGCTCGCACTTGTCTCACGTTCACAACCAAAAAGTGGTTCACATTTGAACCCATCCTTATTCATATATATATATATATATAATTACCACCTGCACCATCAGCATATATATATGTATATGGGGGAAGGTTCAAATGAGAAGCATGTCAATTTAAGAAAACGTGAGGAGCAATCTCAGCCACTCATCTCGCAGTTACGGTGGACATGATCACGGAGGATTGACGCTATTTATAGGAGGCTAGAGATTATTAAAAGGGGAGACTGGTCAAAACCGCCTTTGTTGACCGAGATGAAAGGTTGAGATTGTTCCTCGCGTTTTCTTAAAAAGTTATATTTTTCGTATGAACCTCCCTCTATATATATATATATGTGTGTGTGTGTGTGTGTTGCCGAGAGGAAAGTTGAAATGTGAACCATTTTTTCGCTGTGAACGTGAGGACAGCCGAGAGCATGACACATGGCGGCTTTGAGTGTGATCTCCCTTTAATTCAATACACTCCCATGAATCGTGTCTAGTCATCCACCGTGGACATGACGTGACACCTAGTCATCCGTCACGTGTCGCGCTCTCGGTTGTGAACGTTAGGACAACCAAAAAGTAGTTTACATTTGAACCTGCCCCTATACGCCTATATATATATATATATATATATTATAATTTGCAAGTAAGAGACAATTAATGATGAAATTAATTAAGTACCTGCATGTAACTCCGCCGGGACAAGGTGAAGGGCAGCCGCACCTCTCATCACAGATAACACCACTTCCTCTCATGTCCGCCATATATATATATAACTTACTTACTTTACTTCTTTTTTATGAGTAATTCCTTACTATATATATAGAAAGAGAAGGAGAGGTGGCAGGTTATGTTGGTAGAGAGGTTGACATATGGACATATCGTGGCGTTACTGTATATATACACTTCATTTTGACTTTTCCTATATATATCTCTCTTATATAAATATCCACCGTTTGACTTTAATTACTCTCTCAATTTTAATATCTTTTCACTTCTAATTGCCAATTCCACGGACAACACTTCAATATCAACACAACTCAAACTAGACGACGATATATCGATGATACATATATATTACATATGACCATGATGCATATAAAATTATAATTTATATACAAATCAGAACAAGTTTTTGTTTTATAGAAATACAAAAAAAAATCTAGCCTTTTTAAAATTGAATAAAAATTAGATTAGAATAACGAGTTTTCATGAGTTTCTGCATTTATGTGTGTTCTTGCATAAACTCTTTCCTTTATATCATAATAATATTGGTGAACTCTAAGGACGGTGGGTTTTTTTTTTAAAGGTTCATTTAGGCTTTACCTAGACTACAGGCAATTTAGAATAGAAATTGAAAATTCGACCGTCTGAAATTGAAGGACGGTGGTTTAGTGGTAAAGCTTTGGCATCCAAAAGGTAAAAAATACTTGAGGTTCCCAAGTTCATATCCTAGGAGAATGAAAATTCACTCTTGTGGTCACATAGTTTCATCTGCAATGACTCTGTATTCACTAAGTAAATAGTTGCTCTCGGATTAATCGGCTCGTAAAATGGGTTGGATACCCAGATTAATAAATAATAATAGTTTTAATAATGATAATGGTGATCTACAAGGCCAGAAGGATTGTATTAGTTATCTTTCATGTAGCAACTATATATTAGATTTCATTGTGTGTCTTGTAAAATTTGAATCTTAATTTGTATGAAAGGATCCAGATATTCAATCTCGGGAAGTTTTTACTTTCCCAATTTTTACACTAAGGCCATCCGCAGCGTATCGACAAGGGGCATCGACAAGGAGTTTTGTCGATCGGTACCATAGGCAACACCGCCAAGGCCGATCGGCAAGGATGAATATCGGCATGGTCCATGCCGACGGGTTAGACCACCCCACCCCCTTACCCCTCTCTCTCTCTCTCTCTCTCTCTCTCTCTCTCTCTCCCTTCTTTCTCTCAATCGGTGAAAATCGATGTGTCCATGACATCATCACTATGTAACGTCTCACGTCATTTTAAACCTTGTATGTGTATTGGGAGATTGGAAAAAATAACTTGAGAATTAAAGAAAGATATTTATATGTGAATCATTGAAATTTTTTTAGTGACCTCACCATTTCACCCCTCCATTCCTTTTGCCATGTCAACAATTTACTCTCTCTACCCTTTCTCTCTATCCTACCATTCTTCCCCTACGAAATCCCGGTAGTGGTCATCATTTCATCTGTACACCCCTCTAACCATTTTAAAAAAGAATAAAAGTAAAAAAAATAATAATAAGAGAAGAGAGAGATAGACACATGAAAGAGAGAGAAAGAGAAAGAAAGAGGTTTTCCCCGCCGTGACTAGCACCCCCGTGGGGTCTCCATCAACCACACCGGCGCGGACGCGGCGGCGTTCACCCCGCCAACCCGATGCCATCTCCCCATTGGGCGGATCAGTATACTGTTCACCCTAAGTGACTTCATACCAATAATCTATCACCCAATTTACATATACATTTTAAGTTGTTTTTTTCAATAAATTCACACATGGAACTCCATTTCTATGTTTTCCATTATATATTTACTCTTTTTATTTAAACTACTATACACACACACATATATATATATATAAGAGAGAGAGAGAGAGAGAGATTGAGAGAGAGAGAGAGAGAGAAATATTCAACGCCTCTCATTCCTCTTCCCCCTATTTGGCAACCATGTCTCGTTTGGATGATTTTCTAAAAACCCTTAACTAAGAGATAGGAAGGTGAAGGGAAGTTTCAGACAACTAGTTCACCATGGAAAGTGAATTCCATCCTATAGTCATATTTGGTCTCAAAGTAACTTTCTGTTGTGAATTGAGGAGTAAAAGAGATTATGACATGTGATCCAGGGTGTTTGAACTTTGAATTCGTCATGAATAATGAAAGGGAACGTTTATGAACTATTCATGATGATCGATATGCTATTTTTATGATCCATGATTAATTGATACATGATTCATAGTAATTTGATATCACTTGTGATGAATAACCTATGAAATATGTTAGACACTCTCTTTTTTCCTCTAATTCACAATAACAATACCCTTTTGTAACTTGAACCATTTTTTATGAAACGAAGATGGAAGCACGAGAGTGTGGATGAAGAAAGGATGGTATGTCGTTTATTAAAACAAACAATTGAAAAAGTAAGGAAATATAATAATACTAAGAGTAAATTACGGATTTGGTCCTTGTGGTTTGGGAGTTTTTATGGATTTGGTCCCTAAACTTCAGTAATTATGGATTTGTCCCTGTGGTTTGCAATTTCTTTTGGATTTGGTCCCTGGTAGTGCAAATAGGCAGGGACCAAAACCAATAAATTTGCAAACCATAAGAACCAAATACAACATAATTTGCAAACCACAATGACCAAATCCAATACTATTTGCAAACCACAGGGACCAAATCCGTAATTTACTCTAATACTAATGTAATAATTATATATAGGTGAATGTACTATTATTACCTTCACCTACTACTAGTAGTACTAGTTTCTTGTGTTCCCATTTCACAATTGAAAGAATCGACATGCAACAAGTCAACTTATGCTTTATAAATTGAGACATGGACCAATCAATTATTTCACTAATTTAATTCTTTTACTTTCCAACCATCCTTCCCTTTTTGCTTTACATTTTAATTAACCTCTCTCCCTTCCAAATATCTTTTCTTTTAGTAATTAATAACTTCCATCACAACATTCTATTATAGGTCTTTTATCAAATCACTGTTGTTTTCTATTCTTTTTCAAATATAGTATTCAATTTTAGAGGTTTAATCAAGATCTTACGTTTTCTTCTCATCTACTTGACTGATTTGTGCTTATTTCACTTAGTTTTATAAGGGAATAAGGTGAAGATCATAAAATAAAATAAAAAAACAGTTAGCGAAAATTTACAATAAGCTTAAATATTATTGGTATTTGAATATTATCATTTTGATATTTTATATGTTTAAATGTTGTGCATTTATTAAACTTATTTGTTCTTCAATGTCATCATTTTCATTTATTAAAGGGATAGAATGGTCCATGTGGAGTTCTTTATTTGGTACAATTTCATTTGTATACTTGAATATATATGCATGCATGTTAGGTTAGGTTATTACAAGGAGAATTATAAATGGACCTCCCAATTAGAGAAATTGGTAAGTTATGTGAGTGTACAAGTGGATCTGAGTGTTGGGGGTCAATCTTCTTGTGTGACTGCATGAAATACTTAAGGAGATCCACATAACAACGTCTTGTTACAAAGCGATGGATGGAGTTCAAATGTAAAACATTTTACAAAAAGTATAATATATCTTGAAAAAGGGTTTGCGTATATATCATGGATCTTTCTTTCATATGCTTCTGAAAAAGAAAGACACCATTATTGAAAGCTGTCACCACCCCATTTCCCTCCCAAACACTCTCCACTCTTCACTCTTTCACTTCCTCCCTCCATAATTAAGTATCTATCAATCTATAATTCTATATATATACATATCTCCATTCCATCCTCCATTCTTCATCTCATCCCACAAAATGTCTCTTTTATCCCTTACCTTAGTCTTCTTCTTCTTCTTTGCATCTCTGCATTTGTTTCTTCTTATGAAACTACTACTCACAAAGATTACACCTTTCTTAACCCAAAAGTACTCCCACCTAAAACCCTAACCACTTCCAAGAAATTCGAAGGCTCGTCGGAGTTCGTTAACGTCCGGTACCACATGGGCCCCGTTCTTTCTTCTCCGATCAACATTTACCTTATCTGGTACGGCAAATGGGCCCCAGCCCACACCCTCTTAATCAAAGACTTCCTTCTCTCCATCTCCACCACCAACCGCCGTGCAGCCCCACACCCCTCCGTCTCCGACTGGTGGCAGACCGTCACCCTCTACACCGACCAGACCAACGCCAACATCTCCAGCTCCGTCCTCGTCGCCGGAGAATACTCCGACCATAAATACACCCACGGGACCCACCTCACCCGTCTCACCATCCAAGAAGTCATCGCCTCCGCCGTAAAGTCAGCTCCGTTCCCGGTGGACCACCGGAACGGGATCTTCCTCGTCTTGACCTCCGACGACGTCACGGTGGAGGACTTCTGCCGGGCCGTCTGTGGGTTCCACTACTTCACATTCGCATCCAAGGTGGGCTACACCTTGCCGTACGCATGGGTCGGAAACTCCGGCAAGCAGTGCCCGGAGGTCTGCGCGTATCCCTTTGCGATTCCGGCGTACATGCGCGGCGGCGGGCCGGTGGCTCTGGCGCCGCCGAACGGCGACGTTGGGGTGGAGGGGATGATCAGTGTGATCGGGCATGAGCTGGCGGAGGTGGCGTCGAACCCGTTGGTCAACGCCTGGTACGCCGGTGAAGATCCGACGGCGCCGACGGAGATCGGGGATTTGTGTGAAGGGTTATACGGGTCGGGTGGTGGAGGCGGGTATATTGGGGATGTGATGAAAGATGGGTCGGGTCGGGCTTTTAATATGAATGGGAGGAGAGGGAGGAGGTTTTTGGTACAATGGATATGGAGCCCCGTTTTGAAGGCATGTGCTGGACCCAATGCTAAGGACTAGCGTTGTTATTGTACCATGTGCATTAAAAGTTGTACTTTAGATTTTAATGTTGGAGAAAAAGAAAGGTTGAAAAGTTGATGTGGGAAGATTTTTATTCTCATTTGTTGAATTTGAGCCATAGGTTTATTTATGTATAAAGAAAAAGAAAAAAAGTGGTTTTTGGATGCCATATACCTTAATTTCATGAGTGAATTAAATTTTTGGTTCATATGATTTATATAAAACTAGAAATATACCCGCGCACGTTGCAGCGCGAAGTATGTATCAATTGCCCGATTTTTATATACATCATTGTAAACATCAATTTAATCATATGTGTTCAATCAATTAACCTCCTAATGGTTTATTGAATAGTCAATTTCGAAAATTGAAATAAAGTATTATCTTTATATAATATAATATATAATATAATTGAATAAAAAATATTCAATATTGGGCTTATTTCGAAGGTATTGACGAGACGATTATGATGGTATAATTTGTTAAAAAAACGTAATTTTAATATAAATTTTAGTTCATAATATATGATTAGTTAGATTATATAATAAGGGTTTAAAATAGAAAATGAAAAAGTATAGAACTAAAATAAGATTTAATAACTAACTATGGGGGTATAAAGTGTAAATGTGTAAAGTAATTGTTGAAAAAAAAAACTGTCAAATTGAGTTATTCTCTTTAATATATAGTATAGATTATGGATGGAGTCTTTACAATTATATAATTACATGCTTGATGCTTCTTACTTTTAATTTATATAAAATTATGGGGACGCATTCTGGAGGTACGGGGGCTTCGACCCCGGGCTGCATGCTTTAGCAGTCGGGCTTCGGCCAAAAAATTGCCGAGGATTAGTCTGGGCTCAATGTGGTCTGGGATACATCTTCCAAAAAAACTTATTTAAAATAGTTGGTCAATTTATGTGTCTTGTTTTTTTCACTTTTTTATTTTATACAAGTGTCTTTATTATGAAAATATGTAAAGCATTAAGCATATATACAAGTCTATTTAGTAACTAAAAGAAACGAAACATCAAATTACAACACTCATTTCACTATCATCTTTTGTCTTCCTTTCTAGGCCTCTGACATACCTATAATTATGGGCCTCCTTCTTTGGCTTCCCTAAAACTACAACTACATTGGTTCTATTTAATCTAGAGTTAGATTAGTCCCAACTTGAAGCACTAGTAACACGCCTTTTCCGGTTTATTGTTATGGCTTTAGATGAAGAAAGGATAAAAATTTAGAAGAAGAAGATGGAACACTTACATTAGTGTGGTGATGGTGCTAGTGGTTGTTACTATCTAACATATGTATGGATTTATGTAGTAGGTTTTGCTAGGAAAATTTCATAAAAAAACTCCTAATACATGTCTTCATCGAGTTCCCTGATATATATAAGCCACGCTAACCTTCTCTTACTAACCTCCATATGTGATGAACCAAGACCTTTCCGGCTTTCCCCACAAGACTTAGCCGCTTATGGATAAACAAGAAACTTACTGATTTCATCGGGATTGTTATGAAATATGAAATGTAAGAAAGAATTGCAAAATTAATAGCATACAACTTCTTCTTCATATGTGGAAGCACGAGAGTTTTTTTCTTGATTATCCGCATACAACTTCTCTATATTCACAAAGTTCTCTTCGAAAATGGAGAATCACTTCAAATTACATATCAAGGCAACGGTAAAAAACTAATTTTTCTTGGCAACTGTTCTCTTACGACTTGGGAAGGTTGCAAATACAAGGAGGTAATGGATGAGATATTGGTGTCAAATTGATGGGTTGGGGAGAAAATAATTAAATAGAATGATCAAACGAACCCTTATTTAATAGTTTAGATCATAATAATAAGGCGTTAAGAGATCATCTTGGCACAACCCTAGACACTTAAAGATCCTTTTTCAAATTTGCTCTCATCTCAAGTCAAGAGATAGATAATGCAAGCAACATTGCTCAAATTCAAATTATTTTGTTTTGAGGATCTTATCCATAATTTTGTGTAAACCACATATATGCTATATTCATAATTAATTCTTAATTCATTGATTGTTAAAGTTGATGGTTCCTTTGACATTAGAGTACAAAAAATTTATTGATTGAAGTTACTTTTATTTTGATGGTAGATATTTTTGCATTAATTGTGACAACAAACAACTTTGAAATATATCCTTGGCATTTGATAAAAGTAAGGATTTGAGGCACACATGGCCCCTCCAAACACAAAATGGACTTATTGCAACATGTTTGATGATGGAAATGCTCCATGTATAAGAAATGTAATGAGAATAAAAGGTGAAAATAGCTAAGGAGGTGGACTTAACTGTTCTCCACATCATCATTTTGCAACAAATATTCAATTAACGCTTTGTTTCAAACACAAGGCATTATATTTAATTTTATGGAGAACATTTTCGATGCAAATGGTCCTTCAGGAATACAATAACTTGTATCTGAATACCATGACATGTTCATATCTCAATAATCATTTTTTGACAAATTATTATTAAAGAAGCAAAATAGAAAAGATTAATTACATAAATATTTATTAAATAAAGTAACGATGTGTCTTCTATGAAAATGCGCCACAACAACGCACATAGTCACTTGAAGGAGGAAATCACTGGTATTAATGTCGGCCATACCTTCAAAACCTCTCATTTCGGGTTTGCTTGTTTGGTGGATACGACCTAGACTAGTCGCTTAGAATCTATCCGGACCAGTAGTGGGTCGAAATGGATATTGCCTTCTTTATCCGTCTAGAAGGTCAAGAAGTTATCACACAAGTTCTAATGGTGAGTCTTATGCAATGAATTCAGGTCATACGAATTCCGGTGCAGGTGAAAATGAAAAAGAGAGGGGGAAGAAACATGTGGGGAAAAAGAGAAAGGGGGTGGAGGAAAATGACAAAATTGCCGACCCAAATTAGAAAAAAGGAAAATTGAATAAAAAATAAAAAATATTTTAACTTTACATTTTAATTCGAAAAATTCAGATCACATAACTTACACACTAGTTAGACTCAAGTGGGACACATTATCAACTAATTCGATATAAATGTTGCGTTAAAAAAACAAAAACTCTGATATAAATAGAAATAAATTAGCGCTTCCCCAACATGGCAAAAACTCTACTTAATTAAAATGACTGGTTTTCTATTGGCATACTATCGAAATATATTATAAGTAAGTTGAAAAATCATATACTCGTATTTGTACCAAAAGGTTATCAAAATATTGGGTGAAATCAATATATATATATATATATATATATATATAAAAGAGTAACTGGGCTGCCTCGTGTTGCTCTCTCGTGAGCCGGAATCAATATTTTTTAGTCTAAACTTGAACCTGGACGTGTTTTTCACCTTCAGTTCATTTAAGTCTATCTAATTGACATATGTCATTTACTTAATAAATTCATTTTTAATTTTTTTTTGGAAGAGGTATCGCAGACCACATTGGGCCCAGACTAATCCTCGGCAATTTTGGGTCGAAGCCCGATTGCTAAAGCATGTAGCCCGGGATCGAAGCCCCCGTACAAAAATCTTTTTGTGCAAGTTGTATTTTATATAACTAATTAAGAAAAAAATCATAACTAATTAAATAAATTTGTTATTAAATAAATGTACATTGTTTAAAGGATATAATGGCAGATATAGAATTAAATACAAACTTACTAGAGATAAATACATTAAATATATCTCCTAGCTATCTATTTGTATCTCATCCCTATTTAAATGGTTTATGATTAATGAGAATAAATGTTTCATTTTATCTATTCTATTGTTCTTCTATTCTTTTTTTCCTTTAAAACTATTATTTCAAGTTCCCAATTTCAGATTTCGAGAAACTTTGCAAAGCATTGCGCGCAGGTATGATCTAATCCCCGACAATTACAAACCACCCTTTGTAACTGAACGCATGAGAAGGCTTGTATTCTAATCCCCGACAACTTTGGGGGGCTAAACATGGCCCCATTTAAATGTCCCCAAGCATGCGCACGAGAAGACTCGAACTCGGTTAGACGCTACGAACCCCCGAGCGATAATCAATCCGCCACAGCACTGGAAGGCATATTAAGTTATACATAAACAATTGAATTTTATACATAAAATTCAAGTTCAACTGATCAAAAAAACTAAAAAAGATTCGATCGATAGTGGGTCTTCAAACTTATAACATTTGAACTCATTTTGAAGGTTTAGATTTGATGGTTATAATGGCATAATATGTTAAAAAAATATTTCAAGAATTCTTACAATATTTGCTAAAAATATTTGACAATTAAAAAGATGGAATTTTTAAATTTCAAAAGTTCTTGAAAATGGAATTTGAGTAAATTGTATATATATATATATATATATACACATAGTTAAGGATATAAAGTGTAAATTAGAATGTAATAAAATCTAAATAAATTAATTTATATCTATTTTTAATACTTAATAATATAATTAAATTAAAAAAATATTCAATATTAGATTCGTTTTGAAGGTATTGTTGAGATGATTATAATGGTGTAATTTATTGAAAAGAAAACAAAACTTTTAATATACTTTTACTTCATATATATTATTTATGGTAATATGATAAAGATGTAAAGTGAAAAATGAAAAAGTAATAGATAAAAAGTAATTTAATCAACTAATTCTAAGAATACAAGTTATAAAATTGAAATTAATAAATTAATGGAAATTGAACTTAGGTGAATTTTGGAAGATACTCATATTTGTTAGTTTAAAATATGGTATTTATACAGTGTTAAAAAAATAAGAAATATAACATGACATCTCAATTTATGTATTTTTGTTAGGCCATCCGCGGCCGAGGGTGGTAGGAGGCCGGTACCAACCGGTACCGGTGGGGAACACCAAAAAGGACGGACCGGTAGGTAAGAACATCGGTACCCTCTTACCGGTTGAAAATCCACCCCACCCACCCCCACATTCTCTCTCATTTCTCTCTATCTCTCTCTCTCTCTCTTCTTTTCTTTTTCTTTTATTTTTTTAATTAATTATTTAGATTGGTATCGAATTGGTATGAGTGAGGATGTAATGGTATGGAATTGGTAAGATAGTGGAAAGTTGATGTGACGCTGAGGTGGCAACTGGTAAAGGTGGTACCAATAAAGATGGCCTTATTGGCCAATGAAATGCCTCGATTTAAGTATTAATGATGTCAATCAAAACCCTCTTTTAATAAATAATATAGATATAGATTGTGGTTTCGGTCCTTATGGTTTAAAATTCTTTACTATTTTAGGCCCTTGTACTTTAACGTATGAAAACGAAAATTTCTAAACCACAAACGAAAATCAAAAGTTATAACATACCAAAGGGGCTAAAATCATAATTTACTTCTGAAATCTCAAAATTGAAGAAATCATTAAAGTTGAATGTTTTTTTTTCTTTTAGATTTTGAGTTTTACTTTTCTCTATTTTAGAATAACTGTTAAGAGATGTAAATGCAAACTATAAAAAGGTTGAAAACTGTCAGAATCACCAACCATATTGTTTCATATTGTGAAACAATGCATGTGAACATCATTTATCGTTTCACAATGTGAAACAAACAATTCTTAAGATTGTCACCTATTAAAAATGATACTATATTTTCGCATACATTTTTTCAGTGTGTAAAAAACACATAAAAATTGGTTTTCAACCCAAAAACTGCATCATATCTCATATATGCATTCATTAGAAGTATCAAAGCATGTCTCTAGAACTATCATATTAAAACTATCAAAAGCATGTCATGTTAGACCTTAGTCATTGTCCTATTTATTGTTCATTTTTATTGAGCATACTCACCTAACTCATATCAGCCCCCATTCACTCATCTTAGACCTAAATGAAGCATGCATCTCTCTCATCCTTGTGAAAATAAAACAAGCCATCCCTGCCAGATCCCACGGAACTATAGGTTGCAGACGTCGCGACAGATACCCAGCATATTGCTCGACCCTGGGGAACTGATTGAAAATACAGTCAGCGGCTGGACCTCTTCCAACTATTCGTCCAATTTCATTCACTGTAATGGCTAATTCTAGAGCACGGACAAGTAGTTCTAAAGACATGTACAACAGATGGAATGCCACAGGAGGTCTTCCAGATGTTCTACTAAGTATTGATACCATGCTTAGTAATCCATATCTGCTGCTAAATGATCCCATGCTTCCTCCCTGAGTTCAGCCAAAGGCCGCAATAGCTAGTCCAAATTAGGTAGCACTTGGTTACGCACAACATTGAGGAGACTCACAAAGAGTTGCACTTGTTGTAATGCCAAACTCATACGTCGTACCTGAATAGTGAAAGTCGGAGGATGATTACTAGTTTACTACTACCATAATTCTTTACATTATGAGGCCTATTACAATCATTACCGCAGAGAGAGGAATCAATAAGTATGAAACATGAGGAAATAAATGAAGATTACAACTGCTATTACTACTACAATTTATGATGCAGAACTTGGATAAATTATAATTTACTATTTACAATCCTTACCCAAGGGTGAGAAACTAGTATGGCAGAAACCTGGGGAAGGAAACGATAATTTGTAAAAGACCATGGAGCTAAAAATGTTTACAATCGTAAGTAAGGGGAATGAATCAATAGCTAAAAATCGTAGGAAGATAAACCGGGCGTTCTGAAATAAATGGTAAGTCAGGAACCTGAATATGAGGAAGGAGAAGATGATTACTAGTATTAGAATATGAAGCAAAATTGTTAACTATCGATCCTTACCTGAGGATGCTGAACTGGTTCAACACCTTGATTGGCAGGATTTATCTCAAGTATGTCAGGAACCTGAATGCGAGGAAGGAGAAGATGATTACTAGTACAATTTAATATCAATGTTTAAAAAACGAAAACGAGTCTCGAGACGTTTTTCTCTTAGGTACGTTAGGCGTAAGCCTCAAAAAATAAAAGAATAAAATTTATAATTAATTCTTAATTCATTGATTGTTAAAGTTGATGGTTACCTTTGACATTAGGGTACAAAAAATTATTCATTGCAATTACTTTTTATTTAGATTGTAGATATTTTTGCATTAATTGTGACAACAAACAACCTTTGAAAATATCCCTGGCATTTGATAAAAGTGAGCATTTGAGGCACACATGGCCCCTCCAAACACAAAATGCACTTATTGCAACATGTTTGATGATGGAGATGCTCCATGTATAAGAAAATGTAATGAGAAAAAAGGTGAAAACAGTTAAGGAGGTGGACCTAGCCGTTCCCCACATCATCATTTTGCAACAAATATTCAATTAACGCTTTGTTTCAAACAAAAGGTATTATATTTAATTTTATGGATAACATTTTCGATGCAAATGGTCCTTCAGGAATACAATCACTTGTGTCTGAATATCATGACATGTTCATATCTCAACAATCATTTTTTGACAAGTTATTATTAAAGAAGCAAAATAGAAAAGATTAATTACATAAATATTTATTAAATAAAGTAACGATGTGTCTTCTATGAAAATGCACCACAACAACGCACATAGTCATTTGAAGGAGGAAATTGCTGGTATTAGTGTCGGTCATACCTTCAAAACCTCTCATTTCGAGTTTGCTTGTTTGGTGGATACGACCTAGACTAATCACTTAGAATCCATTTGGACCAGTAGTGGGATGAAACGATTCTTGCCTTCTTTATCCTTCTAGAAGGTCAAGTAGTTATCACACAAGTTCTAATAGTGGGCCTTATGCAATGAATTCAAGTCATAAATTCTGATGCAGGTGAAAATGAAAAAAATATGGGGAAGAAACATGTGGCGAAGGAGAGAAAGGGGGTGGAGGAAAATGACAAAACTGCCGACCCAAATTAGAAAAAAGAAAATTTTAATAAAAAAAATAATAATTTAATTTTACATTTTTAATTAGAAAAATTCAGAACATATAACTTAGCACACTAGTTAGAATCAAGTGAGACACATTATCAACTAATTCGATATAAATGTTGCATTAAAAAAACAAAACCATGATATAAATAAAAATAAATTCGTGTTTCCCCAACATGGCAAAAACTCTGCTTAATTAAAATGACTGGTACTATCGAAATATTTTATAGGTAAGTTAAAAAATCATATACTTGTATTTGTACCAAATGGTTATCAAAATTTTGGGTGAAATCAATATATATATATAGATAGATAGAGAGAGAGAGAGAGAGAGAGGAAAGTTCAAATGTGAACCACACTTTTTGGTTGTGAACGTGAGGACAGTTGAGAGCGCGACACGTGGCGGAGACTAGTCAATAAAGGCGACTTTGAGTGTGGTCCTCCCCTTAATTCAATGCCCTCCCATGAATCGCGCCTAGTCATCCGCCGTGGACCTGACGTAGCGCCTAGTCATCCACCGGTGTTGCGCTCTCGGCTGTCCTCACGTTCACAACCAAAAAGTGGTTCACATTTGAACCCAAATGTGAACCACTTTTTGGTTGTGAACGTGACAACAGCTGAGAGCGCGACACGTGACGGAGACTAGTCACTAAAGGCGGCTTTGAGTGTGGTCCCCCCTTTAATTCAATGCCCTCCCATGAATCGCGCCTAGTCATCCGCCGTGGACCTGACCTGGCGCCTAGTCATCCGCCACGTGTCGTGCTCTCAGTTGTCCTCACGTTCACAACCAAAAAGTGGTTCACATTTGAACCCACCCTCTCTATATATATATATATATATAGAGAGAGAGAGAGAGAAGAGAAAGAGAGAGAGAGTAAACTTCAAATGTGAATCTATCTTTCATTGTAAACATGAGGACCACACGTGACAATGTTCACTCTAAATATCATGTATTATTTAGAGTAAATAAAGGCGCATAAGCTTTATTCACTCTGAATAATGATGATATTCAGAGTGCATATTGTCACGTGGCGCGATTTTAATGGTTCTCACGTTTACAACCAAAATTGAGTTCACATTTGAACTTCCTATGTACATATATATGTATATAGGAAGTTCAAATGTTAACTCAATTTTGTTTGTGAACATGAGGACAAATCTTAGTCCTTGATTTTAGCCATATTTGAGCTGATTTCTTAATTTGGTTTGGGGTTATTTTTAACATGTTCAATTTTCCATAACTCCAAAATTTATAGAGTCATGTTTGATATGTATCCTGAGGCTTTTTGATTTTGATTATTAACAGAGGCGTGATTTGTTCTTCCATAATCAATTCCGATTACAGTTTTCGTTTTTGAATCAATCTTCCATCTGCATCGAATTCTGTCAAAAATTTGAGTTTTGAATTCTGAAATTGAAAATGTTGTTCTTGAGAGTTTTCATCAAATTTGGTTAGTTTAATCCGTTTTTGGTGATTGTTGTTTTACAAAAGTTGTTTGTAATCATAGTTAGAACAAGACATCCGAATTTTAACAATTTTCGTGATGCTTTTGGAAAATCGTTGTTTGAAAATTGAAATTTTAAGTTTTATATTCTTGATGTTTTTCATGATATTATATTAGTTTGATTTGTTTTGGTGATTATTGCTTTACAAAAGTTGCTTGTATCATATCTCATATATACATTTATTAGAACTATCATATTAGAAGTATCAAGGCATGTCTCTAGAACTATCAAAAGCATGTCATGTTAGACCTTAGTCATTGTCCTATTTATTTTTCATTTTTATTGAGCATACTCACCTTACTCATATCAGCCCCCATTCACTCATGTTAGACCTAAATGAAGCATGCATCTCTCTCATCATTGTGAAAATAAAACGAGCCATCCCTCCTAGATCCCATGGAACTATAGGTTGCAGACGTCCAGATAAATACCCAACATATTGCTCGACCCTGGGGAACTAATTGAAAATACGGTCAGCAGCTGGACCTCTTCCAACTATTCGTCCAAATTCATTAACTGTAAGGGGTAATTCTAGAGCATGATCAAGTAGTTCTAAGGACATGTACAACTGATTGGCATGCCACAGGAGGTCATCTAGATGTTCTACTAAGTATTGATACCATGCTTGGTAGTCCATATCTACCGCTAAATGATCCCATGTTTCCTCCTTAAGTTTAGCCAGAGGCCGCACTATGGCATCTAACTTAGTTAGCACCTGGTTACACACAACATTGAGGAGACTCACAAAGAGTTGCACTTGCTGTAGTGATAAACTCATACGCCGTGCCTGAATAGTGAAAGCAAGTGGATGATTACTGGTTTACTACTACCTTAATTTTTTATATTATGAAGCTAATTACAATCATTACCCCAGAAAAAGAAATCAGCAAGTATGGAACCTGACGAAATAAATGAAGATTACTACTACTTACTACTACAATTTATGATATAGAACTTGGATAATCTATAATTTACTATTTACAATCCTCACCCAAGGGTGAGAAACTAGTAAGGCAGAAACATAGGGAAGGAAACGATAATTTGTAAAAGACAATGAAGCTAAAAATGTTTACAATTGTAACTTGTAAGTAAGGGAAATGAAGCAATAGCTAAATATCGTAGGAAGATAAACCTGGCATTCTAAAAGAAACGGTATGTCAGGAACCTGAATGCAAGGAAGGAGAAGATGATTACTAGTATTAGAATATGAAGCAAAACTGTTAACTATCGATTGTTACCTAAGGATGCTGAACTGGTTCAACAGTATGATTGGCAGGATTTATCTCAGGTATGTTAGGAACCTGAATGCGAGGAAGGAGAAGATGATTACTAGTAGACTTATTAAAATATGAAGCAAAAATTGTTAACTATCGATCGTTACCTGAGGATGTTGAATTGGTTCAGCAGCTTGATTGGCAGGATTCATCTCAGGATCAATCTCAACTTGAGGATCGATAACAACAATGATATTTTGATCCTATCATAACGGAGATAAATTGTGGAGAGATTGTAAAATGACCTAAAAGAAACCGAGCGGGAGAGAAATATAGGTAGCGTTTGGTATGCAGACTAGATGGGATAGGACGGGACATGATCGAACATGATAGGACTAAGTTGTTTATCCTATGTTTGGTACAACATGACACGACAAAAGTTGTCTGTCCTATGTTTGGTACGACAGGACACACCAGAAGTTGTCTGTCCTATGTTTGGTACGACATGACACGACAGAAGTTGTCTGTCCTACATTTGGTACGACATGACACGAAAAAAGTTGTCTGTCCTACATTTGGTACGACATGACACGACAAAAGTTGCCTGTTCTATGTTTGGTAAGTTAGACATGACAGGACAAAATTGTTAAAATGACCAAATTGCCCTTTGTTGGTTTAGGCCACTATCAAAAGGAGGTAAAAAATAGTTGTCTTCAAATGATGGGTTATAATATCGTGTTTATAATGGTTCGGGCCACTTTTAAATTTATAGGTCTAATAAGTGGATTTTTTTTTGTTTTTGGATGTTTCCTGAACGGTACATCGACCGTTCTTAACCATGTTCCTACTTTAAATTTAGCCAAACCACCACATTATATATATATATATATATCTTATCACATAACGTCAATACCACATCATATTCTATAACTAATACCAATAAATCTTAATGACCCTACATATAAACATAATAAAAGACAGTGAAATTTATACCTCTAGCAAGGTTTCGTAGCGAGGATTCCGAATATGTACTTGTATTGATAGTTTCTCAACATCGATAACAACAATGCTTAAGATTAGGATATATCTTTCAGCACTTGAGATGTCCACAGGTTTTGAATTGCCAAATGCAGCTCCACATTCAGTGATTGCGCTAAAGAGTATAAGGTTGCGTTTGTTTTTTGCACTTAACACTTTTTCAGCACTTTTTGGGAGAAAACCACTTTTTCTGTCAGATGTTTTTGCAATCAGACTGTTTGTTTTTTTTCCAGTGATAAGTGGCAAAAATGTCTGACCGTTCACTTTTTCAATAAGTGTAGAAATCAAGTCTGACCAATCACTTTTTCACTTTCTCAAAAAGTCTAACCCTTCCTCCAAGCTTGTCCTTCCTTCTGCTTTTCCATGCTCCCGCTTCCTGCAATTGAGAGACTCCACCTTCTTCCTCCCTTCCATTGTCGTCTCCATCTACATCACCTCTGATCGCTGCCATCTCCTTCTGCGTCTGCCACCACCGTCGTCTCCTTGCTGCCGCCGTCGTCTCCTCGCCTGCCGCCGTCGTCTCCTTCAGCGTCGCCGCCGTCGTCTCCTTCAGCGTCGCCGCCGTCGTCTCCTTCAGCGTCGCCGCCGTCGTCTCATTCTGCGTCGCCGCCACCATTTCACCTTCTACATCACCTCCGGCGCTAATCTCTGAATCATTGCTCGAATTAGGGTTTTTTAGTGGTGGAGGCAGCGATGGCTAGATGTACAACTGTATAGCTGAGGTATGGCAGGCCACGGTGGTTGACGGTGGTCGGAGATGTGTAAACGACAGTGGATTGAGAAAACTTCCAACGACTTGGATGTAAAGCTGAAGTAATTTCAATTCAGTCCTAAATCGAACTTCAAATCTGCCTAAAACAAAATCCTTGTTGCATTTGAAGTAATTTCAGTTTCATCTGTGTTAATTTTTGTTCACCTGTGTTTGGGCATTCATCTGTGTTCATTAGAGAATGTGAAATTGGATTGTTCTATTAAGCTTGTTAAGCTCATTAAGCTCATTAAGCTTATTGGAATTGTTTTATAAAGCTCGTTAAGCTTATTTGGATTATTTTATAAAGCTCGTTAAGATTCGGATTTAGATTCAGATATTCAACATTTTACAAAAACAAACAGTCTTGACAGATTCAGATTCAGTCTTCAGCACCACCACTTAACAATCAGAAGTGGAAACAGATTCAGTCTTCAGCACCACTTAAAAAAAACGCAACCTAAGTGAATGTTTTCGCACATCCATGCAGTTGTGATGAACAAATGCATCTTTCATTGGATTCAAAATTTTGATCGCGATGTTGTATTTTCCCTCACATATTTTATAAGCAGGGTTTTGACCGGCATCACCTCGTATTTTATTAAGAGTGGTACTTGCTTTAGCGATTGCTAAACCAAGCGATGCTACTCCGAGGTCATAAGGAGTTGCAACTTTAGTAGTGGAAGGGTCGGAGTTGAGGGTATCTGACCATAATTTTGGATCTGAAGTTTTGGCATAAACTTTATTTATTAAGCTTGGATCGGGTTTTATAGAAAAGAAAAAGGTAACACCCTCAATATACGCATATATTTGTTTTACGTTTGAAACAAAATTAAAAACCTATACATTTATCAACTTTTTTTCACTATTCATAAGCTACAGGGTAAAAGTTACCCTCCTCTTGAATCTTTCCCTCATATACCATTTTCTATACTTAATCATATTATCTATCTTACATTTTTCACCCTTAAAGTTATATATTTATTTGTTTTACACCTTTTACTTTTATATATTTCATTTTACATTTTTATTATATTTACACATATAATCGTATATTCACTAAAATATATTTAAAAAATGCTTTTTAATTTTAACAAGTTATACCATTATAATAGCCTCTTCGACATCTTCGAAATGAGCTTAATATTGAATATTTTTGAATTTAATTGTACCTTTATATATAATATACTATGTAAAAATACTTAAATATTTACAATTCATACCTTTAGTTTTTCAGAAAATGACTAATGACTTAATTGTCAAAATAATGCGTCTTAATTCCGAAGACTTGATCGTTATTTATTTCAAAGAGTTATACGTTTTTTATTTCGAAAACTTTTCGTTATTTTATTTTGAAGACAACAAAAGCCACATTAACCAGAGATATTGACCACAACAAAAGCCACTTTAACCCGATTTCAGTTTTATATTTTTTCATGAGATTTTTTTCCTAGGTTAATCGCCGTTTAAACCATGGTTGTCCTATCGATGTATGTTATATTTCAACTGTTTTTTTGTTGATTTATATCGTTATATTTTTAGTCTCCCATCTCCCGCAATGCGGGGTAAAAAAACCTCGTTGTAAATAAAAGCCAAATTGTTACCACAAAAGAAACATTCATAATGGAATTCTAAATAGCTTATTTAAATGAACTATCCTCAATTGCTAAATAAACCCTCCTAGCAATCACAAGATTTAACCAAGAATAGACCAAAAGTGGGGTTTGTCTTACTCCAATCATTGTACGGACACAGCTGGCCAGCTATAGAATTGGTCTTATTTGTTCAGGACAAGGTACATCGATCTCGTTCTTTTTTTCTTTCTAGTGATTTGATGACCGATAAACACGGGATCTTGGCACCTATGGGGTATGGTCGCTTACACCTTGTTTTCATGATAACAAGCTCGTCTTAGGCTGTGTTTGGCAAACTAGCTGATAAGTTAGCTGGTAGACTAATAAGCTAGCTAGTAACTGATAAGCTAGCTTATGAATAAATTATGTTTGGCAAAAACTAACTTATGAGTATGTAAAATGACAAAAAAGGTATCTTCGGGTATAATAATTACTATTAATAAAAGCATAATTGGAAAAAACTACAAAAAACTCCTGAAACGCTACTCCAACTAGCGTTTAATAAGCTAGTTTATAAGCTATGGTCCATCCAAACATGTACTAACTTATAACCTAAATTATTTTTGCCAAACACAATCTTAATACTTGGGGATAGATTTTATTTTGGGATAAACACAAAACTAACCAATTTTTAGGGGGTTATAGCAAAATAACCAACTTTTCAGGATATTACGCAAAATAGCAATTATTGCTGTCTCAAATTCACCTGTCTAATCTAATCTATATCCAACCAAAAAAATGATAACATATCAAATTTTTTATTTTTTAAACTTTATATATATTCTCTACTAATATGTACTTATCTGATGTAACAAACAACATCACATGAATGTAGTTGATATATGGATTGCATATACCAAGGTGAGGCTAAATGAACTTTTTTTATATGCTAATTGTACCTTCCTTCCAATTTCATACCTACATTCATCAACTTTCACTTTTGCATTTTCAAGGCTATGATTTGATCCAAACATGGTTCAATAGTAGCACCTGATTTTCCATCTTCTAAATCTAAAAGCAATAAATATAGCCTTTGGAAAAACAATAAAGAATTGTACTTTAAAATGGAATTGATGGTACATTCCTTTACAATGTGCAGCTAACGATTAATAACCACTTCTCATGCTTATCATGTTAATCTCAACATCTCATTGTAACCCGATTACCAACAATAACATACCAACAGATTGTTGCGAATAAGATGTTGAACAAAGATATGGGATTATATATGGGGATTGCATCTACTAGACTTTGACCATTTCTTCTCAATATATATAGAAACCCTCATTCTCTTCTTAAAGGCTCTATCAAAAAATAATCGATGGCATTAGCGTCAATGCCTACCACTATAGTCGTACTCATCTAGCCCACTCACTCGTCTTCCCTCTCTTGTCACCCATGTGACAATATAGCCTCTGTTGGAGGGCGCACGTTAGAATCCCCACAATAATTCCACCTATTCTATATTCTCACATGGGCGAGATTAATTCCCCCTCCCCCCATATATAGGGTTAGGTTTAAATGTGAACTCATCTTTCATTGTGAACGTGAGGACCACTAGTATCACGCCACATGACAGTCTTCAGTTTGAATATTTATGCTTTATTCAATTTGAATAAAAGGTTTATTCATTGCCACGTGGCGCGATTTTGTTGGTCCTCACATTCACAATGAACAATGAGTTTGCATTTGAACTCTCTCTCTCTCTATATATATATATATCTATATATATATATGTTCAAATAAAAACTCATTTTTTATTACGAACGTGAAGACAACCGAGATCGCGCCGTATGACATATTCATTCTGAATAATTATGTATTATTCAGAGTGAATAACACAACATTCAGTCTTATTTAGAAAAATATACAACATTTTGTATTATTCAACGTCATTGACTCTGAATAGTACATGATTATCCAAAATAAATATGCCACATGGCACAATCTCAGCGGTCCTTATGTTCGCAATCATATTTGAGTTTCCATTTGAACTTTTGTCTATATATATACACATATATATTGTGCCTAGCTTTCTGTTCTCTCCACTTTCCACTATTTTTCCATGCATAAGAAGGCATCAACTTAACCCCATTTTTTCCCCTTTCATTTCTTAAGAGTGTTTGCATGGCATCTAGCTCAATGTTTTCACATGGGTCAGGTTCATGGACTGTGAAGCAGAACAAAGACTTTGAAGATGCTTTGGCTGTGTTCGACAAAGACACCCCTGATCGATGGCACAATATCGCCAAGGCCGTTGGCGGCAAGACTGTGGAGGAAGTCAAAAGGCACTACGAAATCCTCCTACGGGATTTGAAGATCATCGAGAGTGGTCAAGTTCCTTTCCCTGATTACACCAACACTAAGCGGGCATAACCAAGGTAACATGCTAACGTGGAAACCAATAATCACCTCGAGTAATTGGTATATAGGTAACAATAACATCTGTGAGAATATGTGGAATCCCATATATATATGTGTGTGTGTGTGTGTGTGTGTGTGTGTGTGTGTGTGTGTGTGTGTGTGTGTGTGTGTGTGTAGAGGGAGGTTCAAGGGAAAACCTAAAAAAAAACCAGAAAACCGAGGAACAACCTTGTATCCCTCCATCTGGACCATATGCATTTTTGGGTTTTTATGCAGAATACATTACGTATGCACGTGTACATATTACAAAATTACCCATATCCACAAGTGCATACATTCCAAATAGAGGGATATGAGGGTGTTCCTCGGTTTCCGTTTATTTGAGGTTTTCTCTTGAACCTGACCCTATTATGTATATGTATATATAGAGACATAGGGAGGTTCACATGAAAATTAACCTCATAATCCCAAAACTGGGAAAACCCTGGACAGTATGCACTTGTGCATACAAGTAAACTAAGTTGTTTTATGGTTTTTATGCACGTACATGTTACAAAATTACTTGTATAGACACACTCTTTAAAAAGAAACCCTTGAAGGGAGAAGAGAAATCCAACATATTTCAAGAAGAAATGGTCCAAGTTTAGTCGATAATACAAGATTCTAACAGCATCCATAATTTTTCATCTTCATAGCAAGTTTGCTCTAACAAAAACAGCAAAACATTGCAGCTTAAATACATCAAATCCAACAATTTGCTAGATTGTTGCTTTCACAATGGCAAACTTGCTAGGTAAATTGGTTCAAATAGCCAAAATACACATTTAAATTGGTCTCGTAGCCATTTTCTTCCACTTTAGTCAAAGTAATTTTCAGGTCAATAATATGCGGACCCAACGAAAAGACACAAAAGAAACGAATCTAATCGATTTCCCCCCTTTTTTTTACAGACCTAAGTCCACAATTGCGGAGGGCGGCAAAAAAACCTTTAATAGAAAACTGACCAACTGGATTTTTTAAAATCTTTTAGCTTAGATCTGTGAATTAAGGGCCTAGAAATACGGACCTAAACATTTTAATAAAAGTGAAAGAGAAATGGTTAGGAGATCAATTTGAACACTAGAAAATGACTATTTAAGTCAATTTTCCTAAAAACTTATAGGGATTGCAATAAAATCCTAAATGAACAAAACATAGTTCTAAAATTCTAATTCTTCTTCTACATTCATAAATCTCTATGTCTAAAATGCAGGACGATCCATGAAATCGATTAATCACGGACATGAAGACGAAGAAGAAACAACAATAATCATCTTCTTCCATGCGAATATCCTAATTCGAAATCAGTAGCTTGATGTAATTTGATTTTATGTTACTAGAAAATCTCTAGTATTTTTTGTTTTCCTTAGGTAAATCTATCATTAATCTATCATTACTCTAATTCATCCGTCTTTTCCATCCATTTTCCTCAATTTGCTGCAATGAATTTTGTGATAAATTGTATATGCATTCTACATTTTGAATTCTATCGATCTAACATGAAAAAATGAATCTAGAAATCCAAAATATATGTAAATAGAAGAAATTGACAGATTTATGAGATTTTCTAACCTCTAGCTATGACCTGATAATCGCGTCCAAATTCAAATGCATGAAAAAAGGCGGGAAGATCCTAGGGACATTTAGGGTGCGTTTGATTGTGGAAATTTTTTCCACTTTTCTAAGCAAATTTTCGAAAGAAAATGAAAATTTAGAAAACACGTTAATGAAAATTTTCCGTTTTCTAATTTCTATGTAAATTATAAAACTGAATTTAGTAATTTTTGAAAATTTCCAAACGCGTTTTCTATTTTCTTTTTAAATGGAAAATGAGAACTCCACTATTTTAACCAAACGTGTTTTCTAAAATTTTAATGGAAATCCAAAAATGAAAACTCAACTCCAGTTTTTGAAAACGTTTTTTGAAAAAATAAAAACAGTTTTCCATCATCAAACACAACCTTATTTATCTTTTCCTTTTAATTCCTTCACCTAAAAACTAGGCAAATTAGCCCAATCCGTGAAACCCGATCCAACACATCTAAAATAACCAATTCTTGATTGGTTAAATCTGTTTTCGGTTTACTTGATTAATGGTAATTAGTTATTAAAATTTTTAAATTAACACTGATAACCAAATCAATTAAGGTTTGGTCTAATAGGTTCAGAGTTATATGATATGATAATTGGTTAAACTAAATAAGGATTTATGTATGATACACTTACATATGATGGTATGATACACTTATATATGATAATATTATTTATGATTCTTTCTTTATGGATTAATTAATAGGTGTTTGAAAAGTGAACAATTTGGTATTACTCGTGAGATGTGAACAATGTCTGGTTTTTTTGAAGTACATTAGGTGGTGTTCTTGACATATTGTGTTTACTAGATTGCACTCGTTTAATATGAAGAACTCATGGTTTCAATTTTTATGCACGTTATTGGGTGTTCACAATATGTTCAGTAACGTTCAGTAGATGCTTACAAGGAAAACAGGGTTTGTGAGCTCTATAAGTGCGTTGTTTACATTAAAATAGTCAAGATTTGTACGAAAATGGTTAAAGAGTGGAGCTCGCATGGGCGCCTAGTTCGTGCACATGTCGAAAATGTTGGCTATTTTGCAATGAAACCCTTTCAAAGTCTAAATTTGGTTAATTTGGAGCAATAAATATAAAAGCCTTGGAAAAACAATAATAATACGACAAAGGATCACATGAAAAGTTGAGGTTAACATGAGAAACGTGAGAAGTGGAAGGTGAACGATTAATCACTTTAATCTCATGCCCTCTCTTGAACCGCCACATATCACTATATATATGTATGTATCCCACTACTTTTCCATGCATAAGAAGGCATAAAGTTAATTAACCCAACACATATATATAGTTTTCCCCTTAATTTGTTAAGAGTGTTTTGCATATATGGCATCTAACTCAACCTCCTCAGATTCATGGACTGCAAAGCAGAACAAGGACTTTGAAGATGCTCTGGCTGTGTTTAACAAGGACACCCCAGATCGTTGGCACAATATCGCCAAGGCCGTTGGCGACAAGACTCCAGAAGAAGTCAAAAGGCATTACGAAATGCTCCTACAAGATTTGGAGGATATCGAGAGTGGTAAAGTTCCTTTACCGGATTATACCACCAATAAGAAGGGAGCATAAACCAAGGTAACGTACTAATGTGCAAACTAATAATCACCTCGAGGAATTAGTATAGCTAATAGTAACATCTGTGAAAATATGCGGAATCCTCCCCCCCTCCCCCCCAACCCCCCAATATATATATATATATATATAGGGGCAGGTTCAAATGTGAACCACTTTTTGGTTGTGAATGTGAGGACAACCGAGAACGCGACACGTGGCGGATGACTAGGCGCAATTCATGGGAGGGCATTGAATTAGAGGGGGGGGGGGGACCACACTCAAAGCCACCATATGTCGCGCTCTCGGCGTCCTCACGTTCACAACTAAAAAGTGGTTCACATTTGAACTTTCCTCTATATATCTATATAGGGGTGGGTTCAAATGTGAACCACTTTTTGGTTGTGAACGTGAGGACAGCCGAGAGCGCGACACGTGACGGATGACTAGGCGCTACGTTAGATCCACGGCGGATGACTAGGCGCGATTCATGGGAGGGCATTGAATTAAAAGGGGGGACCACACTCGAAGCCGCCACGTGTCGCGCTCTCGGTTGTTCTCACGTTCACAACCAAAAAGTGGTTCACATTTGAACTTTCCTCTCTCTCTCTCTCTCTCTCTCTATATATATATATATATATATAGAGAGAGAGAGAGAGAGAGAGAGAGAGAGTCAGGTTCAATGGAAAACTGAAGGACACTCTCATAGCCCTTTATTCTGGACCGTATGCACTTGTGCATATGGGTAATTTTGTAATATGCGTACGTGCATAGTTTGCTTGTGTGCATACAAGTAAATTAAAGTTGTTTTTTGGTTTTTATGCATGTATGTATGTTACAAATTACATTTATGTACAAAGACTTACTTTCCCCTGAATGTGACCCTATATATATATATATATATATAGTATTAGGTTCAAATGAGAAGTGATAAAAAACTATGAAGTAGAGAAGTTATCATAGCCTTCCATTTATTTGATCAATAGTTATTAATTAATTGATGCAGCAGATTACTAAAGGAGTACCTTAAGTTTTGTGGAATAGCGGAAGGGTATTTTGGTAATTATTCCAATTGTTCACATATGAATCATTCCAATTGTTCATATATGAATCATTCCAATTATTCATATATGAATCATTGTATTATGAAAATTCATATTTGAATGTTCATATATGAATCATTGTAGTATGAAGATTCATATCTGAATGTTCATATAACAACCTTTATATAACAAAGCTTAATATTACAAAGATTCATATATAAATCTTCAATTCACAAAGATTCATATATGAATTATTATATGAATCGATTCATATAATAATTCATATATGAAACTTTATATATAAACCTTCATATAAAGAAGGTTCATATAACAAAGATTCAGATATGAATTATTATATGAATCTTCATACTACAATGATTCATATATGAATAATACGAATCCATCTTCAAAATCTGAGTTGTAATAACAAATAAACATAAGTTGGCTAGCAGTGCTGACTAGAAACTCACCCAGTCATGAAAATGTTCGACCTCAGCCACCTTCACCAAGGGAAGAAATTAACTTGAATAAACTAAATAGAATCAGCCAGTTTCTACATTTTTAAGACAAGTGTTTCCTCCATGAAAATCCAAATCATGACATCTGCTTACTTTTGTTTCACCTCCAATTCATCTCCTCTAACTCCTATTCTAAACAATTATTGTAACCATGATTGATAGGGTGTAAATGAACCGAGACAACTTGCGAGCTATTTGAGATCGACTCGATCAAAACTCGGTCAAAATTCGACTCAAATAAAATCGGTCAAAACTCGATTCGAATAAAACTCAACTCGAGATACTAATGACTCGACTCGAAATACCTGACACTTGACTCGATAAGATCATGAGATACTCGAATTGATTAATATATATATACACACATATATATTTAATATTATTAATTATTATATTTATTAATTATAAAAAAATTAATTTAATTTGAAATTAAAATGAAAATTTGAAAGTTCACATGTCGTGTCAAAGTAAAAAAGAGAAGTTTTTAAATTTTAGAAAAGATTAATTATTTTATTTTTTATTAACTTGAAAAACATAAACCTTAATTTATAATTTATATCTCCTTATTTTCCTCTTTCTTCATACATAAGTTCCCAACACAACTCTATCCGATCTTTCCTCTCTTCACCACCGACAACTTCAGTGGCGATGACGCCATGTCGGCGATCCTCTTTCTCTCTACCCGAATAGGCTCGACTCGAAATCAGTTAACACGACTCGGTTAAAACTCGACTCGAATAAACTCGGTTAAAACTCGACTCGAGATACTAACGACTCAACTCGAACTACCTGATAGTCGGCTCGACTCGGCTCGTTTACACCCATAATGATTGAGAGACATCAGTTTGAAGAACATTAACATTCTAATTTCTAAGGTAGCCATAGCAAATAGTGGTGTAAACGAGCCGAGTATCAGGTAGCTCGACTCAACTCGTTATAAGTTATTTACAATTGATTTGATTGAATAAAATAAAAGGATTTCTTTAATGTGAAGCCCAGCCCATAGTCTCAACCTAAATAAGTCTGGTAGGCCCAAACCCTGATTCACAAGTCAAAACCCTCCTCCTCCTCCTCCTTCTTATCTCGCCGGAGCTAGCTTTGTCGCCGGTTTGCTGCTCGCTGTTTCTTCTTCAACCTCGTTTCCCTTCGGCAGGTATATCTCTCTCTGTTCTTATCTTATCCATCTAGGACTACTTAATGGAAAACAATCCCTAAATGAAATCTCTTAATGCTTCCTACTTAGATAATGATGGTTTATTCATTTCATTACCATGAACCAACTTCATGAAATCTGTTAATATTTAGGCTGCGATTTAGTATTTTAGGTCAATGTTTGTTATCAATGACTTTCTTCTTAGGCTGCAATTTAGGCTTCAGTTAGAATTGGGGAAGTTGCTGCAATGACCTGTTCATCAAATGGGAAATTGCTGAAAACATAAATTTGGAGAAAACTATAAGTTTTTTTTTTTTTTTTTTATTTATCAAGTTTAGTTTCTCTTTGGTGAATGATAGATTGAAGCTTTCACATTTTTTTTTTTTTTAGAGTTTTAACATGTCATAACATTGTGTTGTTTATGTGACATATTTTGTGTAAAAGACTAGCTTCAGCAAGGCCTGTTGGTAGCAATGGCTTCCATTCAGCAATCATCAAGGAAGCGAAAAAACAAAGGTTTAGGAGAAAACAACAAGAGGAAGAAGAAGCATCAGGATCTCTCTGATGTTAGAAAACTCGGTCAACAGCTGCTCTCATCCAGAGCTCACATTAACAACCTCCCTGTCTTACTCAGTTTTCTCAATCCTCTAACCACGGCCTCTAATCCCCCTGAATTCCTCCTGGAATCTCTTCTTTCTCTTCAATCCTTCTTCACCCCACTTCTTTCCCAACTCCCTTCTTCTTCCGCTAAACCTACAGAAGATCCCGAATCCATATACTGGACCTGGGTTCGTTCTAAATTTGATGAATTCGTTCAGTGCCTAATTCAACTTTCAGTTTCCTCGACGACTTCTGAAGAAGCTCTCAGAGTAAGTACTTATTCAAGGTTTTATTTTCCTTAAGCATCCATAGGTTCTATTTGTAAGATAAATTTTCATATTTTGATGTCCACATGTTGATTTTGTTATTTGCTATTATAGTTTTATCTTACTGAAAATGTTTTCAAATTGTAATCTGCACTCGTCTATTTTGCCAAACTGTGGAGTGTCTCGTTGACTGATGTGGTCGTATGTAAATTCAGGAAGTGGTGGTAGATACTTTGATGGAGTTTGTCAAGGTTGGAAATGCTGGGAAATTTCATTCTTCTATATACCATAAGCTCATCTATAGCATGGTAAGTTTACTACACCCTTTTGACTTGTTTATAGATTTATTTATATACACCCAACGCTTTTTAGTCGTAGTGGTAAACTGGTAATTAGATACTTACTGATATCTATTCTCTTGGTCTTAAGAAAGAGACACTTGTAAATTGAAGGACTTCAGCATAGTTCCTGTTGTACCCTATAATTTACGATTACTTACTATGTTAGATTTGTTCAGTTCAAAATAATATAGAAATTCATTGTTAAATGTTAATAATTAATCAAAGAATGTATATTTGAATAAACACTCTATATGTTTGATGAAAAGGTTGCCCTTGATTCCATAAAGTCATGGCCTTTTTATAGGCCTTACAAAAATGCTACTCACGGTCCACATTCATCAAAAGCTACTCACTATAACTCCTTAAAACGTAGAATTTTAACAAAAATAAAAAATAAAATAATGTTCAGTCAATCCCTCTCTTGAACTGATAAGGCTTCAGCTTTTAGTTTAATGTTCTTCAGTCATCCAATTGATAGACTAAAAGCGAGGATGTATAATTCAGATGAACACTTAAATATATTTAATAAAAAGTTGCCTTTCAATATTATGAAGTCATATTTCCTATGTAGGCTTTACAAAATGCTTAAGGTGCTGCCCAACTTCTTTACATTCATCAAAAACTACTCACTTGGTTACAAACTACTGTCTAAAGACCAAATAAACAATAAAATCATACATGCTCCATAACCTCTTAAAAACTATGATTTACAAAGCAAAAATACTTTATTTTCTTTCTCACCAAGCCAATTTATAGTACAAATAGTAATGTAGCTCCTATTTTTCTTGTTAACATGGTGGAGGGTTTTCTTTTTGTAGGATTCTCTCAGTTAATGATTTACATATGCTCATGTTCTTTTTTGTTTGCCTGTTGGAATTTTTACTTATTTTTTAGTATCTTCGATGCTTTTCAGGTTTACTCTGTTGAGGAGGCTGATACTTTGTTAAATTTGCTTGTATCAAAGTATTTCAAGTACATTGATGTCCGGTAAATAGATTTAATCGTTTTATAAGCAAATTTAATTTGTTTGTTCTCTATTCCTTGTTGCTAGTAATTTTTTAATGACCCTTTCCTCATTTCTATGTGGCAGCTATTTTACCTACATAAGCCTGGAAAAGCTAATTCGAACGCTTGATGTCAAAGAATCTTCTGGTACTTTCTGCCTATACTTTTGATGGTTTTAACATAAAATAATGTTTTTGATTGATGTGTTTTTTTCCCATCATGCTTTTGTTATCACTGCATTTGTAATTATTTAATGATCTTTTCACCAGATGTCAAACCTAAGACCGAAGATACAGAAAATGAAAGTCCGGCAAGAGCCAGGTTAGTGTATGTTGCCTAGTGTGTTTGTTACTCCCAAAACTAGCATGGTCATGTTTAAAGGTGATGGTGTGTGCGTTAATTTTATGTGCTAATGATGGAAGAGGGAATCGTGCTTGTGTATGTATTAATCAGGCCAAGAATTTGGCTTTTTTTTTTTTTTTTACCATCGTTGCGCCTTTATGTGTGATTGTGATATATACATTTGTGGTTATAACATAACCTCTTCTCATTGTAATCATCAAATTGATAGACACATATTAGGGCTGTTCTTACAAGATGCAAAAGAATTTGAAATTCAAAATACAAAATCCACAGCCTGGTAATAATCATAGTCATGCAAAACAACTCTACCATATCGAGAATGGGTGGTTTACAAGATGCAAAACATCTTGCTCAACTAATGTCAGCCTGGGGAATCTGAGATGATGAAACTGTTCTGTTTCTGAAAAGTAGTTATTGTTGCTTTGTGGTGTTAACTAAGATATTATTTGTATTGGGGTTATCAAAGTCATATGATTTAAGGAGTCTTTGTAGGTGAATGGTTACTCTATTTATTCACGAATACTGTACTTGGCGAGGAAAATAAGAAATCAAGACATACATTATTTTGCCATGTTGCAAACAGACACGTCTATTTTATCTTAAAGTTGAGGATTTGAAGGTCAATAAGATTAATAGTTTGGTTCATGAGCATGCTATTTTCAACTTGTAATTACGTCTTCAAGTAGAATTGCCAAAGTGATTTTCTAGCTGCTTAATGTGACCTAGCAATGCTGTTACATGACATGAATCTAACAATTTGTTTGTATGAATGCAGTGGGCAGCTTTTAATTCTCAATATACATCATGTAATATCTAAGATTCCGCCTCTCGAACAACTTGATGAAAAATCTGAACATGAAGTATGGAATGAGTCTGGTGAGTGAGAATTCTTGTTTCACTTACTGATCTTATTCAGTTTATTTATTGGCCAGCTTCGTATAGTTGAGAGCACCACTAAAAATTCCTCCACCTGCATTTTGGAATAACTAGTTGAAAACTCTGATATGCAAATGAGTTGGTGGTTGGCAACTTGGCATACTCTACATTGTATTTTTCAAACTTTACTCCAAATGTTCTTCAAAAAGTAGTTTATTGGTAGAGTTTATTCCTACACGGTTTCCTTGTATTCTGCTATATATTTCATTACGTACTATTCTTGTGATCGACTGCTATAATGTTTTTACATTCCGCTGTATGTTAGGTGTTTTCACCAAGGAGGATGTAACAGAGTCCAAGAAAACTAAGAGAAAAGAAGGAAAAGATGGCAAAGTCAAGTCAAGCAAGGGCGTAAGTTGTTGACTTTTGTGATTCTTTATTTTTTTAATCTATGCTTGATTATAATTAAAATTCTTGTGTTGTCAACCTAAATCCATCATACGACTTGCCTTCTCTTCAAATTTATCTTTTATTTCCCATATTTTTACTATGGATGCTTTATCTGTCAGATGTTTTATGCAATTCATCAAGCTTGTTTTTGTACATGAATTCCAGGTTACATCTGCGGTTAATATTTCTAAAAAGATGAAGTTGAAGTTCTCTAAAGCATGGATGGCGTTTCTTGGATTACCCCTTCCTATAGATGTGTACAAGGAGGTAAGTTCATAAAGAGAAAACTAGACTAGAAGCATAAGATGTGTACCGCCTTTTGTTGCTAACTATCTAACATATCACCTAAACTATTTCCTTTTCATGCTAGGTTCTTGTTACCCTTCATCAGGCAGTAATCCCTTATTTGTCTAATCCCGTTATGTTGTGGTGAGTCATGTCTGAAGATCTGTTTTTCTGTTCATTTGTTACACATATCCATTTGATATTTTACAAGGGTGGTTATTGAGAGGGTTTGAAATGGTTAATGTGCAGTGATTTTTTGACGAAATCATATGACATTGGAGGTGTTATAAGCGTTATGGCTCTTAGTAGCTTGTTCATTCTTATGACAGAACATGGTTTGGAGTATCCCAATCTCTATGGGAAGCTTTATGCGCTTCTTGAACCCTCTATTTTTATAGCAAAACACAGAGCCAAGTTCCTCCAGGTGAGTTATAGTTAGTTTATGCTGATTGCTTTTTTTTCTTTTTCCCTTTTTGTTGGGCAGCATGTAATAGCTTTTATATTGTGCTGATGTCCATGTTATATTTGGCAGCTTCTCGATTCATGCCTGAAATCACCACTTCTTCCAGCTTATCTGGCTGCTTCTTTTGCTAAGAAATTAAGCAGGCTAGCCCTTACGGTTCCTCCTTCTGGAGGCCTTGTCATTATCGCTCTAATCCATAATCTTCTACGGAGACATCCTTCTATCAATTGTTTAGTGCATCAGGTAATAAAATGAAATCTGATCAATTTTTGTATTGTTTCTAAAATTTACATTAGACAATTCAATATCTGTGATGCTTGGATGATGAAAATGTATTATGATAGCTTTTATATGCATGTGAAATGTTATCTTCATTGACCCTTCATTTTGTTTTACCTTTTTCCCTTCCCCATCCTTATGCATTGCTCAGATTCTTTTATGTTTGCATGTAAGTAAGGGATTTATATTTCCCGAAAAGTTCCTACCCTTATCTAAAGTGACTGGTAGGTAGTTATCTGTTGACGTCTTGTAAAATTAGTACTAGAAATCCAGCTAACTGTATCTGCTGTTGAGTTCACATCTACTTTGTTGTGATGATGACAAAATCACCCTGGCTTTGTTATTCCTTGAATGGTTTGGTAACAGTCTGCTATTTGCAGGAGGATAATGATGAAACCGCAAAAGATGCTTCCAGCATTAAAGCAGGCATTGATCTTTTCAACAATGAGGAAAAGGATCTTCTCAAAACCAATGCCATGAGTAAGTTTCTGTTTGCATTTTTTAAGCTTCAAAGATGAAAATATAGAATATAATAATAAATGAGGTTGTTTTTGCAGGGAGTTCTCTGTGGGAGATTGATACACTGCGCCACCACTACTGTCCCCCGGTGTCAAGGTATGCATGCATGAAGTGACCTTGGGATGTGCTTGTATCCAAATGATGCTGACATACAGAATGATTTTGTGTGTAGATTTGTTTTGTCACTGGAGAATGATTTGACAGTTAGATCCAAGACAACTGAAGTTGCTGTGAAGGATTTCAGTTCAGGTTCATATGCAACAATATTTAGGGAGGAGGTAATATATATATATATATATATATATATATTTTGGATGATGATAATATTGACTTTGTTCGTGATAATAATAATAAGTGGTGTTTGGTTTGTAGATACGACGAAGGGTTAAACAGGTTCCATTGGCTTTCTACAAGGCAGTACGACTTCATTGTTCTCAGAGAGTGATTTTGCTGGTTGGAGTTTTCAATCAGACTCATAGATGAAATACCAAAGAAGCAGTCAAGAGTCATGATTCTTCCTTGTTATTTACATTTTTACCTTTGCTAGCTAGCTAGGGTTGAGAGGAAGAAGATGATGGCTGTATTTACTTTGTACTATATTTCAGTTATTTAGAAGGATTTTGTAAGAACACAAAAGTACCAATTCATTATATGTTTAAGATTATAAAGTTATGGATCAAGTAGAAGAAACTAGCTCTAAAGAAACATTTCAAAACTTGAAAAAGAGATGAAATGATTGACCGAATTCGAATTTCACATTATAAAGTTACTATGCTGTTACAGTTTCTTCATTTATTTCTTACCACAGTGATGGTTGTCGCCAAACTATTTCAAATTTTCCCAAATACAATACAACTTTATACCTTTGGTTATTGATAAAATGAAATTAACTTCTAAGAGGTTGTTTGCTAAATGTTATCAGGTAAACGTTTAGGGTGAAGGAAATATCTGTCCCTTCATCCTTCCATCCCATTTGCCACGTTAGCACCATATCATTTTTTTCTCTCTTTACCCTCTATCCTTTTGAATCCCGGTGCACTACTCATCATTCAAACCTTTATCCCACTAACCATTTAAAAACAATAAAAACTAAAAAGAGGATGAGAGAATTAATTTCCCCTCAGGGAGGAAGATGTAGGTGGATTGAAAATTTGCAAACCGACGGCGAGAGGGGTGGTGTTCCCCGGTTGTCAAATGCCAAAAATCACTTTCTCTGTTCGGCGGGTCACCCATTCCCTTCACTCTTACCGACAAATGATTCACATTTAATTACCTTATTGCTCAATATTGTTGGACTTGAAAATTAATTGTTGGGTAAGTATTTTAAAATTTAAACCCGATATTGGATAGGAATCGTTTCCTACATGTACCGGGTAATGTGTTTCGGTCCTTGTGTCTTGGTGTTGGGGGGGGGGGGGGTTGTTCGGTTCGTTTTGCATTAAGGACCTTATGGAGCTAGCTTATAAGCTAGTCAATCTAAACATGTACCATAAGGGCTTATTGAAACGCTATTTGGAGTAGCTTTTTAGGAACTTTTTGTAATTTTTTTTTTCAATTATACCCTTACTAATATTAGTTATTATACTTCAAGAGACCATTTTTGGTCATTTTACATACTCATAGGCTAGTTTTTGCCAAACACAATTTATATATAAGCCAGCTTATTAGATACTAACTAACTTATTAGTCAAGAGCTAGTTTATTAATTATCAACTAACTTATGAGCTAGTTTTTGTTTTTTTTTTTTCCAAACTTTTTATTCGGTTTATCCAATAAATCGAAAGTAATAAAATAATTGAATCATGAATAAGTAAGTATATGAGTTTTTTTCTGTAGAATAATAATGATCCAAAAATATCTGAGAATCCATCATCCCTGATGAGATTTGTTGAACAAGATTTATCCTAAAATTGAAACCTTTGATTAGGTTTTGAATCTATCTTCTTGGTCTGTAATGCAACAATGGCGATGATTTTAGGAAGAGAAGAGGATGATGGATGGATGGATGGATTTAGAGAGAGTTTAAGGTCCAGGCCCAGGAGGACCCAACACCAAGTAAGTAAAATGTATGATTAAAAAAATAGGGCTTTACTTTACTCAATAGAAGCCAATTTTTTAATCTCTCTCTCTCTCTCTCTCTCTCACTCTCTTTCTCTCTCAAAAGAAGAAAAAAGAAGCATCAGCAGAGCAGCAAGGCTCCCCCTTTCTACAATTGAGGTAGGTATAACTCAATAGAAACAATTCTTAGCTTCTTATTTCTCTCTGATTTATAACTCAATATGCTTTTCTTCATTACTTCTTTTCAATAGTCTTTGTTTGGATATATGCATGCTTCTTTTCACTTTTCTTTTCTGAATTTTTATCTGTCTTTCTTCATTATATCATTGCTTCACTCCTTCATCCAATTGCTATCTAATTCTTTACTTACTTGTTTTCTTCTTCTCCTAAAAAACCCTAGCTAGCTTACCTATATGCAAATTCAAAATTAAACAACATTCATTAAACAAACATCAAAATTAGGGTATGGTGTTGAAAGGTGGAGTCCTTAGTTTTTCTATTCTTTGGTTGACTTATTAGCAGCAATCTTTTGGCTTTTGAGAGCTTCAACTTCCAACATCTTTACTTTAGAGGAGATCTTAACAAGAAAAGAAAAAAAAAACCATCGTTTTGATGTAATTGCTATCGAGTTGACCACCTCATGAACAAGACCTTTTATGCTAATTTATTTGTTTTCAATAAAACAGTATAAGATGATGATTGTTATATATAGCCAGATACATTGCTACTTTCATTTCCTTGGCTCAAGCTGTTTTCTATCACTTGTACATTGATGTATAATGGATTCTTTCTCAGTTTGATATGGTATTTATCATTGTTATTTTACTTGCAACAAACTACAATCTTGGCGACTGGACCCCTATCTCGAATTCTTAGCATTAAAGAAATGAACATGTCTTTGATATCAAAATCCTTACATGTTCACCCTTACCTTGGACATGAATACAAAAGATATTTGTCATTCTTGATAGCATTTTGATTTTGTTCTGTGATGTTTGGAAAATTTTACTTCTCTAAGTAGTTTGTCTTGTGAATTCCTTATGACTTTTTATTTAATGATTAGTCTTTCTTGTTTCAAGGACTTTCCGTAGCCATGTTCCAATTTAAGCTTAGCAGTGTATTAAACATTTTAATTCCAGTTGCAGTAAAAATACACTTAAAAGAAAGAAGATGCGCTGTTACAAACATTCCACCAATTGAAGAATAAGCTTTGATCTCCTTGCGAAAAGCTATCTGGATTCAGCTTTGCTTGGAGCCTTTTAAAATAAGACTTGGTGTGCATTGGTAGTTTCTTGAAGAGATGGTCTGAGATACTTAATATCTCAACCTGTCTGTCTTTTTTCCTTTGCTTTTCCTGAACAAAAACAGCTGAAATTAGTATCTAAAGATAGGTTTTAACCAACCAAAAACCTCTGGCTTTGTTCTACTCCAGGCAGTCTTCATGTACTACTATCACTATGTTGTTTTTCGTTTTTACCTAGTCTATTTGCCATATTGTGTATGACTTCCTACTTGTGTTCAATGTTTTTTTAGTCTAATTGGCAGATCATGTAGTCTGCTTGATCATGTAGTCCACTTCTCAGATCAATTAGTTTGACTGACAGTATATAAGAACCCAATATCTTTTGTCAGTTTGTGATCTACATTTTCCATAATATGAGAAACTAGTATTTATATATTTTCTTAAAATTGCGTCATCAAGACGTAAAGATAAACTAATATCACTCTCAAACATTTCTCATGGTTGCAGCGTCAAACATAAAGATGAAGTAATATTTTTTCCCAGCCTTTCTTATAGTTGTTTCATTAAAACATAAAGATAAACTGATAAATTCATCAACAACATTTCTTGTGGCTGCATCATCAAAAGTCAAAACACAATGCAACGAATATGCAGTTTGGTTTACATTTGTTGGAATACAGATTTGTATCAACCAGTAATGAAGAGATCCTTGGGTGAGTGGAATGTACCAAAGAAATGGCTTAAGAGTGTGGAAGGATGTTTTGCATATCCCAGAGCTAGGGTGGTTCTTTACATAATTTATATTTCTTCTGTTTAATAACTTTTAGTGGGTTTCTTTTTTAGGATACTCTAAGTAGTTCAGGTAAAAGAGCTTTACAAATTGTGGGAGTTTTTGACAAAATTTCGATGGAGACAAAAACTGGAATTGTAGCATTATAGTACACTGATTATTAATCAAGACCCAGATTAAAATTACGCATAATAAGCCTTTATAATTGGACAAACTTGCATGTATCATGGCTAAGAACATAATCAAAGAACATTTTCCCTGGTAGATTGTTGTTCTATCATTCTATGATTTCTATAGGTAATTCAAAACTTCTTGTGTTGTGGATAATAGCCGAGTTATGTTTGTAAATAACTGGATGCTTGCAGAAAACACAAAGTTTGATAACAAATTCAGTATATGAATGCTTAAAGACAATCCGAGATAGGAGATCAGAAATTTGCAGAAGAATAAGGTAGGCTAGCAAAGTCAATAAGTGAGATGCAGTCTCTAATTCTGAATTGGTTTTTGTAAATTTAGAGGAATTTGGAACATTTAGGCTGGAATGGGTTGGAAGACAGGAGGGAGAAGCGTATGGAGAGAAAAGTTTTGGATAAATTCTACATTTACTTTAGAGAGAAAGAAATAACTGAAGAAATTAAGTTTGTTTTGCCATATTGCGTAATATCTCAATTACAGAACACTTTAATTGTCATTTAGGTTTTTTAGCTCCACAGTCTTTCATCAATATAATGCATTTGGAAGCATCTAGATTTTGTCTAATACTTATAGTATGATCTTTTCTTTTGTGATTATTACGGTTATGTTTTTTGTTTCTCTTTTCTGTATAGGTAGGTTTATTGATAAAATGCTCAAAAAGGTATGAACTTTTTTAATTGAATGTGTGAAATCACGTGGCATTGAAAGAGGAGGTTTTTATGCTTCATTTTACGATTGTGAAAAGCATTCAACTTTCATGGCACCTTTCTGTATTGCTTCAGGGCGTGTTTGTTTACCTCTTAATCGTTCGTTCCGTTAAGTGGTTAGGTTATTTCTTGATCAGATATAGGTGGTAGAGGCTGATTGTCAAAAATAAAATAAAAGTTTCCCGTATCACTTTCCACAGTTACCCTTTGTTATTGAAGTTTGCTGCTCCATGTAAATTTTCCCAAGTGCACAAGGGTGTGTGTGTGTGTGTGTGCGCTACTGTTGGTGAAAACATATATGAGCAAAACTTTGATATTCAATGTCATTTCTTTAGTTTGTTAGACCAATGCTCATTACAACTACTATTTTGAATTGAGCCAATGAATTTGCATAATGAAATTTCGATTCTCTTATTTCAATAGGGTACTGATGCATCTTACTTTTCATTGATTGGTTGACAGAGAGGAGACATTGGATTTTGGCCCAAGTGATTTTTATTCTCAATTCACCGTATTCTTGAAACGACAATTAGTCTTTCCTTGCAAGTAAAAATGGCGATTTGCCATCATCAACCTCAATTCGCAATCTCTTCTTCTTCTTCTTCTTCTTCTTCTTCTTTTCCATTTACGACTAACCTTTCAAACAAGTCCCACCTTCATCTCCCCTCATCTTTTCGCTGCAATATATCCCTCACTTCAGTTCTCGAACCTGAACCCGTTTACACTTGCGTCAAGTCCTTCGCCCCGCCACCGTAGCCAACCTCGGCCCCGGATTCGACTTTCTGGGGTGCGCAGTCGATGGAATCGGAGATTACGTCACCCTCAAAGTTGACCCCAAAGTCCACCCTGGTGAGATCTCCATCACCGATATCACCGGAACCGGCAACTCCAAGAAACTCAGCAAAGACCCGACGTGGAATTGCGCCGGCATTGCCGCCGTCGCCGTCATGAAGATGCTCAACATCCGATCCGTTGGGCTCTCTCTATCCCTCGAAAAGGGCCTCCCCCTCGGCAGCGGCCTTGGGTCCAGCGCCGCCAGTGCCGCAGCTGCCGCTATTGCCGTTAATGAGATCTTTGGCAGAAAGTTACCTTCTTTGGACTTGGTTATGGCAGGGCTGGAATCGGAAGCTAAGGTGTCGGGATACCATGCCGATAACATTGCTCCAGCCATCATGGGTGGTTTCGTACTTGTCCGGAGTTACGATCCTTTGGAGCTGATTCCGTTGAAGTTTCCGGTCGACAAGAATCTTTGCTTCGTATTGGTGAACCCGGAGTTCGAAGCTCCGACGAAAAAGATGAGGGCGGCATTGCCGAAGGAGATATCGATGTCGCATCATATATGGAACAGTAGTCAGGCGGGTGCGTTGGTGGCGGCGGTTTTGCAGGGGGATTTGGTTGGGTTCGGAAAGGCTTTATCGTCCGACAAGATAGTGGAACCGCGGAGGGCACCATTGATTCCGGGGATGGACGGTGTGAAGAAGGCAGCATTGGAGGCGGGGGCGTATGGGTGTACGATCAGTGGGGCGGGGCCCACGGCGGTGGCAGTCACGGATGATGAGGAGAAGGGGAGAAAGATTGGGGAGAAGATGGTGGAAGCTTTTATGGCTGAAGGGAATTTGAAAGCTGTGGCAATGGTGAAGAAATTGGACAGAGTTGGTGCAAGGCTTGTTAGTCAGAGATGAGAGATAAGCAGCAACAGTATCTTAATTTGTAAGAGGTTTGTGTTTTGATGGAATAAGATTTGCTATATGTGTTAAGCTGGTTGTAGTTTTGATTTTGTTGAACATGATTGGCAGCTAATAAACATGAGAATTATTTTGAAGAATGAATCTGTGTGTTTTTTTGTCTCTTTTGATTTGATTTAGAATTTGGTGAAGGCTGAACTTTGTTTATAACTTGCTTCATTACAAATACTATGAAATTATGTGAAATTTGGAGTGATTTTGTTGAAAATTGTTATTGAAGGGCTTTTGAAAATTGAAATCATGTTTTTTGTTACTTCACAATGTTAAAAAGTGAGGGATGTTTTGAAAGTTATGACGTCTTTTTGTATTTTTCCTAATTAAATGGTATATCATATTTTTAATTTTTGTATTTTTCCTTATCAAACAATATATTATATTTTTCATATCAGAGCATCTCTAAGAGAATATCAATGTGAAATTCTTTACATTTTTTTTTTCTTCTATCAGATTTTCCAAAAAAAAAAATGCAATGAAAAAGATAGGAAAGAAGGTAATATTTTCTAAGGCTATGTTTGGCAAGCGTAGCTTATAAGCTAGCTGGTAACTGATAAGCTAGCGGATAGCTGATAAGCTAGCTGTTGATTGATAAGCTTGCTAGTAGCTGATAAGCTAGCTGTTGAACAAATTATGTTTGGCAAAAACTAGCTTATGAGTATGTAAAATGACCAAAAATGATATATTTGAATTTAATAATTAATATTAATAAGGGTATAATTGGAAAAAGCTACAATAAGCTCATCATAAGCTACTCAAAGTAGCGTTTCAAAAAGCTAGCTTATAAGCTAGCTGATAAGCTAGCTTCCTGGTACATGTTTGGATGGACTAGCTTATCAGCTAGCTTATGCTTGCCAAACACAGCCTAAATATGAAAGAAGTTAAAATCTTGATTACATGTTTTATTATTTCCACCAACGAGAGCCTTTAAAATTAGATGCTTATTAAAGGAGTAATATTTTAATAATATATCTGATGTTAAAATGGAAAAATCATTTTAAATTAAATGTTAAATGTAAATAATTTTAAAGTTTTTAGATTTTATACATGCATGACATTTAAAACTATTTACATTTAACATTTAAAACTATTTGAGAAGCCTATTTCCTTTGGCGACCAGCCGACCACCACACTAAATGTTAAATGTAAATAGTTTTAAAATGGAAAAATCATTTTAATTAAATGTTAAATGTTAAATGTAAATAGTTTTAAAGTTATTAAAAAGCCTATTTAAATGTTAAATCATTTTCAATTAATACTTGAGAAGCCTATTTCCTTTGGGGACCACCACCAAACAAAGTATTAGCCTATTAGGGGCTGTTTACTAACAACTTAATGGAATTAATGGGATTTTTAGCTTATTCGCACAGACACTCCATGGTGTTTACTAAGGACTTAATGGGACAGATGAGTGCTTTTTCGCTCAGCTAGGAAAGTAGACTTGTCCCCATTAAGCCATTTTATTGACCAAAATACCCTCATTTGTTATAAGAAAGGGTTTTAAAAAAATCAGCTCATATCCTCTTCACTTTGCCAAACCCTAGCCCCATCTTGCTCCAACTCCATTCTGTCGCCGGCCATCTGCGTCGCCGGCCACCAGCACACTTCTCCGACCACCAGCGCATGATGCTGATGAAGAAGACCAGTAAGATCTTGAGTTATTCTTTAATTTCTTTTGGTTCTTGCTTGATTTCTATAACATCCGGCCGTATGTGATATAAAAGAAATGGAGCTACCAGGTGTAGATATTGGAGGTTGTGCCATTGTTGAGAAAAGAAAAAGACGAAGCTACTGGTTTTCTTAAAAGGATTGAGATAATGGGTTTCTTGAATTTGAAAAGAAAAAGATGTGCTTTGAAATAGTACTGTTGTTGCTGTTGTTGTAGAATTGGATAAAAAGAGATTTTTTTAATCTCTCTTGCATATGTTGTTAATCATAGGTTTTTTTAATTAAAATATAAATAATAATAATTTGATTCTTCCATCATAATAGTTGAGATTTTTGTTCCATTTTTGCATCTGCCTTCGATGTTGGTATGAATCGTTTGATATGAATCGTTGTTTAGATTTTAGTAGATATTTTTACTTGAGATAATAGTTAAGATTTTGTTGGAATACATAATTTGTTTTTCAAATGTATAAAACAACTTATAATTCATAGTTAGGGGTAAATTAGTCAATTCTAACGTTCAGACGGTTGATTCAGATAAAAAGGTAAACACCAACATCGATTTATACAGACAGACAAATTTATCCACACAGACAGACAAATTTATCCACACAGACAGATAGACAAGATTTGGTAAACAGCCCCTTAGTTTATCTATCGCATCTCCATATTTTCGGGATAAAACTGTATTATGGTGGATTGGAAGACGATGATTTTATTTTACGATATGTTTAATCCATCCAATTGTATTTTCCAGAACCCCATAATTGTATTTTCCAATTCTATCAACCATAAAAGACAAAAACAAAGTGGGATGATTGCAAATCACAGGATGAAAGAAACCATAATTCAAAATCCATATATCTCTAATTTGGTATTTTATAGATTTAGGTCCAAGCATGTGTGGAATGAGAAATATTTTATAGCCTTAAATATCTACATGCAATTAATCTGTTTTCATATTAGGAGGATATGGCTCCTCAACATATAACCAACCATCTTCACTATTTGGTTTTATTATTTTTAAAATCGATTGATTGTGTCTTGACTTTTATAAAATAAATCTGTATGAATTTTGGTTTAATTGTTGCTTCTTGATGAAATCAAAATAAACAAAGCTACAACATTAAATTTTGAATTTCCTATTCCAATCAAAACAAAATTTAAACCAAATCAAAAAAGCAATTAAAATCCAACCAACACACACTAAAATCACTCATCAATTGTTCTTTGCTGCAACAACTTGTCTTGCTCCAACAGCAAAGAACTCCGTGATCACCTCCAATGGCATTCCTTTTGTTTCCGGCACCTTCAAGAAAACAAATACCCAAGCGATGATGCACACCACCGCATACACTCCAAACACACCTGACAACCCAATCGAAGTCAACAAAATCGGAAGGGAGTAGGTCACGATGATATCACAAATCCAAAATGTGAGGGCGCAAATCGCGATGCACAGTCCACGAACTCTCGTTGGGAAAATCTCCGCACACAAGATGTTGGGGATCGGACCAAATCCCATCACAAAAGTACAAAAATACACAACAACGCTAGCTGTCGAGATGGCTGCATTCGCAACACTGCCAAAGTTTATCACACTTCCAACCACCAAAACTATGAGGGTCAAAAACAATACTGGAATTGTGGTCAGCAACAGAGTCCTGCAAAATTATTAACACCATCAATTTAATTCTTATTTTATTTCTACCTTAATCCATGATTCTTTGTTTGATTCAACAACAAAGTTAGTCACTACCTTCTTCCAGAAACGTCCATAAGCCTCATGGCCACAGCAATGCAAGGGAGCATCAACAAAGTTGTCATGCAACTAATAAGAAGAGATGACGATGTTGAACTGATGCCCAGATTCGCTAAAAGAACACCGACACCTGCCTCCTCAAGAATCTGAGGCGTGTAATAAAGTACGCCATTGATGCCAGAGAACTGCAAACATTACAATATTCACAGTTTAGGAAACAAAACCCATAACTAAACTAAATAAGATAATGGGAAAAAAATATTTCATTCTAATAATTGTCAATTATTTGATTAGAAGAACCATGGAAGAAATCTTGAATACAACAATGTAGTTAGAATCAAGAATCTTGGTTACCTGTTGAAGTATCTGAAGACCAACACCAACAAACAAGGCATGTTTGACTCCTGGTTCAAAAAGATCCCTCCAGCTCGGGTCTTTCAATGTGGCTTCAGATGGGTGCACCATAGCTGGTCCAATTGGGTGTTGATCCACAAAATCCTTAGAGGAAAGTGCAGATTGACTAACCAAAGCTGCAGCATGGAAGGCATTACCATCTAAAGCCATATGTGTATCGCTTCCGGCAACAGAAATCAAGGAGCCACGTTGAGATCCAGTGCCACTTTCTTGATGTAAATAGATCTTTTTTAACCCCCCTTCCTTCTTCCCATCTTGCCCTTCTCTTTCTTCCCGTTGCCATGCAAGCTGCCAACCACCTCCAATACCAGTGCTACTCACTTGGTCTCCGGCCCCATTTTGTGCAGCGCTACTATTTCTAACTCCTAGAATATTGCCATGGGAAGCAGCCTGAACCGTGTCTTTCTCTATACTTGTAGTTTGGTGAGAAATCAACGGAGAACGCAAATTGTCATCAGAATCATTTCCACCGGCATCAGACCCATAATCCATCTCTATCTCTATCACCAACACTCTCTTCATCCCAGTCTTCATGTTTTTCTTGATTTCCAGTAACACTAAACATGCTTCCAAAGTGTGGGAAAAGCATGCTTCCTTTGCTACTAGCAGCGTCTGGAAGCTTTTCATGGACACTACCAAAGAGGGTCACAAGTGGGTCCATAAGAGGAACACTGGAGTTTATAATACTTCCTTGACGAGATGCAATACCAAGTGTACTTTGTTCTGTAACAGGTCTAGCAATCCAAGATACCCCTGCGTCATGACCGTACAACTTGATTTTAGCAGCTTCTTTTGGATCTTGTTCAAGATCATTTGCATGGCCAATAATGTACTCTTCTATCGATGTTTCACCCCCAACTCCAAGGCCTTCAACTAGTAAAGCCATTTCACCTACCAAATCAAACAAAAATCATATGATTAGGTTGTTAAATAAACAATGATTCATAATAGGGGAAAGTTAATAAACAAATTGCCTAAAACGTCTTCCTTGCCACGCAACCTCTGCAAAACCTTCTTGGCTTCCTGCATTCTTCCTTTACTAACAAGCCATCTTGGTGACTCGGGTAAGAAAAATATAGTAAGTAGGAAATAAACAAGCGAAGGGATTGAAAGAACCCCAAGCATCACCTCCAATTAGGTGATTCCATTAATGACATCCCAAATACCATGCAATATGACAGAAACATCCCACCAGAACCCGTAAATTGAGGCAAAGTATTGAGTGAGCCTCTAATTTCAGGTGGTGCGGTCTCGATATATAGACAGGAACAAGAGTGACTGCCAATCCGATCCCAAACCATCTAACAGCCTAGCCAAGAGAAGGATGTAAACATTGGGTGACCACAACATAACTAGACCACTGAGGAAATAGAGAACAGAAGAGATGATGAGCATAGGACGTCGGCCAATCGAATCTGCTAATCCACCAGAGCAAGTTGTTACTATGGTTGCACCAATCAGTGACATAGCCACTATTAGACCTTCAATGGTTGGATTACTTTGTAGGTTGAACTCTTGTTTTATGTATAATACAGCTCCTGAATAGCAAAATAACAACAATTACCTTCAAGAAAACATAGTTAACAAAACCAACAATGAAATATATGATTTTAATCTTATGGACAATGGATATGATCTATTACCAGCAATGGTGGCGTTATCCCATCCTTGAAGCAAGTTACCAATAGCAGCAACAATGGCCACTAGCACAGCTCCACTCATCTTCCCAACTCCTCCTCTAGAAATCCTAATTTTAATAAAAAGAAAGAGAAAGATAGAAAGCAAAGTACGAGGAATCAGACGATTGAATTGTCGTCGATTATTTGAATAGTCGGAGGTACTAGGAATCAAACAAACAATGGCTCCATTGAGTCTAGGTTAGGAAGAAAAACAATGAGAGAAATAGCAGCAAGGAATACCGTTGTTTGTGTTGAAAAACGTCTCCATTTATAGACTTGTTATGAGGGACTAAAAGGTTAATTAGTTATATCTAGAGGGACTGTTTCAAAATTCTGATGGACTATTCCTTTTTTGCTTTTGGGAACAGTTGCTGAGTTGGCGACACTTCAATGTCGACGTTAACATTTTCACTTTTTCGATTTAAGGTTTGTAGTCCTTCTCTTATTTGATAATCTCCACATTTTACCTTTTTCCTTATATATTTTAACTAATTATTTTTTCTCCTTTTATTATCCTTTTTTTTTTGTTTATTTAAAGTGAAATCATATCTTTGGCCTATGTTTTAGAGAAAATTTCGACTAAGTAACGATTATTTCTCTAAGTAACGATGTAAAAAGTAAATATAATTCTTAATAGAGTTAGTATTCATAATATACCCCGAGCCATGGTGTTTGTCAGCTAATAAATAAACTAAAGGAACCTGAATCATATTTTCGCTTATATACGCGAACCAAATATGTGATTTCTTCAGTTTATTCATTCACTTATAAAAGTTGTGAGTGGCTATACGGGAAATTTAGTATATCTATCATTAAATTTGAATATTTGATAAATGGTTGTATTTTAAAGAAAAATGATTTGTTTTTAATTTAAAAGAGCATTTCTTTTTTGATAACATAGACACCTGTTATCAAATTCGTTTGATTCATACTCTTAGTTTCTTATTAAAAAAATGTTCACGTACCAATACTAAAAATGTGTATATCGTATGATTCATTCTTTTTGTTTCCTATTTAAAGGTGTTCATGCATTAACATTGAAAATGTGTAAATCGATTCCTTAGCAATAAATAATAGACATTCAAATATGGTAAAGAAAGATAGAAACCCATATGTAAATATTATGATTGTTGTTGGTTTTTGACATTTTATATATATATATATATATATGATAATTTATATATAAAACTATCTATTAAACATTTAAAAGAAAATTCACTTAATAGTTCTTTAAGCCATAAATGTCGTCATGTTGAGAAGCTTGATTGAATGTCTAAAATGGACAAGTTCGTGCAACCAACTTAGAGTGTATTTAACAAAAAACTTAAAATCGCAAAAATGAAGAATTTTGGGATTTTGGACTTCTCTTTTTATTTCAAGAGATTTTCTAAAACTTTCTTTAAAATGGATAAAATTTGAGAAAGATAATAAAATTCTCTAGGTTTAAAGAACTTCCTAAAAAGTATTGTTTAAAAGAGAAAAATAGTTTTTTTTCTTTTTTTACTTCTCACTCATAAAATTCTTCACAATAAATATTTAGGAAAGAAAATTACTTTTTATTAAATATATTACATAATATAACTAATAATGTAATCTTAAAAGGAATAATCTATTCTAATTGAATATATATTTTTTTGAAAATTTTCACCTTTATTACCTATTTTAAATTAAATTTGAACAGAATGGTGGGAGATGCTCTTGGCTTTTGGATATAGATCATCTTTATATCAGACATTGATAAATGTTAATAGATCATCTTCATGTACCAACCCTTAATAACATAGATCATCTTCATGTACCAACCATTAAAGTTTTCTTTATTTGTAAGATACAAATATGAACTTCTATTCAACCACTTTGCTATTACCACTTATATTAGTACCCTTTTCTTAGGCTTGGTTTGGCAAGCATAAGCTAGCTTATAAGCTAGCTGATAAGCTAGCTTATAAGCTAGTCCATCCAAACATGTACCAGGAAGCTAGCTTATCAGCTAGCTTATAAGCTAGCTTTTTGAAACGCTACTTTGAGTAGCTTATGAGAAGCTTATTGTAGTTTTTTCCAATTATACCCTTATTAATATTAATTATTAAATTCAAAGGTACCCTTTTTGGTCATTTTACATACTCATAAGCTAGTTTTTGCCAAACATAATTTGTTCAACAGCTAGCTTATCAGCTACTAGCAAGCTTATCAATCAACAGCTAGCTTATCAGCTATCCGCTAGCTTATCAGCTACCAGCTAGCTTATAAGCTACGCTTGCCAAACATAGCCTTAGTCATATTTCTTTAAAACATTTCTATAGGTCATGTACACTAAATCTTAGTGGTCTTTTAGAATCATCACGTCAACTTTTATAATTATTAACTACACCAATATCAAAAATGACCAACATTACAATATCATACTTCAAATTTTAATCTAATATAAATATATAAAGGTCTAATAATAAAAGCACAATGTATGTAATTTTAATGACACAATTACGTTTATATTTTTTAGAAAATTAACTTTAACCCTTTGTTAAATTAATATTTCTTTAGTAATATTGGTTTGATATAAATATTATAATCAATTTAATAAAATTAGAAAATTAGTTTATTTATTGTTAATTGTGATTTATAAGTTAATAGTTAAAGAAATATATTGTATAACTTAATGGACCTCACATGTAGATTTGGCATTACAATCGCACGTTTTTATACTGTGAGAAACTCTTTGCTAGGTGTCATGCAACATTGGCACATCATCTTGAAATGCATTTAAAAGCCTAAGTAGTAATAGGAAGGTTGGTGATTGGTGAAGATGGTTTCATATATCATGCTTTCTCTTTACTCACATGTCATTCGTTTATGAATGGGCCGGAATAGATAGGGGTGAGCACGGTTCGGTTCGGTTCGGTTTTTGGCCGGAACCGAACCGAAAACCGAGCCGTTTCGGTTTTCGGTTTTTTTCGGTTCGGTTTTCGGTTTTTTCGGTTTTCGGTTTTTCGGTTTTTTTCGGTTCTCGGTTCGGTTTTCGGTTTTTCGGTTTTTTTTTTTTTCGGTTTTTGTTTTTTTTTTTTTCGTTTTTTCGGTTTTTTCCCCCGGTTTTCGATCTATAACTCTATGTTTCTTCCATTTTTCAACCGGTTGGTGAAACGGTTTGACTTTCGGTTTTCGGTTATCTTATATTTTCAACAATAAAAGTATAAAATAATAAAATTAAGTAAGTTTACGAATCGTCAAAATACAAACAAGATGTTTCAGGCGTTAGGATTGCTTGTTTCGTGAAAGATCAAGGGGAAATCCATAACATATATGGATATATATATATAAGATGTTTGAACCTTCCCTATATATATATATATATAATATATTATAAAATTTTAAAATAATATATTATTTTCGGTTCGGTTTTTTTCGGTTTTTTTCGGTTCGGTTTTTGAGCCAAAACCGAAACCGAACCATTTGGTTTTTCGGTTTTCGGTTTCGGTTCGGTTTTTCGGTTTTTTTTTCGGTTTTCGGTTTTTCGGTTTCGGTTTTTCGGTTTTTTTTCGGTTTTTCGGTTTTCGGTCCGGTTTTTGCTCACCCCTAGGAATAGAATTGGTTTACGAAATATATTAAGCTATATTTGGCAAATTGGCTTATAAGCTAGCTGATAACCGATAAACTAGTTGTTAACTTATAAGATAGTTAGTAGCTGATAAACTAGCTTATAAGGTCATCATTACCCGTACAGGTCATGCAAGTATTACCAGCTGCCACCTCAGCGCCACATCAGCTTTACCACCATCTTACCACTACCATACCATTCCATCCTTACCCGTACCACTCATACCACCTATTTTATTTAAATATTAAAATATTATCTTTATATATATAGACTGTATGTATATATATATGTGTGTGTGTGTGTTTGGGATTTTTTTTGAACGGTCCGCGGGTACCGATTAAGTAGCTTGCAGGTGTGGTACCATTCATCCACTACGGTGTTACCACCGGTACCGGTTGCCTGCAGCCTCCCAATAAACAAATTATGTTTGACAAAAACTAGCTTATGGTATGTAAAATGACCAAAAAGAGTAAATTGGGATAAAATAAACTACAAATTTGGTCCCTGTAGTTTACCAAAACCAATGGAACTCGTTCCTGTGGTTTAAAAACTACACTGGACGTCTCTGAGGTTCGTGTTTTGCTTTGGATTTGGTCCCTCCTCACTAACACCCAAAAAACTACTGATCTTGAAAAATATTGTGTAAATATAAAGATACACATTGTAAATAAAATCAATGTGTATCGAACAAAATCATTGTGTAAATTCAAGAAATGTTTATGAACATATGTTGATCACTGTTAATCTCATGTCATCCCATGAATTGTGTTTTAAAAGAAAATTGATCTGGTGCATCAAATTTCAAATGTGTATTTACTTCTCGTTCAACTCCAATAGATTCTTCATTTTGGAGATAACATTGGTACTAATTACACATATCTAATCAAATATTATTTTTTTCACGTAAAAAATTATCTCAAAAATTCTTATTGATCGAATTTGAAGAGTTCTACAAATTAGGAGTTTTTTGTATTCTCTTATAGCTTCTTCATTTTGGATAATCTGTTGGAGCACAAATTTGTTCAAAAATCCTTATTTTCTTTATTTTATAAAATCTGTTAAAGGTGCTCTCATAAATCACGTTTGATATCGGCATTGATCCAGTAATTCTTATCTTAATGTATCTTATTCAACTGTTGATGATAACTTCTCATGTTTCTTAAATTAATTCAATTTCTTAGTGGAACCAAACTCACATAATATACTATATTATTAGAAAATCTTAAACTTGAAACAAAAAAAGGAAATTTATATAAATTTATTTGGCATCCCATCTTCACAACTTGAACCAATAATAAAACGTGAATGCAAGAAAACAACAAAAGAATGCCTAATACTATATATGAAATATGAATTCTTGGTAACAATTTACAAGGAATGCATAGAATCAATATATATCATCACAATTCACATGCCTGCCTACCAATAAATAAAAATAATCATGACCATTTAAAAGATAGATACTATAAATGTAAAAGCTTAGAAAACACGCATTTAAATAATCCAATTAATAGTTAGGGGATAGTTCTCCAAAATGTATTAAACTATCCCCAAAAATCTATTGTGTGTATCAACCTACGAAAATTGCTATTGTGTGTATCAAAGTTTGTTTTTTGTTCTATTGTGCGTATCAGATGACTTGTTACCGGTTGAACCGTAAACCATTGCCGGAGATGTCGCCGGAGATACAGAACACTCGCCGGAGACCTAATACCGCCGCTGCAACCACCACAAACCATCACCGGAGATCCATTGCCACCATTGTAAACCATCACCGCCGTTGTTTAGCCGGTAAACCATCGCCGGAGATGTCGTCGGAGATCTAGAACACTCACCGGAGACCCAATACCGCCGCTGCAACCACCACAAACCATCTCCGGAGACCCATTTCCATCGTTGCAAACCATCACCGCCGTTGTTTAGCCGGTAAACCATCGCCGGAGATCGTCGCCGGAAACTGCGAACCACCGTGCAAACCATCATCGATGTTGTTGCAAACCATCACCGCCCTCCAACGACGACCTCCAATGCCGACCTCCAATGCCGACCTCAAACGCCACCCACCACCTATCGCCACCGCAACCAGAACCCACCACCCATCGCCACCTAAACCAGAACCCGCCACTCATCGCCATCGCAACCAAAACCCACCACCCATCGTTATCGCAACCAGAACCTCCAATGCCGACCTCCACCAATGCCGAAGATGATCACCCGTGACAAAGAATGGTCGGAAGAGCGCCGAAACAGTGATCGGAACGTGGTCGCCGGAGGTAACCGGTTGATAACCGGTTGTTCCGGTCATGTGTAACACAATAGAACAAAAAATAAACTTTGATACACACAATAGCAATTTTCGTAGGTTGATACACACAATAGATTTTTGGGGATAGTTTAATACATTTCGGAGAACTATCCCCTAATAGTTAATGCCCAATTAAAACAACCACACTCACTTTTGTGTACTCTATATATATTTGAGTTTGTAAATAATTTATTTTTCCATTCAGGTACGGCTAATTCACCAACCCAACAACTATATAAATATTTCCATCAATTAATCGTTTTCATTTTACCACCCGTATCCAATAATTAATTAGTGAAATATGGTTGATTAAGATGGCATGTTATGTTTGCATTCATCTATTTGTCACATAAGTTATAATATTATAAATCACATATATATATATATATGTGGACAAATGAAGAAATTAAACTAAACCAACATCATGTGCTTTGTTTATACAAAGATCTTGAAATTGTCATTTTCCTTAATACTTTTAAAAATAAAACCTATCCCCAAAGAATAGCATTTTTTTTTCAAACAAATAGATCTCAAAATCCATCAATAGATCGAGAAAAAACTAATTTCAAATTATGAAAATAAGTTTTCATTTCACTTTATAACCTCTTGACTCTTGTGGTATTACTTGTCAAGAAATATAAGTTTCATTATAGAAAATTCTTTTTAAAAGACAAATGTGAAAATATCAAGAGTTTAAGGGAAGAAAGAAATACAATATATATATATGCCGAGAGGGAGGTTCATACAAGAACAAGGGTATTTGCAAGAACAAAGGAACCCATTTTGAGCCACACATTGATGTGGGCCCATGTGGGTCCTACATAATAAAAAATCATATATAATTTAGTGGTGGGACCCACCTGAATCATATATGATTTTTTATTATGTGGGACCCACATCACATGTGATCCAGAATTGTTCCTTTGTTCTTGCAAATTGATTTTGTTCTTGTTTGAACCTTTTTCTATATGCCGATATAAAGTTATTCACCAATAATTAACTGCAACACTTTTTCCTATTCAACTCAATACATGTCCATTCACTAAATTTGTTCTTTACTTCTTTATAGTAGAACAAGATGTTTGTACAAATATGATTATGCACTCTTCATACATATATATATATATATAGGGGAAAGTTTCAAATTTGAACCACTTTTTGGTTGTGAACGTGAGGACAGCCGAGAGAATGACTTATTAACCATTCTACCCCAGGTTCGAATCCAGACGTTTCCAGATTATGACCACTGGAGATTAACTCAAGGCAGCATGCTTTAGCTGTCAGTGCACCTTGTCGGGATTAGTTGCGACAAAGACTCGGATACCTTTCCAAAAAAATATATCCTCCATTTGATATATAATTCAATAAAATTATGATTTTGCAATTCTTTGACTCAAATGTAATTCTTAATAGATGTTCTTCATAACATGCATCCTGATAAGTATTTTCTTCTAGTTTTATCATATTGTTGTAAATTCAAGGTTTTGCATCATAAGGCAGATAGTCTCTTAGACGAATAAAGAAGGTCATGAATTCAAAGAAGACGGATGCAAATTAATTCCATACAGTGAACCTTTTGAGAATTTATGAAATTGTGATAACCTTAAAAACTAGTACATCATGTGCTATTTTCTATGTTTTTTGGTTTCTAAGATTATGATTTATAATATTCATTAACACATATATCTTTTACATTATGAATATTTTTGACATATTCAACACCACTCTAAAATATTGACTATATATTGCTTGTTTCAGAGAAAAAATAAATAAATAATCACATTTATTTATGATATCCTTTATCCATTTGTTAGTGTTGAAATGTAACATTTCAACATCTTGATCATTTGTAGATATGGGATCTTAGCTACAAAGTACTTTTAACTACTTTTGTATATTTTAGTTCTTTTAATTTAATTAGTTTTATAAGATCATAAGAAATAAGTTTTAACCCCCTTGTGAACCTTTCTGCTTTTGCCCCTATCATCTTTATTTAATTAATGATGTTCTCTTTCTCTTTACATGAAAAACAAAGACTTACAATACTATATGAACACATATGTAAACATCATTGTACTTGGACAACAGATGAGATGAAACAAAAAGACAAGAGCACTAGGACAAAACAACAATACATGAGAAATAAAAAACAATCAAAAATAAGATTAACTTATGTACAAACAAAACATATTTTTTTGTATTGATCTATCTTATTCATTATCTAAATTTATGAATGAAAACACCTCCTCCCTTTAATGCAAGCATTTTCATAGTTTGAACAAGAGGATGAGACCGTTTTTTCTAGAAAAAAACCATTTTCCTCTACTATAATCTTTATTTGATTGATCAAATACTTTTTTCTTTTTTTAACTAAATCAGAATTTGTTTTTTTTAATGCTTACATAACGGTGATTTTGTAATTTATTCGACGTGAAAGGAGTATTCATATATGCATATGGTTTAACGTTGAAATGGTATTTTTCTTTGCCTGCCTGAATTAACCATGTCATTTGATCAATTATTGTTCTTTAGAGAAACTAACACTTTAGTATTTTTCTTTTTTTCTTTTTAACACTTCGTTACTTGTTTGGGGAAGTGTTTGCATGTTTTATTTCCATCCCTTGTGCATTTTTAGCTTAGTTTTCTTTTTCATTTTTAGTGTTTCTCATGTATTTTTTTGTTTTTGTTTAGTTTTAGTTTAGAGTCGTCCTTGTGTCCCATATGCATTTAACCGTTGTTTTTGCGAGCTTTTTACAGTGTGTACAGGTGCCTTGGGTAATGAGGATGATGGAAGTGGTGATGGCGGAGAGGACGAGATGGATGAAGAGGTAGAGATGGACTCGCCGCACCCTAGAAGACCATCCGGACAAAGGAATAAAAAAGGCGAATAAGGGAATCCTCGATCACGCGGCTTGTAAAAAGCGCACACGCTACTTTTGGAAGCTGCCTCAAAATCTGAAGAGCCTAGCGATCGCTAGCTGTGATCCCTAGTTGCGCCTGCAGCCCCAAACTTTTTCCTTTACAGGGGTAGTTTAGTCTTTTTGTTCGGTGTTCAAATAGGTTTTTGACCTAGTTTCTAGACATTTATATCAGTAGCTGTTTTTCATACTATTTTGGGAACTTTTGAAGATTTAACTTAGATTTGGGGCTGGATTGAAGGATTAGAGCTCTACAATTCGTTATCAAGCCTATGACGTGACGGATTGATTCATTTCTTGTAGAAATCTGCACTTTGGGAGTAATCGTATCTCTTTTTCCCTATCTTCAACCCCTTTGCTCTTTATTTTGATTGTTATTATTGTGGTTTTTGCTAAAACTTGGTATTTTGGGATTATTTGTCTAATTTCCTGCACTTTTTATATATGAAATCTATGATTTTATGCATCAATTTTGTGTGTTGATTTATCTTTTTTTGTCTCAGATGCAATTTACTTTTAATTAGTTTTAATCTAGTTGTTTATATGCTTAATTAGTATTTTAGGATTTGAATGATGGTAGAATTTGATAGTTATAGTTTTGTCTGGTTGATTTCATTACTTAGTATAATTTTAGGTTTTGTTAATTACCATCAATTATTAGTGTTAATGGCTAGGATTCGAATTTTTTTTCAAATTCTGTTATCGTTCTCGTTTAATTGTTATCTCTTAGTGTCTTGATTGCTTTGGATTGATGAACATCTTATGGTGTCGGTTTTTGCCTGGTTAATTGTTTTATAAAATGTTTTTTCACAAATGACCTCCATGATTTAATCAACTAATGTAAGTTAGAGATTATCATGGATTAATGAGGTCTTCAATCATTGATTCAATAACAATACTCGAATGGAAATTCGATCATTGTTTAGATAAATTAATCGGGATTATTTGAAACATCATGGAAATAGGTGTTATAATTAATTGAGGATTTTGTCAGGTGATTCGTGTCTTAACAAATTTCGGTATGGAAATAACCGACTTTTGTTAAGAAGGGTCCGCGTCTCTTCGGAAGAGGGATGTAGACATCTTAATTTAGACCCGACAATTTCCACTTAAATAGATGCCATTTGATCTTCATCTTCCCTCGCAAATTAGTGTAATTACTTCTAATTCCTTGATTTGAGTGTCTTAATATCTTTCGTTTTGTCTAGTTAAGTTTTAATTCTAGATTCTCATTAGGATTTAATGTCTCCTAGTTAAGCGTTGTGCCCTTTAATTAGTGTCATATTAATTAGTTTAGATTAGTGTTTCTTGTTTTCGTTGTTGACATGTTTAGATTCTAATTAGTTTTCCATGTTCGCTCTTATATGTCTAGATTAATTAGCATTATTTCTTCTTAATTAAGTCTAGTAGTTAAATTAGATTAAGTTAGTTTATTTTGCGTTTCCGTCTAGTTTTAATCAAATCAAACCAAATCTTGATTTTGATTGTGCACGACTAGCTATTACTAGAGGTGTCATCTCGTGTTTAGTCCCATTGCCTCTCTATGTTCGACCTGTATGTTACGACACCGTACACTTACGGTAATCTCTTTTAATGAGATAAAACTTTTAGTTTGTAATTTAATGGAAAACAAATTTTAAGCAAACAGAAGTTTGTGAACAAAAGGAAGACAATTGCTTAATTGAAAGGGTAAATATGTTAATATTATTTCCAAAAATGGGATGTGTTTTCTCCTTTGTATTTTTTCATTTACACGGGCTTAACAACAACCGGCTCAAATAGCCCAAATAGGATTTACAATCTCAACCCAAGTCCAAAAACAGAAAAGTACATGACTAAATTACAGATTTAGTTCCTATGGTTTATAAAAATCATTGATTTCGTCCCTATGTTTTAGAATTATAAATCTTTACTTGATGTATTAATTTTCTTTAGATTTGATACTTGAGTTTAGCGGCCATTAAAGAAGTTGCGTTAAGTGGCCCATGTGGTGAACATTTGAAGGTACTTTGGTCAGTTTCTATTTCTTATATGACACATTTTATCGTATAGAAGTATATAAAGCATATGTATAAATAACTAAAATTAGATATTATTTAGAATAAAACAAAACCCTAAGATTATAGCAACCCCCCCCCCCCCCTCTTTTTCTTTTCTTCTATTTCTTTCACATTTGTGCATGAGAAAATGGTTCAAAAAATCAGATTCTGAACCCTAAGTTGTTTTGAACCACTGTAGATGGATATCATCAGTGATGGACAAAAGCTGCTATGCTTCTGCAATTGTGTTGGGATTTGGGACTAGTAGGTTGGTCCAATCATGTTATGCCACCACCTCCATGAGCTTGAATTTTAGGATTTTGAGTTCGATCTTCGGTTTTTATTAAAAATACACGAGTTCTGTAATTTGAATGAATGTACATGGATTCTGCCATTTATCGATATAATGCTCTTTCACATTTGAGTTAAATGTTCCAGAATTCATGAGTTGAATTTTCTTGATTTTTTTGAAAGGTGTCATGGGCTATGTCCAGACCAATCTCGACAAATTACAACTGTAAGACATCGACGCCTGATAACTCAGTAGCCGCAATTGTTATCGACATCAAATTTTTTTTTAATTTTTGCTTTTTTTTTAAATTTCTTGGTCGAAGAAGATTGAAGTTCTTGAATTTAAGTTTTTTTAAACATGGTGGGAGGAAGAAGACAACAATGCCCACATATGAGAAGCACGTGCAGTCACTTGACATAAGGGATTTAGCAACCATTGATTCAAGAACCAAATTTCAAAACATTTTGCAACAATAGGGGATGATTTGTTTTTTTTGAAACGCAATCTCTATAAACCGTATTTAGAAATCTATTAAAGATTTGTAATAAGAACCATCGGTATTGATGAAACCAAACATAGATCACATCACATAAACATAAATGAGTTGGAAATTAAGGTGGAAAAGTATTTAGAAGGTTTATAGAATAAAATAAGAAATAAAACAATAATAAGTTAGATATAATTTTTTAAATAAAATTACATATAAGATGCACATTACATAGACATGCCATGCCCATCCTATCCCTAAAAAAATTCAATAATTTACTTTTATCTTGATGAAATCCAAGTTTGTTATGATATTGATTATAAATCAATGCTACTTTTATGTAACCATATTTCTTCTAAAGTTAATATATTGATATTTGATACAACAAGTAACTAAACAAGTTAAAAGAATATATTAAAAAATAATGATTTGAATTATAAGATTGGCATGTGTGGAGGAATCTTTGTTGGGGGACACACATACATACATACTTTCATACCACATGCATATCTAACCCTTTCTTTTTCATTATTTTTATTTATTTACCACTTTTAATCTGGATCTTCCAAGCAATTTATTTTCTGTATAACACTTTGTCTCATGTAATATTCCTCATAAAAGATTCTGATTCAAGTGTATTTTCAATTTCATTGAGATTTTAATTGTCTAATAAATACAAACCTCACAAGTCATATCTAAATAGCATAACAAGATTTAGCTTTATGTTTAAACCAAATTGATACCATATCTAGAAGATTAAAGAAAGAAAGAGATCAAAACAAGAATCAAAAAACAATTGTATACATAAGAACCAACAATATTAAGAAAAAAGAAGTGTAGAAGTTATTTTTTGATTACTAACCCATCCAAATAATAATTGTATTTCATACAAATATTTTATATAATTAAACCTAAAGCTCTTAATCATTCATATTTTTCTGTCTAATTTAAAAGAAAGGAAAAAAAGGAAATTGAATTTCTTTTGTTTTGTTTGTTGATATCCAATGAATCTCTCCCTTCATGAGAAGTAGAAGATTCTTTTTTTAATAATAATGATGGAATGGTCTTTTGTTTACCCTTTATACCCCTGATACCCATAGATCTGTATATGCCCAATGCAAGTGTTTCTGGATGACTGATATGTCCAAGATTGGCAATTTATATTTTTATTGACTCTTTCAAACCCTATGTCCCTTTCCTCCCTTAAACATTCATTCAATGCTATCATATAACCCTCTATCTTTACCCAAAATCAAATTTAGACCCTAATAATTTTCTAGCATGAAGCAACATTAGCTCCAAGCATATCATCAAATACCATTCAAGATTTACACTTGAGAAGTGACTTATAGTGCACAAGTGAGAAAAACAAGACCAATGGGTTATTCATCAACACAAATTAAGTAAATGCTAAAGAGTTAAGTCAAACTCTTTATCTTTACCACAAGAACATCTCACATTAAATAATATTGTGGAATAAAGGGTCAACATCACTTACTTGATAACAAAAGGTAAAATATTAAGGGGTGTAACTAAATGCATCCTTACATATTGTTAACGGGAATGGTATTTGCATCTCTATGAATATCAAAATAGAAATGCTATTTGCATCTCTTTGAATGTAAAAAGCAGGTTGTTGAGGTTGATGATGTGTAAAAAGAAAATCATTTATAAGGGTGCACTTAGCAATCCATATAGCCTCCTCCATTGCTATTACATCCTTACCTATTGATTCTTTTTTTTCCACATACGTCAACATCAAGAGTAATTTTATTACGTTCCTAATACAGATGATATGACTTGACTTGATTCTGAAATTAATTAGCATTCCTTAAATTGACCTCTTTTAAGTATTTTGATTTGGGTGTTTTTGAGATGTTTTTTTTTGTTAATGAAAAGAGGAGATGAGGATGTAATGGATAGAGGAGATGGAGGGAGTGATGTGTAAATTGTTGTGTTTGTGGATAGAGAAAGTCAAGAGAGAGGGAGAGAGGTAATAAGTTAGCAAGCTGGTCAGCACCCACCTTCCACCACCACTTCCACCTCCTCCTTCCTTCCTTCCTTCGTTCCTTCTTCTTGGCAATAACACGGGAGCCTTCCTAAACTTGTCAACACCCACCAAACATATCATCATTCATATTCACATACCATCTTCTTTTTTCTTCTTCTTATTCAGACTCTGATCGCTGCTGCTTCACTTTTATATTCATCCATCAGGTACCTTCACTAGATCTGTCTCTCTACCTTTATTAACTTTTAATTCATTCATTTTTTTCACTTTCTTTTTAAAATTTCTCACATGGGTTTCCCATCAAATCACCAAATTTGAAAGCTTTTTCTTCATTTTCAACAACTTTTCTCAGATGGAATATTTTTTTGGGGGTATAAACTCAAGATTAGCAGCAAATTTGAAAGCTTTCTCTTCATTTTCAACTAGTTTTCTCAGATGGGTTTTCTTGTAATTAACTTGTCCGATCTGTCACAAAGATCTTTTTATCAAAAAAAGAAAAAAAAGTCCTTTATTGTGTCACTTTAGTTCCTATCTTTATGCTTTATTTTTGGTTCATCAATTAACAAGATATAATAGAAGATTTGTTGAGAGTGAATGTCTGAGTTTGTGATCTGAGGATATTTGATGAAATCTTTTTGCAGCAAATTTGATGAGAAGAAGAGTGGATGAAAGAAAAGGTGTAATCTTTGTCTGTTTGAAGGATTGTTGATTGTTTTTATGGGCAATACATGCCGTGGATCTTTTGGAATAAAAAACAATACACAGGGCTTCAATAAGCCTGAAGACCAATCCCTCAACACCACACAAAACCCTTCTAACAACTCTTTGGATTACTCACCAACCACCTTGATCTCTCAACACCTTATAGCCCAAGAATTTTCCAAAGATCCCAATCCCAATCCTTTACCTCTTCCAAATCCAAAGAAAGACCCAATCATGAGCCGCCATGGAAACTCTAATCAAGCATACTATGTTCTTGGTCATAAAACCGACAACATTCGCGATGTCTACACTTTGGGTCAGAAGTTAGGCCAAGGTCAATTCGGCACCACCTATTTGTGCACTGAGATAGCAACTGGGGTGGATTATGCCTGTAAGTCGATTTCCAAGCGAAAGTTGATTTCCAGAGAGGACTTGGAGGATGTTAGGAGAGAGATTCAGATAATGCACCATTTGGCAGGACACAAGAACATCGTGACCATTAAGGGTGCATATGAAGATCCTCTTTATGTTCATATTGTTATGGAGCTTTGCAATGGAGGAGAGTTGTTCGATAGGATCATTCAGAGGGGACATTATAGTGAGAGGAAGGCGGCTGAGTTGACTAAGATCATTGTGGGCGTCGTTGAGGCATGCCACTCGCTTGGGGTTATGCACAGAGACTTGAAGCCCGAGAATTTCTTGTTGGTTAACCGAGATGATGATTTCTCACTCAAAGCAATTGATTTCGGACTCTCTGTTTTCTTCAAGCCAGGTAAATGTTTCACATACTAGCTGATTAAAATTATTAAACATTAAGCTAGGTTATAAAAACGTAAAACAACTTAAAAGAAATTAGAAATGTACAAGGGACATAATTGGAAAAAGAAATCTGGCTTATGAGAAAACAAAGATAGCCTTTTGAATAAGCTAGCTTATGATGGCTTTAGTACTAGCTAGCTGGTTTCAAGAGCTTATTGTGGTTGTGGTTGGTTCAGGTCAAATTTTCACAGATGTGGTAGGAAGCCCATATTATGTGGCTCCTGAGGTGCTTTTGAAGCATTATGGTCCAGAAGCGGATGTGTGGACAGCCGGTGTCATACTTTACATACTACTAAGTGGTGTGCCTCCGTTTTGGGCTGGTACGTACGTCTTAAACATGCAGCCTTTCGTCTGTATTTGTGGATTATATCATCAAGAATGCTCACTTCAGTGTTCTTTTCTGTAGAAACACAACAGGGGATATTTGATGCAGTTCTGAAAGGATATATAGACTTTGAATCAGACCCGTGGCCCCTTATATCTGACAGTGCAAAGGATCTTATTAAGAAGATGTTATGCTCCCGACCCTCGGACCGCCTAACTGCTCATGAAGTTCTCTGTATGCTATCTTAGAATGTCTTTTGACTTCAAATAATCTTTCTGGTTCAAGATTATTTATGCACCTATCTGAATTGTACAGGTCATCCTTGGATTTGTGAAAATGGTGTTGCGCCTGATAGAGCACTGGATCCAGCAGTTCTTTCTCGTTTGAAGCAGTTCTCTGCCATGAATAAGTTAAAGAAGATGGCTTTACGGGTATGTGTATACTACTGAATCTTATCATTTTTTTGAAAAGAATTTGATTTTTTTTTTCAAATAGCAGGCAAAAGCAGTGTTGATTTAGGCTATGTTTGGCAAGCGTAGCTTATAAGCTAGCTGGTAGCTGATAAGCTAGCTGTTGATTGATAAGCTTGCTAGTAGCTGATAAGCTAGCTGTTGAACAAATTATGTTTGGCAAAAACTAGCTTATGAGTATGTAAAATGACCAAAAAGGGTATATTTGAATTTAATAATTAATATTAATAAGGGTATAATTGGAAAAAGCTACAATAAGCTCCTCATAAGCTACTCAAAGTAGCGTTTCAAAAAGCTAGCTTATAAGCTAGCTGATAAGCTAGCTTTCTGGTACATGTTTGGATGGACTAGCTTATAAGCTAGCTTATCAGCTAGCTTATAAGCTAGCTTATGCTTGCCAAACAAAGCCATAATGTTTTTGTTTTCTTCCAGGTGATAGCAGAAAGCCTGTCTGAAGAGGAGATTGCTGGTTTGAGAGAAATGTTCAAGGCAATGGATACTGATAACAGTGGTGCAATAACATTTGATGAACTTAAGGCCGGTTTAAGGAAGTTTGGTTCTACGTTGAAAGATACAGAGATACGAGACCTTATGGATGCAGTAAGTTTAATCATATTCATTGGTTTGTTATAAATTTTAATGGTTTAGCTGATATGGGTGGGTTTTCAGGCTGATGTGGACAACAGTGGTACAATTGATTATGGAGAATTCGTAGCTGCTACGATTCACCTCAACAAACTGGAACGAGAGGAGCACCTTGTGGCAGCGTTTCAGTATTTTGACAAAGATGGAAGTGGTTATATAACGGTTGATGAGCTTCAGCAAGCTTGTGCAGATCATAACATGACTGATTTTCTTGTAGAGGATATCATCAGAGAAGTTGACCAAGATAACGTAACTTCTAATCCTCTTCAATAGTTAATTAATCGAGTATATATGTATATTTTGGTGTTCCCTTATATATGTATGAATGGGAAATGTGAATGATTATGATACAGGATGGGAGGATTGATTATGGGGAATTTGTGGCCATGATGACAAAAGGAAATGCAGGCGTTGGAAGAAGAACGATGCGCAACAGTCTGAATATGAGCATGAGAGATGCACCAGGGGCTCTCTAGCTAAGATTTTCTTTCAACACAGGTACCTGTTGTTGCCCAACAGTCCGAATATTTGACAGTATCAGTAGTTTTTATATTCTTGTATGCATACAAATTGCAGATTGTACAGCAGGATGATGGCAATAGGCTACGATTGAGCTTGATTAAGATGGTTTGCTGAAAGATTGGACGGCCGTGGATGTTGGATGTTTTGTTGTTTTATGTTGTTGTCTTATTGAAAAAAAAATGTTATAACTTAATGAGTGCACAGTTTCTTGTTCTTGTTCTTCTTGTTGTTGTTCAAATTCTTGTAAGTGGTACAATACTTTCACTTGTTGCTGCTTAATTTTAATAGCTAGTTGAATCAACTGAACTTATTATGCAACTACTTGATATGTTTTTCTTGTTGCTTATATATATAAAATATATTTCAAACAAAAACAAGCTTACAAACACATGAAAAAGATTTGTTTAATAAAATTTCATCTTATTCTATCTACTTATTCTACGGAAGTTGTGCAATTCCAGCTCCAAACACAAACAGCTGTTAATTCCCATTGAAGGTGCTATACTCCTGAAGTTTCTGATGAAGTTACAATCTCCTGCAAAAGAATCCAGATGCATACTTGTTAGAAATGTGTAGCAAATAGCAACGAAAAACAACAGAATACTTATCGCATATTATGTACTTTTAACTCCGTGTTTCTTGAAAAGATGCATTTTGATGTGATATTCCGTCCCGCTTCCAACACCCATCCAACCTCGCACCAAGTCTCTCCTCCATCTTCGGTTTCTTTCACTGAACTCCACAAGTTCTTTGGGAGCAAAACCAGATGCTCTTCATTTCGTACCAATTTCTCTACGCCATCGACTTTTACAAGTTGTTGAAGAAAGCTCTTCTGCCATGATCAAACAAACGAGTTCTTAATCAATGAAATCAAAGCATACCCATCATTAAAGATGCAATTTTTGTTCTGATAAACTCACATCGGTAGAGTCTTGGAATTTGGCTACGGAGTTTGAACATTGCCACACACCTGAAGCTTGTGAACCAGCAAGTGTTTGTGTTTTAGCAAAAGCGGAATCACGGATGGCACATCCGCCTAACTGATCCCCGTTTCTAAAGGGACCATACCATTGTTCCACAAACACCTTAATGTTCTTCAACGCTAACCTCTTGTTATCATCAACACCCATAACTTGAACAATCCTGACACGCGACTCTTTATCACGAGGATCAATCAAACAATGCTCCAACTCCAATACTATTGTTGATGAACCCGGTTTCTGTGTGGACCAAACAGCGGTGTAGCATCCATTGGATTGGTATGCAAATGCAGAAACCATGTTATCCGGACCTCCTATGACCCTTTCGTCAATGGTCCACCGAGTGGCTGCATCAGCTTCGCAGCCGACGGTTGGAAGCAGTTTTATTAACTTGTAAACTGCGGAGGAGTTGTCTGGTTGAGCAAGAGTGGGGCACTGAGTCTGCCAATCGAAAACTTGAACCTCCCAATCGCGATAAGCGTTGGGGACTACGTTTTCAGGGAGCTCGATTGGTTTGCCATGGATGGTGAAATCAGCCCCAAACCCATCCCATTCGCCAGAGATGTTACGAGCAAACTCAGACCAGCAGTCTTTTCATTTCAGTTATCATCCATCCCATCATAAAGAAATAAGAAATATCATCAATATGAAGCAATTAAAAAAAGCTAAAATTGAAATCTTGATACAAAATGAGAAAAAAGGTAAGCAATTGGAATGAATTGTGTAGGTATGAATTGAAGGAAGGAAGGAAGTTACCAGCGGTGGAGATGGCGGCGTTGTGTTGATGAATTGGGGCGGTGTTGGCGGTTGCAGACGACATGATGGAAGCACGACGATTGAATCGGAAAGATGGGAATCGGAAAGATGGAAATTGGGATTGGAATTGGGGGATTGTGGGAATTAGGGTTCTATTGGGGCTTGGGATTGGGATGAGGGTGGTGGCACTGGCACTGGCAACCACAACCACGCCCGCCATCTCCGGCTTTCCTTTTTACAACGTTTGTTTATTGATTTCTTTCAATCGTTTTTGTAAATTAAAAATAAATTAAAATTAAAATTAAAATGTGAGGTTCCAATGGATTCCGATTCTTGGCGGCGGCCCTCTCAAGTCTCAAATATCTGATTTTCGGTTACTTTTGGATTTGTTAGTTACTTAAAACTACACCACCTCCGATTTCACTTTTAAATTCTTCTTTCTTTCTTTACCAAATATTTGATTTTCATAAATAACGTATTTTAGTCACAGTATTACGATTGTGTTTGGCAAACTAGCTGATACAAGGACGGATCTAGCTTAGTGGATCTAGTGGCACATGCTACTGTTTCATTCCTTTCTCGTAGTGTAAAAAGTTATAGGGTCGTAAAAGGTGCTACCGTATTAATTTGTTATGTGCCCCCATATAGATTTTGAGAGTGCAATAAAAATACAAATGTTCCTTGGTTGAGTTGGTAAGTTTTTTATTTTTCAAACTTGAGGTCTTTGGTTCAAGTCTTGTTAGAGTTGTTTTTACTAAATTTACTATTGAAAAGCAATGGACAAACCAGTAGACTAATTTAAATTATATGAAAAGTAATCCAGCTTATGAATATTTATGTTTGGCAAAAACTGGTTTATGAGTATGTAAAATGACCCAAAAAAATATCTTAGGGTATAATAATTAATATTAATAATAATATAATTGAAAAAAACTACAAAAAACTTTTGAAACGCTAGTTGGAAACTTCTTATTAGCTTATCATCTTCTAGGAAAAGCAATAAGTTGTTTTGAAGTGGTTGGATGTGATGCTTACAATACAACTTTTTAGAAAGATGGTCGGTTTTTTAAGAAGACAAAACATTGAAACTTTTTAAAAAATTAGATAAGCATTAAGTGTTTATCGTCAAACACACTCCCAAACACCCCGCAATTATCATTTTTTAAAGGATCAATGCTAATCTATCATATAAACTACTTTTTAAACATATCACACTATAACAAGTTAAATGAAACTTATACTTTATATTAGATCAAATCATTTTTCCCGTATTTAATGATTTTTTTTATTGCACTAATCTTCTATCTTCATATATAGTCCTAGTTGTAACTTCAAGTTAACGGGCTTTTAGGATTTAGCTACCGTTTATTAGCCAAGTTTTTTAAAATGTATACAAAATTATACTATTTTGAAAGAAAATCTAAAATTAGAAGAAACATGTCAAGTTCAAAAGTTAAAGGTTAAAAGATAGATCCCAAATTAGAGGGACCGGTTATACCAAAAGAAATTTCAAGTCAAAGGATGGAACTTGGTAGAATATGGAGTATTATGAGATACGGTAGGTGATATGGCTAATAAGTATTGTGGAGGTGCACCTGCCTACGGTGGTACGTGTTATCGTATCATTTCTCCATTGCAATGTAAAGGTCGTGAAAGTGTCATCATATTAATTTGTTGTGTGTCATCATATGTATTTTGAAACTGCAATAAAGACACAAATTCTCCTTCGTTGAGTTAAAATCCTCCTGCAATAAAGATACATGTAAAAAAATATTGGTTTATTGACATTAACTTTAAAGTTGAAGAAAATCTAAAATAATTAATAAACTTTAGGTTTTATATTTCGTGTATAAAATTGAGAATTTAAAAATTTGGGCCCAGGGGTTGGGCTTCCGTCTATATTCTTGAATAAAATTAGGGCTAGTTGTTGAAAAGAGGATTATATTATTATTACTATTAGGTCGGTGGTATGTAAAATCTTATTAAAGATGGTAAGTCAGTCTCTCTCGTTCTTATTCTTCAATTTCTGCTACTCCTTCTTGTTTCTAAGAAATTGTATGGATTTTCTTTTTACAATTTCATGTTTTTTCCATCTTCTGTGTTTTTGATCGATCATATTTGTTTAAATATGTGAGAAATTAAATATATTTTCATGTTTTTCAATCTTCTGCTACTATCTATCGGTGGTTTAATTTCATGTTTTTCAATCTTCTGCTACCATCTATCGGTGGTTTCTTTCTTTAAATATTTCCATCTTCTTGATGGATCATATTCAGATTAATGAATGTATTTTATCTTCCAATTCTTTGGCTGGCTTCTCTATTTCTGGGTTACAACAAAATCATATACATTAAAGGCTTTAGTTGGAGGAATTTGATTGGTTTGTATTCAAGGAATTCAAATCCTTGTATGATTTATTAGTTTTGAAAAAGTTCAATATTTCTTGATTGTTTTATATGTATTTTGGTCTCAAACATGAACCCCTGAATCATCCACATTCTCTTTCTTACCACTGGATTCATTGCTTTGTTTATATGATCATCTTCTATTTCATAGGTTGTATAGTGATTCTTTATTTGATCAGATGATCTAACTTACTACTTGGCACTAGTTTTCTTGATTTTATAGTTTAATTTCTTGATTTGTTACTTTGGGACTTGTTATTCAATTTGCAATTTGGCGTTATATGCTGGTGGAAGGCCCCAATGTCATTTGCATAAGATTTATGGAGAAAATTTTGTCAGTTGATCATCATTGTTGGGCTAAAAATCATTATTTGTCTTCATAATTTCCCACCTTGTCATTTCTCTTCGACATAAGCTACCTCTCTAATACATGTTTATTAATGATAATTTTCTGATCAACAGGACAAGGAGAGAGAGCAATAAAGTGGTCCCAAGAGGTAAGAGAATTTCAAGTTAATTAGAATCAGTGTTGGCCTATAAATTCCAATTTTACTTACATGCATCTCTCTTCACTTTAAGCTCTATATCTGTAACAATTTTAATTGCATATTTGTTTTATTAATTTTGTTTTGTAGGTATCTGAAATTTTTGACAGGAATGTGGATGATGAAATCCCAAATGAAGGAACCTAGCTACATGTTTTTTGAATATATTCCTGCTTAAAATGCTAACTAGAGGTAAGTTTAACTATCCATTCTCATGAACATTCTAGCAATTGTGATCCATTATATGTAAACAATTATATTGGTTTAAACTTTGTTTTTGGTTGCTACTCTTGTGAATTTTTTTCTTTGAAGACCACGTAATCTAGTATCAATTGTTAAGGCTTAAAACTCAAATGTGAATATTTAACATATAAGGAATTAGGACAACTGGCTTCTAGGTACCCGAAAGGTCTCATTCTTTGGGTCAATGTCTAGGCTCTATATAACATTTTCGGATCGTTTAAGCATATCAGGAGATGGTTCATATGTGCATTGGCTTATTTAGATGGTTGTATGGAGTTCATCCAGGTTTCTGAAACGTTGCACCAAAACTATAATTCCATTTAGGCTTTAATCAAACATATTGTTTTTGCTGTATTGTACTTTGCTTTGAGTTCTAGATATGTTTTTCTATGCTTGCCGAACATGGTTTATGAATTAAGCTAAAGTCTCTAGGTCGGTAAAGATATAATAAACATGTTAGAATAAGAAGCTTGTTCCTCTTGATGGAGTTTGTTTTTGTGATAGAATTTATAAACCATAGGCAGTAGTCTATTTGCAAACATTGAAGAATATATATGTTATAGGAAGATTGTGAAAAGTTATAGGATATCTTATAAGAGTTAATCGGAATGTTGGATGATACATATTTGGTTTTGGGAAAAATTATGGTTTGCAATTGAAATATTGGAAGACCTTTAGTTAGGGATATATAATTTCTCAAGTCACACGCTTTAAGTTAGAAATTGATTTATAAGGCGATATTAGTTGTGCCGTTTACTATCTAGAATTAAGATGTATGGTAAATCATAAATTGGTGGCCTTCGTAATTTTATTATTTCATTTTAGAGTTGGTACACTTGTGGTATTTTTGATGTCATGTTAGGGGTTATAAGAATGATTTTCGTGTTTCATATTTTGAATAGTTACCTTAGAGTGTTATTATGTGGTGACTTGAAGTGCATAAATCATGAGAACTAATTCTTAAGTAGGAGGAGTTGTTATAACCCAAGTTATTTATATTATTTGGAGATAGAAATTTTATCGAGGATTTAGTTGATCGATGCCGCAATATAGTTTCTAAAATTGCCTCCTATAAGAAATATCATAGGTGTGGATATGTAAAAAGATGTTATATAGGATTTGTTCTTGAATATCTTTGCTTATTTGAATTCGAAGGACGATATTTTAAAGAGATTAGATTGTAATATATCCTAATTTTTATAAAAATAAATAAATTGTTTCAAATTTGGTAAAACTATAAAACTATTAGGTCTAGGTAGGACCTTACTATGGTTGTTTTCTTAATTTATAGCAAAATTAGGATTCAAAATATTTTTATCCTTTTGAATTTTATATGATAATGTTATGCAAAATAATGTGTTGGTTTGAGTTTGAAAGTCTCATAAAACTAGAAGGGCTAGTTTGGTAACATATATATTTTAAAGAGTTTGGAATAAAACCCTTGGAAGTGGCAGCCATTAGCATATTGACAAAAAAGAATTAGGTTATTAAGTTTTTACTCCATGGATATGATAAGTTCGATAAAGGAGCTATAGATAAGAAAATAAACATAGGCCAATAGTCTTTTAAGTGATTAGGTCTTCGAATATTTGAACGAACGATATGGTTCTATTAATTGACATTAATTATCCCTAAGGAAGTTGTAGTTTCGTGAACTTTGAAAGACGTTTAGTTAGGATATATAATTTCTCAAGTCATATGCTTTAAGTTATTGGTGGACTTTAAATGAGTTGTGATTTTTAATTATCATTAAGGTTGATGAATCTCATGGTCGAAATTTTTATTGATGGTGGGAGACATTACTTTAAGCATTACGTTGAAGTGTAGAGGTTTAAAATATATGAATGTTTTCTTTACTTATTTAGGAGATAAACAAGTGAATTCGGATTGGGTTGCTAAGCTAATAGTCTTTAAGTGATTAGGTTTTCGAGTATTTGAACAAAGGATATAGTTCTATTTATTGACCTTGATTATCCCTAAGGAAGTTGTAGTTTCGTGAACTTTGAAAGACGAAAGGTTAGTATATATAATTTCTCAAGTCAAATGCTTCGAGTTAGAGATTTCTAAGGCGATATTTGGTGGACTTTTAGTGAATTGTATTTTTTTTATTATAATTAAGGTTGATGCATCTCATGGTCGAAATTTATATAGATGGTGGTGACATTTCTTTAAGCATTTTGTGAAAGTGTTGAGGTTTAGAATAGATTAATGTTTTCCTTTCTTATTAAGGAGTTAGGCAAGTTAATTCGGATTGGGTTGCTAAGCCAATAGTCAATAAGGGATTAGGACTTAGAATCTTTGAACGAAGGATATAGTTCTATTTATGGACCTTGAGTGTCCCTAAGGAAGTTGTAGTTTTTTAACTTTGAACGACGTTCAGTTAGGATATATGATTGCTTTGAGTTTATTAATGATTTCTAAGGCGATATTTGGTGGACTTTTAATGAATTGTGTTTTTCGATTTTTATAAATGTTGGGTGACATTTCTTTAAGCATTTCGTTGAAGTGTTGAGGTTTAAAATAGATTAATGTCTTTTTTCTTATTAAGGAGTTAGGCAAATTAACTCAGATTGGATTGCTAAGCCAATAGTCTATAAGGGATTAGGACTTAGAATCTTTGAACGAAGGATATAGTTCTATTTATTGACCTTGATTATCCTTAAGGAAGTTGTAGTTTTGTGAACTTTGAAAGGCGTTTAGTTAGGATATATAATTTCTCAAGTCGAATGCTTTGAGTTAGAAATTAATTTCAAAGGCGATATTTGGTGGACTTTTAATGAAATGTGTTTTTTAATTATCATTAAGGTTGATGAATCTCATGGTCGGAAGTTTGTATAGATGGTGGGTGACATTTCTTTAAGCATTTTGTTCAAGTGTTGAGGTTTAGAATAGGTCAATGTTTTGTTTTCTCATAAAGGAGATAGGCAAGTTAATTCGGAATGGGTTGCTAAGCAAATAGTCTATAAGAGATTAGACCTTAGAATCTTTGAAGAAGGATATAGTTCTATTTATTGACCTTGATTATCCCTACAGAAGTTGTAGTTTTTTAACTTTGAAAGACATTCAGTTAGGATATATAAGTCAAATGCTTTGAGTTAGAGATTGATTTCTAAGGCGATAATTGGTGGACGAATCTCATGGTCGAAATTTATATAGATGGTGGTGACATTTCTTTAAGCATTGCGTTGAAGTGTAGAGGTTTAAAATATATGAATGTTTTCTTTACTTATTTAGGAGATAAACAAGTGAATTCGGATTGGGTTGCTAAGCTAATAGTCTTTAAGTGATTAGGTTTTCGAGTATTTGAACTAAGGATATAGTTCTATTTATTGACCTTGATTATCCTTAAGGAAGTTGTAGTTTCGTGAACTTTGAAAGATGAAAGGTTAGTATATATAATTTCTCAAGTCAAATGCTTCGAGTTGGAGATTTCTAAGGCGATATTTGGTGGACTTTTAGTGAATTGTATTTTTTTTATTATAATTAAGGTTGATGCATCTCATGGTCGAAATTTATATAGATGGTGGTGACATTTCTTTAAGCATTTAGTGAAAGTGTTTAGGTTTAGAATAGATTAATGTTTTCCTTTCTTATTAAGGAGTTAGGCAAGTTAATTCGGATTGGGTTGCTAAGCCAATAGTCAATAAGGGATTAGGACTTAGAATCTTTGAACGAAGGATATAGTTCTATTTATTGACCTTGATTATCTTTAAGGAAGTTGTAGTTTTTGTGAACTTTGAAAGGCGTTTAGTTAGGATATATAATTTCTCAAGTCAAATGCTTTGAGTTAGAAATTAACTTCAAAGGCGATACTTGGTGGACTTTTAATGAAATGTGATTTTTAATTATTTAAGGTTGATGAATCTCATGGTCGGAAGTTTGTATAGATGGTGGGTGACATTTCTTTAAGCATTTTGTTCAAGTGTTGAGGTTTAGAATAGATCAATGTTTTGTTTTCTCATTAAGGAGATAGGCAAGTTAATTCGGAATAGGTTGCTAAGCAAATAGTCTATAAGAGATTAGACCTTAGAATCTTTGAAGAAGGATATAGTTCTATTTATTGACCTTGATTATCCCTACAAAAGTTGTAGTTTTTTAACTTTGAAAGACATTCAGTTAGGATATATAAGTCAAATGCTTTGAGTTAGAGATTGATTTCTAAGGCGATAATTGGTGGACGAATCTCATGGTCGAAATTTATATAGATGGTGGGTGACATTTCTTTAAGCATTGCGTTGAAGTGTAGAGGTTTAAAATATATGAATGTTTTCTTTACTTATTTAGGAGATAAACAAGTGAATTCGGATTGGGTTGCTAAGCTAATAGTCTTTAAGTGATTAGGTTTTCGAGTATTTGAACAAAGGATATAGTTCTATTTATTGACCTTGATTATCCCTAAGGAAGTTGTAGTTTCGTGAACTTTGAAAGACGAAAGGTTAGTATATATAATTTCTCAAGTCAAATGCTTCGAGTTAGAGATTTCTAAGGCGATATTTGGTGGACTTTTAGTGAATTGCATTTTTTTTATTATAATTAAGGTTGATGCATCTCATGGTCGACAATTATATAGATGGTGGGTGACATTTCTTTAAGCATTTCGTTAAAGTGTTGAGGTTTAGAATAAATTAATGTTTTATTTTTTATTAAAGAGTTTGGCAAGTTAATTCGAATGGGGTTGCTAAGCCAATAGTCAATAAGGGATTAGGACTTAGAATCTTTGAACGAATGATATAGTTCTATTTATTGACCTTGGTTATCCCTAAGAAGTGGTAGTTTTTTAACTTTGAAAGACGTTCAGTTAGGATATATACTTTTTCAAGTCTTATGCTTTAAGTTAGAAATTGTTTCCAAGGTGATATTTGGTGGGCTTTTATTGAGTTGTGATTTTTATTTATCATTAAGGTTGATGAATCTCATGGTTGAAATTTTAATAAATGGTGGGTGGCATTAATTTAGGCATTTTTTTAAAGCGTTGAGGTTTATAATAGATTAATGTTTTCTTTTCTTATTAAGGAGTTTGGCAAATTAATTCGGATTGGATTGCTAAGCCAATAGTCTATAAGGGATTAGGACTTAGAATCTTTGGAAGAAGAATATATTTCTATTTATTGACCTTGATTATCTCTAAGGAAGTTGTAGTTTTGTGAACTTTGAAAGGTGTTTAGTTAGGATATATAATTTCTCAACTCAAATGCTTTGAGTTAGAAATTGATTTTTAAGTCGATATTTGGTGGACTTCTAATGAATTGTGTTTTTTGATTATAATTAAGGTTGATGAATCTCATGGTAAAAAATTATATAGATAGCGGGTGACATTTCTTTAAGCATTTTGTTGAAGTGTTGAGGTTTAGAATAGATTAATGTCTTCTTTTCTTATTAAGGATTTAGGCAAGTTAATTTGGATTAGATTGCTAAGCCAATAGTCTATAAGGGATTAGGACTTAGAATCTTTGAACGAATGATATATTTCTATTTATTGATCGTGATTAGAAGTTGTAGTTTTGTGAATTTGAAAGGCGTTTAATTAGGATATATAATTTTTCAAGTCAAATGCTTTGAGTTAGAAATTAATTTCTAAGGTGATATTTGGTGGAGTTTAGATAAATTGTGTTTTTTCTATTATCATTAAGGTTGATGAATCTCATGGTCGAAATTTTTATAGATGGTGGGTGACATTTCTCTAAGCATTTTTTAAAGTGTTGAGGTTTAGAATAGATTAATGTTTTCTTGTCTTATAAAGGAGTTTGGCAAATTAATTCGGATTGGATTGCTAAGCCAATAGTCTATAAGGGATTATGACTTAGAATCTTTGAACGAATGATATATTTCTATTTGTTGTCCTTGATTATCCCTAAGAAAATTGTAGTTACTTAACTTTGAAAAACGTTCGGTTAGGATATATAGTTTCTCAAGTCAAATGCTTTGAGTTAGAAATTGATTTCTAAGGCGTATTTGGTGGATTTTTTATAAATTGTGTTTTTTATTATAATTAAGGTTGATGAATCTCATAGTCAAAGTTTTTATAGATGTAGGGTGACATCTCTTTAAGCATTTCGTTGAAGTGTTGAGGTTTAGAATATATTAATGTCTTCTTTTCTTATTAAGGAGTTAGACAAGTTAATTCGGATTGGATTGCTAAGCCAATAGTCTATAAAGGATTAGGACTTAACACTTCTAGAGTTGTGGAGTGTTATGTCCATTAGGACTTATATGATGAGTTGTGGAGTATACTAGAAACAGGTGGTAGTGTATGTTAATATGGTAATGATATACCAAAAAGTCATACAAATGTGTTTTTGATCATCCAACACTTGACGGTACTGGAGTATTGGAAAATATATGACATGGTCTGGACAATCTTGATGTTTTAGAGAAAAAAAAACTAAAAGAACTTAAGCTTGAATGTAAAAAGCAGAATTTATAGGATTATTGTTTTTAATGATCTCATGATTAGTGAAAATTTGGGGATTTTGTTATTATGCTTGGAGTATTGTAATATAGTTTCAGATTCAAATATGAGGAACTAACATAGACTTTGAAAGTTTAAAAGATTGGGCGGTTCTGGTCAAATTGATTTAACAATGCAAAACTAGTAGTTGTGATGGAATAGATGACCAAGAATTAGTAGATGTTTAAGGCATGGAATTGAAATTTTGAATGAGATAGGTTTGTCAGTTAAGTAATTTGAAGCTAAGATATTAGAAAATATTTGAAATGTGTTCGATGTTCAAGGTCATGATGCTATGTCAAACTAGATGTTGATGAAAATCGGATTTAGGAGATGGCAGGCAATGCACATTTAAATGAGAGATAGGTATGTTTATATCCATTTGATGATGAGTTATGGAAAATACTAGAAACAGGTTCTATTATGTACTGATATGTTCATGATATACGAAAAATACATACAAATGTGTATTTGACCACCCACGCCCGAACATTTGTCAGATGTGTCGATATCAAAGGTGACTCATTATTTCGATGAATCATTTCTTCGGACAGAAGAAGATTAAAAGAAAAACCGATGCTCTAAATTTTCATAGCATGTGTTAGGTGATAACTAAGCTTTGATGTTATGGGACAAGTTAATGAAATTAAGGAGGTTATTGGATGTAAGCAATGTTATGGGTGTAATATATTCTTTGAAGATACGAGTAAAGTTCAAGGGTGATTAAAGTCTTTTTACGTTAGTATTTTGATTATAATGTTGTCATTGTGTGAGATAAGATGGATTTTTCAAGATTTTGTAGGGATAGTCTTAATGTTTATAGAGAAAACAAGTAGGAAATATAAGTTTGAATGTAAACAAGCAGGATTTAGAGGATATTGTTTATTGAGTGCTCAAATACAAATCCTTAAATGTCAATGATTTAGTGAAACGCCGGATTTTCTTATGCTTGGACTATTTTTAATATAATATCAAATGCAAATACAAATTAGCCTATAGTTTGATGGTCTAAAAGGTAGATGATCGGGAAGTTGCAATCAACCAATTATTTGGAGATTATTCATTATTAACCTTGTGGAGATGTAAGGACGTCTAAAATGCATGAATGGGTTAGTGTGGAGATGTGTGCGCCAAGATCATTACCCCAAAATAAATGGATTAAAGAAAAGGATTGAAAAATGCTAGTTATTGTGAACTGAAGTAAGTGGATGATTAGTACTGAGAGACGTTTGAGGCATTATATGGAAATCTAAAGAAAGGATGGAAATTAAGGTACTAGTAGTATTGAACTAAGTACATGGATGTTGAGAATTAAAAGATCCTTAAGGCATTATATGGAAATTTAAAGGAGATAAGTTTGTTTATATGTATTTGATTAAGTAAATGGAAGCTAAGAGATCACCGTAGTAATGGAATGGACATGATGATATTACATAAAGCGACATGATCAAGCGGATGTTGAAGCTAACAATACATTAGTCGGGGAGGATTGACTATAGTTCAAATGTCAAAGTTGTGTTTTGTGGCGAATGTAAGTTTTGGGATTTTCATAGATTACATATAAGATCAAATGCATGTATGAGGAAATAAGCGCATAATTCAAAGGTACTGGAAATATGTGATCAAAATTGATATTAAGAGATTATCCTTGTAAACTGGTGTGAGGATAGCCTCAAGTAAAACATGAGTGTGCTTATGGTCTAGAAGAGGTATTCTACTAGACCAAAATAATGCATGAATTTCCTAACAGTTAAGAGTGTTTTATGATATATCTTGGGAATTGAAGGCTTAAGACGTGATGAAGTTTAATGATCATAGTCATGGTTTTGGGTAACATTTTCCCCATGATTTAGTTCAATTTGATGCTTGATGCAGATCCAATTATGTAACTAAAGATGCATGTGGGGTTTTAGGAAGGATGATTAACAAGTAATTTGCAAAGTAGTCATGATAGAGAGAAAGATATGAAAAACACTCTCGAGTCTGAAAAGGTTTTGATATGCACAAATTAGAATACAAAACTCATTGTTTCTTTGATCCAAATTGCGTCAAGGGATTACGTATTAGGTGTAGAGATAAAAGAGAAATAAAAATAGGTTGATGATCATCTGTTTAGCCAAGGAACAACGATTAAGCACCGGCTTATTAAGAATTCATGATAGAGGGAAATGTATGATAAGCAGTGTGAAATGGTGATATTTAAGTAGTATTTGCTTAAGTATGTGATATATCTTAGAGTTGAAGGGTTAAGGTGTTATCCTCATATTTAGTTCAATTTGATGCTTGATGAGGATCAAATCATGTAATTAAAGATGCATGTAAACCACTAATTTGTGAAATAGTCAAGATAGAGAGAGATAGATATAATAAACATTCTCGAATCTGAAAAGCTTTTGATATGCACATGTTAGAATGGGCAACCCATTGTTTCTTTGATCGAAATCACGTGAAAGGGATATGTATAAGATGTGTAATGATAAAGAAAAATATAACTAAGTTGATCACATATCTAGAGGTTCTTGGCATGTTAGAATCAAAGAAGAACGAATAAGTAGTTCATTAAGTAGTGTTTGCTAAAGTATGTGAGATCACGTCTTGATTCTTTGATTTAGATTATGGAGGACGTGCATTGATCAGAAAAAACTAAGGTGTCGTTTGTTTATTAAGAGGTCTGTAGCCTGAAGTCTTCACTTCTAAAAATAAGAAGCGGATGGTGCACCCCTTAAAATTTCAAAGGACGATAAGAGGCATTGAGACCATTTCTAAAGTAAAACAAACAGTCTCAAGTATGGAAACCTCTTAATTTTCAGACTTAAGAGGTTTTAAGAGGTATTTTTTAGAAAACAAAAAGGCTTAAGTGTGGATTATTGTAATAATATATGTTTAAGCACAATTTAGACCTTTTATGCTCAAAATGTGGACAATTGAAGATTGAGAAGGCTCTACAGTGGAGTGAGCATGATGATGTTGACATAAGAATTAGCAAATTTTACATATGAAGAACTACTATTAATAGTAACAGTGAAATGGGTTAAGTTGGAAGCCGGGCATCGTAAAATATGATTTACCTAATATTTTAGTTTATGAAGTACGCCACAACCTTATCTTTTAAAAGTGAATAGGTCCATTCATCGGGACCAATTATGTCAATTAAGGTTGCTTGTGTTGAATCTAAGAAATATGAGTATATAGTACTTGAGGAAGTATAAGGGGCCGTTTACTTGACGCTTACCCGGTAAGTACTTACCGGGTCAATTTACCTTACGGGGAGAACATGAACATGACTAAAATCTTACCCGATAAGAGTGATAACATGAACCGAAAGTCTTACCCGGGTAAGTGAGATCCACAACTCTTACCCGGTAAGAGCTTACCGGGTAAATTGTTGCATAGGATACCATTTTAAGATACTAAAATGTTGTCCGATATGGTAAGTGATAATGTTCAATTTTACCGGTAAGCACTTACCGGGTAAGTGTTCAAGTAAACGGCCCCTAAGTTAAATATAGAATATGGTAGTTTAGTTAGACTTAGGATCAGGTGAGACCAAGCTGTTACCGTGAGACCGCGTGAGACCAATACCTAACGTATGAAACTTCACAAAATAACACCGTGAATGTACTTAAAACATGAATACGCAGACCTAAAATTCACTTTCGATGCAAAAAAAAATATCGAAAACAAGCTAAAAAACGAAACCTTCACAGCTCAAGTTCTGTGAAGGTTACATATATATAATGCGAACCTTCACAAAAAAACCTGCTGTGAAGGTTTCGTTTTTTAACCTTTTTTTGGAATTTTTTTTTTTCAATCTTGTTTTTTAGTATGTTTTAACGATGAATGTTCAATTTTTTTTACCTTCACAAATGTTTTGATGTGAAGTTTCAAGTAAAATATGTTGGTCTCACCGGTCTCACCAAAAAAGCTTGGTCTCACCGGAACTTAACTCAGTTTTATGACATCACGTCATGTCTCTTTGGTGTAAATTGTTATGGTGGTAAAATGCATTAAGGGATTAGGTACAACAACGATAACAATAAAAGAAAATTTAAAGGGTGGTTGTTGTTAGGTACAACTGATCTTGCATTTTTTGAGTACTAATTGAATTCAGGGTAATTAATTAAAGTTAATAAAAGCTACTGATCTTAAAGAGATATATAATGAAATATGAAATTAGATCATGATAATCAAGAATGTCATTGTATGCCAGAATAAACGAAATGGAAAGCCTATGTATTTTTTTAATGAAGTACCGGAAGATATTTGGATGTTCCTGGTCATAGAATCATATTGTATGAGTATGCATGTCTTGGATGTCAACAATGGTATAAGTATAGTATATAAAGTAAGTTGATAGAGCTAAGAAATTTAAAAGCAAATAATGAAAAACATTGATGTGAATCATGTGTACGAGATTATGGATGAACTACAATATCTTGTGGGACTAATTAGTCAATTCATCAAATAGCTGTTTGATAGTGTCTATGGACATTGTAAATTCTCATGGGATGTTTGGTAATATCAAAGGAACCATGCTATGGGATAAGTTTGATGGGAGGGAACTCACCGACACATGCGCTTAGCCATTGGATGTTAGGAACGGTAGGAGGGTAGAAAATTTTCTTTGACATAACAGGCAATCTGAGAAACTGATGATTTTGTGTTTAGATGTTTGAAAGGTTATGACTGTGGTATATAAACTAAGGTTGGAAGTGAGGAAAGAGGATTGGCTTAACAAAGGGGATGGTAAGAATTTTGGAGAAGGTAAGGAGATTGGGGCAGGGGAATTGGTAGTACTAGGGGTTTGGTTATGTTCAAAGTTTAGGGTATTATCAGTTGGAGATTCAAGATTTTTAGGATGTTCCAAAAGCCCCAAATAGCTTAGTACGCCCCCTCTTGAATTCTGGCTAATTTCATGGCTTGATTCAATGTCTTTGGATCCATCATTTGAATGATGTGCATAATCTCATTAGTGAGACCACCAATACTATAAAGAATCAATAAAATATCAGGAAGTACAACCACTTGGTTTCTCAAAGCATTGAACTTGGAATTATACTCACTTACTGTGGGGTGAGCTTCAGATTCCTAAGTTCGATCAACGGTTTAGAGACGATTCCTTATACAAATTGATCTCTGAGTTCTCCAAAGTTTTGTCCCAGTCCAGCCTTTTTCTTTCCATCTCCGACATGAACCCTTGCAAAGTACTCGACCAACAATTATTTAATGATTTGAAAGCTAACTAACTATGCTATTTTGCAGTCTGTTCTTGGCGCCCTCGAAGTTTTGCTAAATGTGAAAAGGTTAACCTTCAAGATCATCATGTAATTGTGGTTATCACCCCAAAGCATGCTAACTCAATAACTTCGAGCCCAAAGTTAGGCTTACACGAATCCTGTTTTCTATCCACGTGGGTTGAGGTTTTATATCTACCTTAATTTCTCTTTTTGATCAAAATTCTCAAATCAATTACGATGATACTATGTGGGCTTCATCACCATATTCCAGGTTTGATGCTTTCTCTTCTAACATAATTATGTTTTAATTGCAACACCGTTTTCAGTTCTGTTTCTTAGAGATGCATAATGGTCATTTTTATAATAAGCAATAAAGGTTCTTTTTCTACAATTCCTTTGCTATTTCTGATTTTAGATTCTAGCATAAGTGGACCAATTGATGAAAATCATGAGGAACTGTAGTAATAGTTAATCACAAATCAGTAGACTAAAGTTTTGTCATATTGTAAAAACATTAATTTATTGGTCTTGTGAGGCCAGATCCAAGGTTTAACCTGGACTTGCTCAAGAAGGTAGAGAGTAACGCAGAAGTAAGTAGTAACTATCTTGGTGTCATATGCATCTTCACATTTCTTCTTGATAAGTTTCGTACTGCTACAATTATGCTTTTCAAATCTCCCATATGCTATGCTGGTGAATCATATAGAGAAATATACAGAGAGATGGCGCACATATCGTGCTCATGGGAGAATCAACCGTTAGTCCTCCCTAAATATTTTGTATCATGTCAATGCAACCTTTTTTAACTCAGAGAAAATACACCAAGATAATTATCATGTACTAATCTATTTACACTTAATTATATCCGTTTTTCCAAAATAATTACGACATGAAGCATGTGTGACTAGATACATTTTGACCCGTGAATCACCTACTTGAAAAACTATTTTTTTCATTCCATACAGGTTACAGCTATGTTCCATCTGCAATCGAAGGGATATGGCCTTTGGTTGAGAGCATCACATACATTTTCTGCATATACCTTTGACATATAGAGAAATATACACACAGTAAATTAATTACTCTACTTCCTCTTATGTTTTTAGATATGTTGAGAATATGGCACAAACCTTCAGCTATGCCTTATGTGATGAAGTCACACGCAAACCACTTAGACATTGTATGCTAAAACTTTCTCTTTCGTGTTGCAAGTCTATTCCAAATGTAACGTTCTTTCATATTCTTGGTCTTTATTTGTGTCTAACGATACCATATTAGGGTGGAGTAGTGAGGTGGCTACTGAGGTGTTAAGAAGTGTTTTTGGCAATTTTGTGCATTATTGTTGCTTCACATTTGGCAATTGAGATATAAGATTTGGAATAATAAGGCTAGGCTTGTTTTGGTTATTTTGGTGTTTATGGTTAATGCCTTCTAAAGCTGTTGGAATTGCTATTTTAGATGCTTGATAGGTATGAAATTTGGCACACTGCCATTTTTTGGTGGTTGCATCTTTTGCTCTTCTTTCTATTGAAGATAATATTAATCTTTCAACCAAAAGAGTGTTAGCCTAGTGGTAAGGCTTGGGCACTACATAGTGGTGAACCCGAGTTCAAGCCCTGGGGGACGTATTCTGGAGGTACGGGGGCTTCGACTCCGGGCTGCATGCTTTAGCAGTCGGGCTTCGCCGCTTCGGCCCAAAATTGCCGAGGATTAGTCTGGGCCCAATGTGGTCTGGGATACCTCTTCCAAAAAAAATATTAATCTTTCAATAATTGCTTCTTATCATCTCTTTGGTCTGATTCTGAAGAATTAGGATACCATATTATTTTTGAAGTCCTCAGTTGAGTCTTTTGAGTTGAGCCTTTTGATTTGTTTAACAGTTGGATTAATAAGGAGGCATCTTGCCATTTTAGTTGAGTCTTTTGATTTGTTTAACAGTTGGATTAATAAGGAGGCTTTGTCTATGTATTGGTTGGTAATATTCCATCTTATAGTTGATGTGATTCTTTGGTAATATCTGTTGGAGACTATACTGGTTTCTCAACAATTTGACTACCTTATCATTTGTTTTGGTTATGCAATTACTTTGGTTTTTTGAGTCAGGATCTGGTTGCTGTTGAGTTGTTTTTAGCACCAAGTAGATGTTTGGCCAAAAACCTCATCCTTGTGTGTGCTTTGTCTATGCATTTAGTAATTTCGCTGTTGATTTTTAATTTGGCTTTTGTTGTGGTTATGGCCATTTCTTATATTTGGTTGCAATGGTCCATGACCAAATTGCACCTTTTCTTTTAAGTGGTCCTCACTTCTCACTTTTTCTTTTACGTAATTCCGATTCTTGGCGGCGGCCCTATCAAGTCTCAAATATCTGATTTTCGGTTACTTTTGGATTTGTTAGTTACTTAAAACTACACCACCTCCAATTTCACTTTTAAATTCTTCTTTCTTTCTTTACCAAATATATTTGATTTTCATAAATAACGAATTTTAGTCACAGTATTACGATTGTGTTTGGCAAACTAGCTGATACCAGGACGGATCTAGCTTAGTGGATCTAGTGGCACATGCTACTGTTTCATTCCTTTCTCGTAGTGTAAAAAGTTACAGGGTCGTAAAAGATGCTACCGTATTAATTTGTTATGTGCCCCCATATAGATTTTGAGAGTGCAATAAAAATACAAATGTTCCTTGGTTGAGTTGGTAAGTTTTTTGTTTTTCAAACTTGAGGTCTTTGGTTCAAGTCTTTTTGGAAGAGGTATCCCAGACCACATTGGGCCCAGACTAATCATCGACAATTTTGGGCCGAAGCCCGACTGCTAAAGCATGCAGCCTGGGGTTGAAGCCCTCGTACCTCCAGAATGCATCCCCCAGGGCTCGAACTCGGGTTCACCACTATGTAATGCCCAAGCCTTACCACTAGGCTAACACTCCTTTGGTCTTTGGTTCAAGTCTTGCTAGAGTTGTTTTTACTAAATTTACTATTGAAAAGCAATGGACAAACCAGTAGACCAATTTAAATTATATGAAAAATAATCCTGCTTATGAATAGATTATGTTTGGCAAAAACTAGTTTATGAGTATGTAAAATGACCCAAAAATATATATCTTAGGGTATAATAATTAATATTAATAATAATATAATTGAAAAAAAACTACAAAAAGCTTTTGAAACAGTAGTTGGAAACTTCTTATTAGCTTATCATCTTCTGGGGAAAGCAATAAGTTATTTTGAAGTGGTTGGATGTGATGCTTACAATACAACTTTTCAAAAAGATGGTCAGTTTTTTAAGAATACAAAACATTGAAACTTTTTATTAGATAAGCATTAAGTGTTTTATCATCAAACAAACTCCCAAACACCCCGCAATTATCATTTTTTAAAGGATCGATGCTAATCATCATATAAACTACTTTTTGAACATATCACACTATAACAAGTTAAATGAAATTTATACTTTATATTAGATAAAATAATTTTTCCCGTATTTAATGATTTTTTTTATTGGACTAATGTTCTATCTTCATATATATAGTCCTAGTTGTAACTTCAAGTTAACGGGCTTTTAGGCTTTAGCTAACGTTTATTAGCCAAGTTTTTTAAAATGTATATATAAAATTGTACTATTTTGAAAGAAAATCTAAAATTAGAAGAAAGATGTGAAGTTCAAAAGTTAAAATGTTAAAAGATAAATCCAAAATTAGAGGGACCGGTTATACCAAAAGAAATTTCATGTCAAAGGATGGAACTTGGTAGTTGTAAGGAGAGGTGGGCAAACTTCGGATTGGATCGGATCTTAACCAGGCCTCAAAAGGACCGGGCCCAAAGATTGGTTTTTGTAACTGGGCCTCAAAAAGATCGGGCCGGGGCAGGCCTTGAGTCCCATATCTAGAATCGGCCTATATCTAAAAAGCACGGACTTTTGTAACATATAAAACTACATTTATTTTATAAATCTAACAATCTAAAATGTAAACTAAGTTAATTTTATAAATCTAAATTCTATTATGTAAAATAAATTTATTTTATAAAGCTAAATTACAAACAAAATTATTTAAATCACTAAAACTGAATTATATAAAATAAATATACTAAAAAAGTACATTTATTATAAATTCGATAATTTATGATATATCAAAATCAAATAACTCAATATTAATAACTCAAAATCAAATACAAGTTAGTTTATATTTAAAGTTGTCACTGGGTCAGACCTTTGACCAGGCCTTCCAGTTAAATGGTCATGGGCCGGGTCAGTCCTTCAAAAGTGCCGAAAACCATAATTGGTCCCTAATTGGCGGTCCTTAACCGGGCCTAACCGATCCTAGTGAACCAACGGTCTCGGGCCGTGACGGCCCCTTTGCCCATCTCTAGTTGTAAAAGACAAGCATGGATCTGGGTTTGAGATGGAATCCAACCAATAACCCCTAGCTCAATTAATGTAGACCCATATTTTTTGGCCTATTTGTAAAGTGTGTAAGAGTAATCTTGTGAAAGAATTGGTACAAGGACTAAAGGTACCAAGTGGGAGTTTAGCAGCCCACTTCCTAGGTCATGTACAATTGAGTTTTGAACAATTTAAGTGTGGTTTCATCGTGTATCATAGCGGTATTTAATAGTAGTTGGGATACTTGATAAGTATATTGTGATATGAAGGTGCTCTTGGTAATAGTTGACTTGTTCCATTTTAAGTTTATTATTATTCAGTAATAAGTGAACTTTTCATGTATTTTTCTAAGGGTTTACTTCACCGGAGTGTATCCAACTTGTCACGAAAAGTTATTGTATGTATTGAACTTCTATTTTTTCTATTGTATGTATCAAACATATCAAAACTACCGAGTGTATGTATCAAACTTATCAAAACCTACCACGAAAGTGTATCCAACTTGTCACAAAAGTGTATCAAAATACATCAAATGGTAGGTTTTTATAAGTTTGATACATACAATGGACAAAATCAAAGTCCAATACATACAATAACTTTTCGTGACAAGTTGGATACACTCCGGTGAAGTAAACCCTTTTTCTAATAGATTTTAAATGCAATGTTTATGTGTAATTTGAACTTGCTAGTCTTAATTATGAACTAATTACTGTAATGTATCCCATAGCCGCCCAACAAGTAGTAAAAGTAAGAGAAAGTCCTAATCGATCCCTAAGCATTGTTTTCAGTTCAAACATTTTCAGTATTTTTAAATGTTTCTACCTTTTTAGTTTCTAGTGTGTTATTGAACAAACTAGATGTTAGTTGTTATATTTTTAATTATTATTTTCAGTTTAAGACTTTCACTAAGCAAGATTAATTTTTGTTCCCAATTTGGAAATTATTTTGTTATTCTATATCTTTAATTTAGTATGCTTATATTTGTCAAGCAAAACATAAATTAAGCAAGTAGGATGGTAAGATGTTCGGTTTAACAACGAGACATGACCTAAGCAATCATATGCTTTGTTACTCAAAAGTAAATAGCTAGTTTAATTTAATAATTAACATAAAGTAAATTTAAATGTATAGTAAACCAAAATAAGAAGTATTAATTATACTTTGTGATAATTGTTAACGATGATAGAGGGGTAATTTAAAATAAAGAAAATGAAGTGATTGAAATAAAACATTAAATAGAAAAAAAGGGGAAAGATATTAAGCGTGGGCAGCTGGCTATGGGTGGCATTGTGGCAATGGTTTTGTCGGTGATATACACATGGACAACTCTACCCCCATAAATAAATACATATACATTCATATAAATGTATGTATTATATAATGCCATACAACTATTACCTTTTTGTTTCTTCCCCCACCCCCATTCTATTCTATTCTTTTCTAAAAGGTATATAGGGTCAAGGGTAATATAATAGTACACTTCACTCAACTATTAACCTATTCAACTTTCAACATTTTAAATACAGGCTAACCTTATATGCAACTTTAATTATATCAAAATCATAAACAAGTTTTGATGTTGCTTTGTACAGCGGAAAATAGTTTTATATCCCCCTAAATTTATCTTGTAATTATTTGAATCATCTTGCTATTAATTTTATCATACTTCCATCACTAGAAAAAAATTTCTTTTAAGGACGCATCACTCAAAGGAATTTGTTAAATTCTTTAGTGATGTTTCGTTCGAAAAATGCATTTGATGGAATCCTTTCAATTCCACAATTTAAGGAACCCACCATTCCTTGTTTTAAATGAATAAATTGAATTCCTATCAACCAAACTCGTGGTCAAATTCAATTCCAATTCAAATTATTTCAATGAATTCCAGTCCCATCAAATTTCATTTTGTGAAGCAAACGGTATATAACATTCTCAATGTTCTGAAATAACCAATCCAAGCTAACATATCTCACTTGAAGGTGAGTTTTGAGGATAGTAAGATGGAGGAAAGTTTAGATGTGAACTTGATTTTGGTTGTGAACATGAGGACGAATCTCAGTCACTCATCCGGTCAATAAAGACGGCTTTGACCGAGTCCCCTCCTTTAATAATCTCCATCCTCCCATGAATCGCATCAATCCTCCATGATCGCGTTCACCATAACCGAAGATGTGTGGCTGAAATTCGTTCTCACGTTCACAACCAAAATTGAGTTCATATTTGAACCTAACCTTAGTAAGATGTTTGTAAATGTGAGATAAAGATCAATTCAAAATTAATGGATATTGAAAAGCTTGTTAAAAAGATTTAAGAGAAACATACAAATAAATGCATATACAAGAAAAGTATAAGCAATCTTTATAAATAATAACATAAACACCCATAGAACATCTTTAATTTAACCATTAAAAATCGTGAGTCCACGAAAAACTTGAAACAATAGGTTTAATAGAAATAGAGGATCCCTCTGTTGCCAATTAAGAAATAGATTCAAATAACCGTTTAAAACCCCTTTTTGGTTTTGAAAGTTATGAAATCAAAACATAAACGAAGAATTAAGTTACGAAGAACAAGAAAATTTTGACAATTATGAAAGTTCAGATTCTAAATTCTAAATTCTAAATTTCAGAATGGACAACTGGCAACCCATAAAAGATGAAAATCTAGAAAAATAATAGGGTTTCCTATCTCCACCCTTAGTATGTTTTCTAGTTCTACATCTTCATGAGTATTGAGAGATCATATATTCGATGAGTTATGATTACAGATCATATGTTTGGAAATTACAATTAGGTGTCATCTGTTTTTAAAGAGATTTGAAGTGTGAAGTCTAAATTCACGTCTAAAAAATAAGAGGTGGATGGCGCACCTCTTAAAATTTCAAAGAACGGTAGGAGGTTTTTAGGCTTTTTTTCGTGAAAATAAAACAAACGGTCTCAAGTCTGTAAATCTCTTGCTTTACAAAGTTAAGAGGTTTTAAAAGGTAACTTCTAAAAAATAAACAACGCCTTAAGAGTTTTTGATTTGACTTAATTACATTGAACTTTCAACCCAATTAAAAATGATTGAAATATAACAAAAGCCGTTGAACCCCAATTGAAGCAATCCCTTCCTTCCTTGTTTACTTGTTCTTTTGGTATTGAGTTAAAGGTTTAAAGTAGACAAAATGTATATATGCTTGAATTGGTAACCAAGCAAGGAATGCATTTCCTAAATTCCAATTCATGTATTTAAACCCCAACCCTCCCCCTTCACTTGTTTATTAATTAATTAAATAATTCATATAGCGTACGACATCATGAAGCATGTTGATCGTGAAATTGGTGATATGATATCAGCACTCACTCGTCGTCTTGCTCATCTCCAAAAGAAGCCGATGGATGGAGCCAACCAACAGGAGGAGACGGAGGAGGTGGAGAATGAGCATGGAGCTGGTGTGGGGATCATAACAATGGCCGGAACCAACGAAGGAGCCACCATGAGAGGTGAGATTATGGGCATGGGTCAGGACGACAACTATAAAGCTTTAGGTGTAAAACAAGACCCATCGTCACCATTTACATCCTACCTCAACAACAACGTCCAGAGCATCAACAACTCAATCATGGTAGGCGGTAGTTACTCCGCCAATGATCCTGGCATCCATTTGGATGTTGATGATGACGATTACCAAGAGGATCCTACTAGCTGGTATGGGAAGAAGAAGAAGAAGAACAAGAAGAAGATGGACAAGGCTAATTCTTCCTCCAGCTCCTCAAGTGACCATTCTAGCTAGCTGCCCATTATTCACGTACAATCTATCATAAATAAACCTTAACTAATCGTTATCGGTTGGTATTAATTAGTCGTATCTTTTGATCCAAGAGTTTGTAATTGTTGCTTGCCTATAAATAATTGGTGATTTCAAGAAATCACCCATATATAATCCTATGAGTTTGGATGATTGATTAATATGATAAAGTTATATACATGTAAGTGAGATTGAATGGAATACTTAAATTGAGAATCATGTTACTTTTGATATATTTATTTAGGGTTAATTACGTATGTATCGAACTTGTCACGTTTTATCATTGTATGTACTCAACTCAATTATAAACTTACCATAAACTTACCATTGTATGGATCGAACTTTCTAAAATTGCCATTGTATTGCCATTGTATGTATCCAACTTTATCAAAACCTAAAGTTCGATACACTTTCGTGACAAGTAGAATACATTCAATGATAGGTTTTGATTCATAGTAACCAAGAAGGAAAACGAAAGATATGAATTTATTTAGCATAAATAATCAATCGCAAATTAATGAAATAATACAATAATAAATAGTTTGATGATATTATATATATATTTAACCAACCACTAAACAAAAGAATTGAAAAATTACATGAACAAATTACATCATCTTCACCACCGACATCCAGAATTTCAGATCGGAAAAAAACAACCACCGCCGATCGATCGATCTATATCTAAAAATGATAGCTGAGTAGTAAATTCATACAAACATAAACAACTGAACGAATTGCGATGAGTAGATACCTTCTCTTCCTCCTCACAGATTAACCGCCCTGCTGTTGCCATAATTGTTGTAACGAACGGTCTGAGGGAGGCCGTTTTGATCAGATCTGGTGAGTTTTCGGATCTCGGATCTGAGCTTGAAAATGACGTGTTTCCAGCTGCCTTTCTCATTTGAAGCCAGAAACGAGGATTCGTGCTGGTTGAACTCCAGATCCTGTGCGAATACGGGTTTCCTGGACAGGATCCATCCCCAACCCCAATCCCACCAGTTCCTGATGGAGGTGGAGGCCGACTCGCCCATGGAGGAAACGGATTTGGATCGGCGCATCGCCCATGCGGTTGCGGCGGTGGTGGTGCCGGAGATGGCGGAAGGCTGGATGCGTAAAGACATGGAGGACAGCCTCCGTCGCATGCCGGCAGCTACCGAAGAAGAAGATTCATCATCCGAATGAGAAACCGGAAGAGATGCCGTCTTCCGAAACATACCTGTAGCCATGATGGTGTGTTTGAATAAAGGAAATTAAGCAATTGGAAATTGGAAATGAAAACTGAAATTGGAAATTGGAAATTGGAAATGAAAGGGTTTAGAAGAGGAGGGTGGTGTTTAAATTTAGGAAGTTGGGGGTGGTGGTGGGATCCATCATATATCATGAGACTAGTAGTCTAATTTGTCCCCATTTTATAATTATATACAGAAGATGTAAATAAAGGTGTACAACTATTGCCATATGACCAGCTTAGCTTTCCTTTCCTTTTAGATTCACACCAATCATTCATTCTTACAATACAACTCTTATTATCAGTTTTAAGTTTTATTATTTTCATAAAGTATTAAGTTTTGCCAAACACAATAATGACATTTCAATAGAATTAGTCAATACGAAAGATAAGTTTTAACCAAAATATTGCCTAATAATTTCTTTTCTTAAGAAAATAAGAATTAAACTCATTGCAATTGATTTGGATCAAAAGGGATGCCATATATATTTATAAATTTTAATCAAACAGTTGAGAATACCAAACTATATGTATATTCTAGTATTCCCCCGTGACGATGATCATGGAAAATTTTATAATGCCATCTTGAACATGAAATGGATGACATCAAATATGTGAAATAAATGACCAATAATGACGGGTCCATCAAGGTTTGGCATTCATTATCAAAGCGTTTGAGCAAGAAACCATGGCAATATTTCCTTGTCGGTGCTACACATCCATGATTCAATGATGGTGATGTCAAGCAATATATGAAGGTGAACTAAATGGGCTAATGCTAATATCAACAAAAATAGAAACAAAAAATAACAATCGAATGCAATAGTCTTAATACTCCGTTCTCCTCACAAACATGATTTTATACATGGTAAAACTACAAGTACCAAAGTACAACTTCCAAATGCTTGATCTAGGACCTTAGACATTGTCGTTTACGATGTATAATGTTGAAAATAGATGCATCAAAGATCTAACACGAGCTTGCTTTCATCACAATGTTGCATTTGCATGTTCAATAATTGAGTGCAACTATGTCGTATTTGATATTTGTTATTGATTTATCATGTATGGCTTCTATAATCAGGTTATTGTTTTAACATTTCTCTTTACTAGTTTCTTAACATGTCTTTTTGGTTATTTTATATTTTTCAACTAGCTTTTACCAAATGTAACCAAGTATTAGAGCAACCTCAAAAACCTTACTCTTGGCAACATTTGCCTAAGTGAGATAGACAACGAAGATGAGGGGTATCTAGGGAGAGGTAGAATAGAGGGGTTTATATAGTGGGGACTTTATCGATGGATATTTTGGAAAACTAAAGAATATCAAACACATATATTTTAAATTATCAATCACCAAAACTATTGAGCCTACATATTTTGTCTATCTAACACATCCATATTAATGCGGAACTTAGATAACATATTTGATTAATTTGTTGTAACTAACAATGTTCGATGGAATTTAATTGTTTAATAAACATTCGTACACCGATAAACATTTGCACATTCATAAAGAAAATATCAGCAATAGCTAAACATTGTTACAAAAGAAAATATTATTAATGACTTTGGGATGCACTTTTATATTTTCTTGATGACTATAATAATATTTTCAAAAATAGTCAACATATGAACCATCTTTCCTATATCTACCCATATTCATACGGATATATGTGCTCAAGATAGGTAGATATGTAAAAATTATTAGGATGCTAACTATGTAAGTATAACATATCTATTTGGTTAATTTTTTTGTGACTAATTTCATAAATAATATCACTCATCAAGAAAACACAAGTCAATATGTCTTAGAATGTTGGAAAAGCCTCATTGTTGCGAGGCATGGAAGTTTAATGTTGTGTTCTCGAAATTCATATCAGGAAGGAAAAGAAAAAAAAAGAAAAAAATGTTTGTATTTTCGAAACTTTTTCAGGAGAGAAAGAAAACGAAATGGAAGAAAAATAAAGTTAAGTTTTCTTCTAAAATTTTCCTCTCAAATCCGGAAGGAAAATGGAAAAGAAATTATAAGAAATTAAAAAAAGTTACTGAAGTTATTAAAATTACCCAACCTTTTATTATCAAATATATTTTTAAAGGGTATATTTGTAAATAAAACTTTCCTTTCATTTACCTCTAGTACAAGAACACGAAAAAAAATCTTTTCTTTTCCTTCTCTTTTGAGAATACAACTAAAAAAATTATTTTCATTTCATTTCATTTATCTTCTTTTCTTTTCTCTCCATTTCCGAGAACGTAATGCAAAGGAGAAGGTGGAAGGCCAACATTAGGTTAATTTAGAACCAATCAGCTCCAAAACATAGCAAAAACGTGGTAGAGTGTGAAGAAAATAAGAAAAATAAGATATCGAGTTAACACAAATTGAAGACGTTGATTACTCGTCAACCATTTTACCAATGGAGTAATCAACATCTCAGCCAGTGCAAACTCATTTTATTTCTCCTACCTATTTCTCTCGGCCTTTCACACTCTCCTCTAGACTTCCCCAACCTTGCAACATTGATTAGGCTTTCCACTGTTTAGCTTTAGTTGAGTTTTTTATTTAATGCTGCTGAAGTACATATTTAATCAAAGTCCACTTTCCTCACCATTCCCAACACCCTTGGGCACATATTAAACTGTATCGAGTATGTATTGAAGGTTATCAATCGCCATTGATATTGAACGTTCTTATACATGTTGGATTGTTACCGATATCATATCAATCAATATAAAAAACACATATATGTTTTTTATCTATGAAAAAGAGAGTTTAATGGTAATGTGATACTATATAAAAGAAACATGTCTAATTTGTAGCAAGTATCTCATGGAGAAGCAAATAGAGGGAGAAGTTTTGACAAAGGGGCTTGGCTTTTAGGGGTTCGACGTTTTGGAATGAGAAACATAAGAGCCAAATATATAGTTACATGGAGGGTTTTAAGACCATGAGATGTAATTAGGAAAGAAGACATAATTTTCAAAAGCATAAATACTGACCTTCAGAAAAGATACGTAGAAGTCACCCTCATTAGGTTTCAAGTATGTGTCTTATAATTATTATGGGAAGGTAAATCAACTTATGCGTCATGTTGACATAGGAACGATGCTCAAACTGAAATCCAAGATCTCACTAATATGGATTATATCTTGATGTGGGCCGAGACGTGGAGTAAAGGGCCTTGAAGTTTTTAGAGGTCCATGATCGGGATACAAAACAAGGTCAACTTTGAAAGGGCATAACTTTCTCTCCGGGTGTCTTCCACCTATTGAATCCAAGCTTGAAACAGGGAGCAAGCCGTGGTTATTTTGGTTCCCGAAAGTTTAAGATAGTTTTTGGACATTTTCGCATTTTTTTGCCTTTTTGGGTTTATATTTTGGGCCTATTGTGTTCGGCCTGTTGCTTTTGTTAGACCTAGATCGTTTAGTACTCTTATTTATGTGTCGGTTGTGTAATTCGGATAGTCAGATTATCAATCAATAACTTTTGGTTCTTCCTCCAAACTTTTAGATTAGCCTTGAGACTTGGCATTTATTGAATCAATAAGCCTTAGAAGAAGTTGAACATGGAGAGTAGCAGAGTCAAGCGTGTTTAGTTTTATTCCATCGCTGCATCAAATCTTAACCTCTACCATTAAGATAGTTGAATAGCAAACGCCATTAAGATAGTTGTCACATTGATATTTGAATAAAATTATACGTATTTGTGTCAAAGTTGTTATATAGCAGTTCTTGAAATAAAACCCAAAGGAGAAAGCTTGCACTTGAACTTGAAGCATGAATGCAGAATTGAGTCTCCCCATCCATTGACTGTTGATCCACTTCCACAGTTCCACTATCAGCTGCTGCTGCTGCTACTCATAAATCTGGATCCAATTCATAATTTCTACACAAATGGAGTACAGAAGAATCAAAGATCAGGTTCCAACACTCTTTCTTTCTTTCTCTACATTTCATTTAGATTCAACCTCGATCTGCTTCCTTCCGAATCGAATCTCATCGAATGTGATGCTTTGTAGGATAAGGATGGAGATCCTGCCATTGAAGATGTTGAGAGCTTACGTGTTAAAGCTCTTCTGGATGGTAGGTATCATACGATTTCAATTCCAAATGTCTTTTTGGTTATCTTCTTCTTAGGGTTTTCCTTTTCATATTTGCAGTTCCTCCACCTATTGATAAAACAAAGTGGAAGAGGAAGTAAGTAGTAGTGGCGCTATCATTTCATTCTCAATTTCATTTTCTGCAATTTCAATTCTACATCTCTTCTTGATGAATGATCTTTAAATGCAATAATAGGTCTGCTGTTACACTAGCTTTAACTTTTCTTACGAGCTCTCAAGCTATACTTATTGTCTGGTCCAAAAGAGCTGGAAGATACGAGTACAGTGTTACAACCGCAAACTTTTTGGTGAGGATTTTACTCAATATCATCTCTAGTTATTGCTCCATACTCTGATTCTGGATATTTTTTTTCTTTTCTTGACCTGTCTTATGCTAGACCTCCGTTTTCCTTGCTTTGGAATCAGGTTGAGGCTTTGAAATGTACACTATCCCTTGCTGCCTTGGCTAGAACCTGGAGAACTGAAGGTGTCACCGAAGATAACAGGTTTCTTCAACATTCTCTCCTTGCAATTACATTGTTCCCATGAAACTCCCACTCTTCAATGCTTCACTTCGATTTAGTAGTTCATATCATTCTACATTTTGAAATAGTATAAGCTTATAAAATCATTTATGTTTATAATCATTTCTCGAGGTAATGGCCTAAACAATGCAAAACGGTTTTTGGTGCACAAAGGGTGTAGATAGTTTGTGAAGGGCAGTGATAGACAAAAAAGTGTAGGTTTCCTCCAAAGCTTACTTCTTGGGCCTTGCATATGGACTTGTTCATGCACATCCTAATTTAAATGGAATTTCTTTTAGTGCTAATACATCATGAGGAATTAAATAACAGGACTTGAATTCAAGTTCCGGACTTTAGAATTGAGAATTCTGTCCTCTTTCTTGCACTCTTTATTCTGCTTGGAGAAAATTAACATCTTTATCTTCATCAGAGGATATTGCTATTTGAGTCTGCCTCAGAAAGTTACAATAATATTTAACGACAAATTGTTGTTGGACAATGCAAGATCATCTGTAGTTAGCTTGTGTAAGATTACAAATGATGGGTTTTAATGTTCATCCTACTTTGCTTGACAAAGCTTGATCACTTGTCTCCGTAAAACCTCTTCTTGGTTCATTGTGGCCACATTCCCAAGTCTTTGCAAACTTCAGTGTAAGCCATTGGGTACCCTTAGTAGTTCATATTTGCCTTTCTAAATTACTCATTAGGACTGAATCTTTTGGCCTGGCGAATTTCCTAAATCCTTTCTTTCATCTATCTTGTAAGTGATACATATAGGAAAGTGAAAATAAGTGGTTAATAATAACTTGACATGGCATACATTATGACTTATGAGAATTTCTAGTGTATGCAACTTTGGAACCAGAATAAAAAGCATGCAGTTTTCCCTTGTCATTCTAATTCTGTCATGTGTATCAGGTTAAGTACAACAGTGGATGAAGTTAGTGTTTACCCCATCCCTGCAGCACTTTACCTTGTGAAGAATTTGCTCCAGGTTGGTTTTTGTCCCTGTTTTATCTGAAAATGCCAATTGCTTTGACTTTAATTCTTTCTGAGCTACTCCTCTATTTGGCAGTACTATATCTTTGCGTATGTGGATGCTCCAGGGTATCAGATACTGAAGAACCTGAATATTATCAGCACTGGTGTGTTGTATCGCATAATTCTCAAGAAGAAGTATGTGCCCCTACCTTCTATATGGATCTTCCTGACGCTTATTTTCAATATTAGCTTTATCTAAATTGCTTTTCCCCATTGCGTATATGATATATATATATATATATATATATATATTTTATTGCTCCAAATAGACTTTCATGTTTGGAGACTAAATATTAGATATGGAGCAGTTAAAGGTTTGGCTTTCTTATGTCATTGTCTTAAAGATAAACCTAAATCTTCTGCTACCATGTTAGTCCTTGTTTCTGATCAGGTGATTTTTAGGAGAATAACGCTGCATTATGATAACTTTGCACAGGTTAAGCGAGATTCAATGGGCTGCTTTCATTTTACTTTGTGCGGGGTGCACAACAGCACAACTTAATCCTTCGTAAGTTAGATTATTTCCATATTGCAAGTTTCATGCTTGTGTTGTTGCTGTACTGGACTGCTTCATAGATGTGCATTTTGCATAGCTTTAATAGGCACAATACTAAAGATTTTTTCTTTATCAAATTTCTTGTTTTATAGTTTAAAAACCATCGTTTCATCAGTCATTTACAATCATTTGCAGTGCAGTTATTAAGTATATCCACCTGGGTCCTAAAAATTCCCCTTGCTCTCTGCTCCCTTGAACATTCTGTAGTGGTAACCGAAAATCATTTCTGTCACATCCGCAGACCCTTATTTACTTTCTGAAACTGCTCTGTCCCAGTGGCTGTGGCAAGACTTTTTACTTGTTTCATGAAATGCATCTTCAAAGCTAAGTCGACCCTAAGTTTGTCTTCCTGGCCCTCCATCTTTATAAATGATGGCAACATATGTGACACTTAAACCGACCCACCGGGGAAAATATAGAAAAAAAAAGAAACATAAATCACATGAACAAGGTTGGATACAAATTTCCTTTCTCTAGTGAGGAAAAGCAAATCCATTAGTGCAGTTGTTCTCATGTATTTTTGTAATAACCATGATAAAGGAGCATCTTGCGATTGTTCAGGACCTTTTCATTACTTTGACACTGTTACCATTTGCTTCAGATATGTGGGTGCTTCCCTGGAAAAGCACTAACATTATGCATTGATCCCTGGATGTGGAAACCAAGTTGTCCATGAATTCTTTAGGTCTCTATTAATCATCCTTTAGTTATTGGCTCTTCTTTTACACTGTGTTTCACCTTGTTGACAGTTCTGATCATGTTCTTCAGACATCTTTCATGGGCTGGATGATGGCCATTGTGAGTCCTTTGGCTTTGTCAGATTATTCCTTCATACAACCAAATGAATATTTTGTTCTACTAAGGAGCATTCTAATACGTATTCTATTATTTCTGTGCAGGTCATGGCACTTCTAAGTGGTTTTGCTGGAGTGTACACAGAGGTATAGGGCGTGTATTGCTTTTTAGTTATCTATACTGCATTTTACTGTTGGTTGGGAACTTGGTGAGATTATTAAGTTGTCCCACAAGTATCTCTCCAATTTTGTTGCTTGATAGTTTTGTATATTTTCCTTTTGTAAGGCTCTTGGTCTATGGACAAAATACATAACAAGGTTTGTCAATTGAGTGGACATGTTGGTTGCTCTATTTGATAAGTTCACCTCTAATCTCGCAGGCTATAATAAAAAAACGACCTTCCAGGAACATAAATGTGCAGAACTTCTGGTTATATGTCTTTGGAATGGCCTTCAACGTTCTTGCAATATTGATCCAAGATTTTGATGCTGTTGTGAACAAGTACGTTAATTATGCTCTTTCATATATACATCACAAATATTGCTCTTTGCTGTTTCTTAATTTGATGCTTATCTATAAAGAGTCAAAGATTTTTCATGTAGCCTCTTTTGCCTTTCATGAAAAAAGGTCAATTGAGAAGTTGGGCTAAGCTGTACCCCGGTATTCTAGAAAAATAAATAGTTAACCAGAAGCAGAGGAAGGCAACACATAGATCAAATGTGAAATGCATATTGAAACAGGGGGAGTTGTGTAAGAAAACTCCTTCGTTTTTATTACAGTTGTCTGAAAACACTTCCCTCCACACTGGAGTACTCATTCTCTTTGAGGAAATGAAAGCCTTACATCCGATGACTGATAATCCGGAAAGACGTTTAACATGAAATAGAAAGGCCTAATGCATAACTTTCTTTCACTTGATTGATCGATCACGTGGAAAAAACTGTACGAGCTGAAGTCTGAAATATGATAATCTTTAGTCATAAGTGAAGTATCGATTGCTACTATGAATGATCAAAAACATTCAGCCAAGAAATTTGTTGGTTGGTGTTCACTTATTTCCTTCATTATTCTTGTTCAAGGAAGTAGGGCCAAAGTCTGAAATCCAGATGATATGTTATACCTTTTCTTAATACTGTTTTGTTGGATGAGTTCACTTATGAATTTATGATATAGCAACTTCTTTCTAGTTCTCAAGAGTTCTTTATACGATGTTTGGAATTACAAAGTATTATCTATAAAGGGATTTCCAAACTATAGTGTTTGCACCTATTCCACTTGACCACTTCTAATGACAGTCAAACTCTTTAATGCAGGGGATTTTTCCATGGATATTCACTAATTACGGTTCTCATGATTATCAATCATGCCCTAAGGTATTTATCTTTATATAATTCAGTACCATGCTGCAAATTTGTCTCTGATGTTTCTAGTACTGTATTGGTGTAGTTTGATCTTGCTTCAATTTCTGCCATGAAAAAATGTACAAAGATCTGAAAACTATGCTTCTTCTATACATTTTAGTAAAATGCATTGTGTAAGAAAAAAAAACTAGGGCCTAGCCGGTCGAGTGAACTTCTAGGCTTATATGCCTGAATGTGGATAAAGCTGTTCATATTAATATGTATAAATATGGTTATTTAAAAAATGTAAAGTGTAAACATATGGAAGTATAAATATACAATTACTTTATTTAAGTGAGTAGTTTGATTGTTCCTGACACAACTACTTAGAATAAACTAGATAATAACCTAGAGGTTGATAAAAGTTGAACAATTAATACAAGTTGATTGGTAGCAAAAATTGACTAGCAATCTGCAAACTCTTTTATGGTTTTACAGATTAATCCACTCAAAGAAAATAAAAATCCCACACTCCATACTTCAGTCGATCCACAAGAAAATCAGAAATTTTGATTTGGAAACCCTACATCTTTTATGTTCTTTTGGATCTATGTCAAAGAATCTGCACAATGGAGTATTTATCAATTTGGGTTGAAATATTTTTAAACAGAGGAATTTATATCTTACTGGTCTTACAATTACGAGGCTGCTTAATCTTTTGACCAATTAATAGGGTAGACCTGGTTCATCTTTATGGACTCTATAACACTTGGCCATTCAATTCAGTGGCTCTAAGCAGGGATATTTAGAAAACAAAGCTGTAATGCCACCCAGAAGTAGGGTCATGGGAGGTAAGATGTAGACCGACCTCTAGTAGTGCTCGGTATTTGGTGGAAACATGGACCCTTATAAGTTGACTCACCATTTGATAACATTATGATTGTAGAAGAGATGCAGAGGATCTTCTACAGCATCTTCATTTGTGTTCATTTTGTTTTTCTAAATTTCCTTGGTGCCTTGAAGGTGGAAACACTAGAAGACATACAAGAAATTTGTTAAAGGTTGACGTTCGCAACAAAAATAAAAATCCTCCATTGCTGCTTTTCAGAAGGAACTGCGATGCTAACATGAATATCTTGAAAACTCACTAAAAACATGCACACACTAACAACACATTCACACATGAATGACCTCCATGACGCGCCACTGAGAAACTTCTGTTCTAAGTTTTTCCCAACTATAAGTATCATTTATCATTCATTCTTATCTAGACAACAAAGGCTGACAGTTTTCCCTTGCTGCTTATATGTTGTTAAGAAATTCAAATACCATGAACATGTTGCGTTATAGTATAGAAACATCACATGGTATATCTTCCAAAAGTTAAGTTCTGGATCAGCTTTAGTTTGTTTATCTCTGAATGAATAGTGTTGTTCTGTATTTCAGCGGGATTGCCGTGTCTATGGTGATGAAGTATGCTGACAATATTGTGAAGGTAAGGCCAAAGTTCTGTTTGCTATCTGTTCATAATATCAATGTTCCCCTGATTTTAGATTCACCTTATTCTTACTAAAAAAGAGATTTCATATGAAAAAGGCTATCGTGCTCATGTATTTAATTGATTGAGTTGCAACAAAATTCCAACTTCAATCGATGTCTACTTTTGGGGAAAAAAGGAAAAAAGAAAAAAAACTTCAATCAATGTCTAAGATTGATTTAATCACTGTGTAGTCGAGTGAAATTGAAGGTTTGTGTTCTTAACTAGGTAATTTAGCCACCTACAAAGTCCAGGGTGGGCCAAAGGTGAAGTTATAATCTATATACTCGATACGAAAACCTGCAATGTTAAATGTTTATATATGTTGGTAGTTAATTGCTATCAAGTTTAACTAATGAAAGTATATGTACAAGATTCGACATACAACAAAATCCATCAAAATTAAAAGTGAGGAAACAAAGAAAACAAAAGGTTTGAAGTATTTACAATAGAGAGAAGTAGATGAATAGAATAGCCTAACATTTGGTCATGGAGATAGTTCCAGTTGATCCAAATGATGAGAATTTGAATCCCAAATTGTAAGGAACTCCGGCTGGTATTATGTTTTAATTGCATTTTTATATAGATAGATATATGTTGGTTTATTAAGGAAAGTTCTTATTTGCAGGTGTATTCAACTTCTGTAGCAATGCTGGTAACAGCAGTTGTTTCTGTGTTTCTATTCAATTTTCATCTATCCTTAGCTTTCTTCCTTGGATCCACGTAAGTGATGTTGATTTTACTAATGTTGCTGCTTCTTTTTGATAAATGAAACAAATGTTGTTGCTAACCAAGGCATATGCATGTTGACAGTGTTGTTTCAGTTTCCATATATTTGCATTCAATTGGGAAGCTGCAGAGATGATGAAATACACACTACTACTACTACCACCTCCTGTTTCAGCTGGCATACCAAGTCTAAGTCTTCGTTTAGAAAGAGAATAGAATTTATTGTATTCATTTTTACATGTATCTTGATCCCAACATCTGTAAGTTCTTAGAACCATCTTTTACATAGCACAAGGAGTGTATTTTCTTTGTGATATAAAATGTGTACGTTTTTGCAACTTTGTAGAGTCCAATATCTTGTTTGAATCGATTGGCTTAGCATAAATACACAGCGTCAACACATTACATTACGAAACAAATGAAAGAACAATGCATTCTTTAATGCAAATCTTGGACCGAGCTTGGCATTTATCAATATATTAATTCGAAAACACCAAAAGAATTCTCATTAGGACAAAATACACCAAGTTCATCGTGCTCCATTGCCTTAAAGCTGTTCATACTTTTTATAACAAGTATCATAAAGAATAGATGTATTCATCCAGCCAACCTTCCTTCTTTTGCAAATACTAGAAGTCTATCTTGTTAACAACTTGAAACTTCATTGAACTTGAATACACAATCATACAGCCTTCCACCTAGAAACTGAGCAACCTCTGGATGCTTCACCTATAATATAATAATGTTCGTTTCATCAGTTAAACAGACCAAGCAAAAAAGGGAATCAATAAACTACTACTAAGTACTAACCATTCCGATCTTCAGGGAATCACATTTAAATTGAGCATATAGATTTGTCTCGATTCCACGACCCTGCCAACAAATTAGAGATCAGATAACAGTGGCCTATTCCGTAATCACAAACCTAATCACTCGACTAATGAATCATGGCCCTTGATTTGATACATATACTCTAAAAGACCAAACATATAACAATCTGAGGGAGGTAGAAGAAGGATTCCGTTTATGGTTAATACACCAAGTACTCACCATTCCTTCCATGACAACTAGGTCAGCATCACTTGCCAGGTATGCAAGCTCTTGGGACACGCTCGAGAGATCAATAACCTGCCATAATATAATAATTGGATGGCTATAATTATACTTGACAATATCTATCTCAACAAATTAAGAAATCAATCAAAACGCCTTCCACACTGTCTTACCGGCAAATCGTTACCAGAATTTGCAATCAAAAGATTCTGAGTATCAACACCCATTAGCTGTCCATTTTCATCCTTCAACTGGTTGGATTTCGACAAAGCAACATTTAGATCAACATTCAACACAAACCACATGTATCCTCTTCATATATAACAAAATGCAATGCCATTACATACAACTCTAGTACCTTTGATATGATCTCCAGTAATTCGTGATAAGTTATATCGTTGATAGAAGGTAGGTCGTTAGCTGCCAACACGACCTGTATTATAAAAGCTATATGATTGAAACCCCATCGAGCAAGAAAAAAAAATACTAAAGTAGAGTGGAAGATACCATACCATAACATCATTGAAAATATTAACATCATCGAACCAATATTTTCAATGATGTGCAACACATAATTAAATGTTTCTGGCCTCGGGAAGAAAAATATTCTTACATCAGCTTTTGCTTACATTTCCTTTTCACAATTCAACTTGGGGAGAGAAGACAAGAGTCCTTAACCAATTCAATTCTTAACTCCTAACAAAGTTACAATAGCCTCGCCAATGGATAGTTGTAAAAAAAACATAAAACACATGCTTCAAACCTGAATAGCCAACTCAAAAGATAGTTTCAGATTACTATGTTTTGGATCTTGGGATCATAAATATAACAGGGTAGTTGTTAAAAAGCAGAGGCCAAGTAGTGAATGGATCTCCCATCCTTGTACAAAGTCACAGGTTAGGTCATGCACCCTGTCCCTTTTAAAAAGGGAGAAACAAACATGCAGAGAGTGAGATAAGGCAATGCTCTTCTACCAAAGACAAATCGGGAGATGAGAAAATTTAAAGCAGAGAACAAGATAGCCATGTAAGCATAGAAGATAGATGGCGATTGGGATCTTATCTCAGATGTCTTCCAAGATATATGAGCAGCTATTAGTGATCTTCTCAGGTCCATCACTTTCAGGAACTTGGATGTGTTTGACGTGTGCATGAGGTGACTTTTTGAAGCCTTGTACGTTCATGAATAGTTCAGATAGAAAATGAAGGACAGTAGCTACATATAGTTATTTACCTGATTCATATCTATATCTAGGATTCCTCAAGCTTGAGTATAGATATCAATCTTTCCAATTTAACAAGGAAACTATACACCTACTTTTCAGAATAGAATATGCCAAAGAAGTTATAACTGACTAACTGAAAGCACATGGAAACAAACTGAGAGAATAGAAACTAGCAGAACAGGAGTAGATCGTGGTCAGAGCCATGAGAAAAACGCAAAGGCTAAGCAAAGGCTACATAAGAAAAATGCACATGGTGGACAGTGATAGCACAATAGGTGGGAAAATACATCAGTTCCTTAAGTCGATATTCAGGCAATCAATCATGAAAAAGCAAACCGAGGAATTAGAACAAGAAAGTACTCGTTTGATAGCTAACCTTTGCCCCACGACGAAGCAGTTCTCTAGCAAAGGGTAATATACCCAAAACAACATCTGCACCAGAATTATCAACAAATATGACAACCTGTTACGAGGAAAGATATAGAGGGTCAGTAACATACTGAACTGAACCCTAACTTGCATAAAGAAGACAGCCAATTGAAGAACAATTTAGTTATGGAACAAATCGCAAAAGGACTTGCCTTTTTCCATGGTTTCTTGCCCCATTTTGAAATGAAAGTATCCAAATCATCAATAACCCAGGGTCGGGGAACAATATTTTGACAACTAGCTAAGAAGGAAATTCCATCTTTTGAGAATAACTCTGCAAGCTTCAAGAATCAGGAAAAAGTTAGACCATAAGTAATTAGAGAATCCAGATTAATCTTGATATGATGACGATGATGAGGATCAAGTGATCGCCCTAGTGCCGCAGGAAACCAGATATAGGATGGCTTTGCTCAAGAATCGAGTACAAGGCTTCTTTATTCCACAGAGTGGATAAAACATGAGGATAGATTCACATTTCGTAAATGAAGTGTAATTTGTTTTTGTAACCTTTCATGAGCCTCATATTTTGGTTTCTTATAGCGCGTTCATGTTCAAATGTCTCCAAGGAGGCAAGGACTAAGCATGGTGATCCAGCTTATGAACATTGCATAGACGTGAATGGTCAATAGGCAGCCAAGCTACTAATGGCAAAAGGCTTCAGGGCAGAACCAGAAGAATGAAGCTAACAACAATGAACACTTCAGAGAGTCGGATTTCAATCAACATTGTTAGAAAAGTGGTATGCATGAGTGAGTTAGAGCATCATGAGTAGGTTAATAAAAGAAGCATTTGACCATTTGAAGCAAGTCTGGCTGCCAGGACTTGGATGCCATGATTAAGTATCCTATGAGTTTAGACAATAAATATTTATGTTCAGGTTGAACAGCAGAAAGGTGGAACTCATGGTTTGTTTTGGCAGGAGCTTTTTCATACCTGTGCAGAACCCAGATCAAATATGTTCCCAGCAAATATTCCTCTGACCAAATTCTCTACCCGCTTTGGTTCCTCCTCAATAGCATCATTCAAATGAACAACATCCTTAAATAAGGTTATTGCTTTGGCATTTTCTTCATCCTAGTGCATCAAACAAAGTCTTCTGTTAAAAATGATTTCCAGGTTTGTGGTCACTTGAATTATACATGTTAAAAAGAAACAAGCACTCTTTCACACTCCAAAGACTTAAGGAGGTGATATCATGGATTGAACAATTAAGAGAAGAAGTTTGTTGGTGTAGGGAAGTAGACATCAATAATACCAAAATGAACACACAAAAAGTAGGATGGACCTTAATTTAAAAGGTTTGTTTGTTATGCATCAGATCAGACTGGGAAAGGAAATTATATCCTCACCTTAACCTTCTTAAATATGTCTCTGAAACCAACTTCTCTGAGGATAAGCTCACGAATACGGCAAAGAAGCTGCAATAATCCAAACAGAAAAAAAAAACAGCCAGGTTCTTAAAGAAGGAATAACAATTCCGTCAAATTATATAGAAGAAAGGAAGTATTTTGCTTACTATGCAATCAGGTGGTCCGCCATGGCTTTCGGGATCTTTTTTGAAGTCCTCTAGTATTTCAGTATACCTTACTCAGTTAGCAGCACACGTTGTCAGATATTCAGAAAAGCTAATCCATGTATGATAAGGGGAAATCCATTCACAAACAACTATGTAGAGCTTTTTGAAGAAAAAGTAGTAAGTTTCACTATACAATGCAATTGTGATTAACAAATGATGAGGTAATTAATTAGTGTTGATTGATCTGCGTATGGCAATAGTCTCTCAACTCAAATGAAGTTGTTTTGATTCAGTTTGAGCATGCATATAATATAAGACAGGTACATTAAATCATGAGTTTGTCTTTGTTTTAAAGCTTACACATAAATAAAGATTATTAAGAATAATTAAGTAAACTATTTGAGAAAAAAAGACATGAATTGAGAGGTAATAATACCTTTGAGCAAACTTTTGAGCTTTAGCAGGAGCATCTGGGACAGTATCATCACTTTCTGCTCTCTTCCTGTTAGGTTTGTAGAAGAAGAAGAAGAAGAAAACAAATGATGAAATTAAAGTATTGAATTGAATTGAATTGAATTAGTTAGTAAGAAGTAAAATACTTGAAGGAAGGAATGGAATTGGCAAAGAGGTTGATCCAAGAGAGCTCAGTTGGGGTTGGTTTGTTAGGGTTATCATCGATGGGAATCTGTAAGGGATGGTGCATGCCCTGTAATTGCTTTCGAATCAACAAAGGGAAACCCACCATCTCTCCAAGCTCTCCATTCTCTTTCTGCCTCTTTCTCTCTTTTCTCTCTTTCCTTAATCCAAACACACACACACACAGTCGACAGTGATGATGAATGTGAACGAAAAAATAAAAACTTTAAGTTACAAATCACTCCTCATACTATCACAGAATATCCTCTTTCATCCTTTTTTTACATTATTTCAAACATTCAACTTTAAAAATTTAAATATTATGACTTCTTTTATTGTTAATTTGAATTTTAATTATATATATACAGTAACATAATCGATCATAAAAATTAGTTTTGTAAATCTTATTTAAGAATTAAGATCTATTGATGATCCAAAATTAACATCATGAGCCATGTTTTGAATCTTGGCTAAAACCATTTTTTATTATAATTATGAAATGTTTCATTAGGGTAAAATATATATTCTTTGTTTTAATTCAAAATTTTGATAAACTTTTCAACATTAACTTATAGATGGGTTCTAACTCATTAAATATTGAAGATCAACTCAAGATTGAAGGTTACTAAATTCACACTTGACATAAATAAGGATCCAATGGTACACCCCTTAAAAGTAGATAACCCACAAAACGAACCCTTTCATTCATTCATTTGGCCCCTATGCTTCTTTGATTTTTAAAATGAAATTGACAACTGAAATTAGACTCACCCAATTGAATTTCAGAATACTTGTATTTTCTTGTTATTATTAACATGAGAAAACAATAAATATGCTTCAAGCATATCTTCAAAATAAAGAAAATACAATTATTTTTGGTTTAATAAACTCTCAAAGACAGAAATAGGATTCAAAAAATAAAAGCATGCCTATATAAGTTTCCTCCATCCCATTCCATTCCAAAGGGAATTTTGAAAGAAAGAAAAAACCCTCTCATTTTGATTTTTTTTTAGTAATGAAGAAAATTATGAAATCAATCTTGCTTTGCCACCCCAAATGTATTGCTCATAAATTATATCATCATCAATCTTTTTCTTTCCAACCCAATACCAATACCTACCAATACCCTGCTGCTTCATGAATTCACTGCCTCCTGTTATCGCAGAGACCTCCCGGCTGCCATCAAAGCTTTGAATTCCATGCAAAACCACCAAATTTGGGCAGATTCCGTAACATATTCCGAGCTCATCAAGTGCTGTCTTGCTCGTGGTGCCATCCAAGAAGCCAAACTAGTTCATAAACACATTTTCTCTGATGGGTATCAGCCCAAGACTTTCTTGATCAACACTCTCATGAATATGTACGTTAAGTTTAATTCTATTAAACGAAGCACGCCAACTGTTTGATCAAATGCCTGAGAGAAATGTTGTGTCTTGGACCACCATGATAGCCGCTTTCTCCAATGCAAGACTGGATCACCAGGCCATGGAGTTCTTGATTCTCATGCTCAGAGATGGTGTCCAACCTAACATGTTTACTTATTCTTCGGTTTTGCGAGCCTGCAAGGGGTTAGCCACCCTCAGGCAGATCCATTGCAGCATAACTAAAACCGGTTTGGACTCTGATGTGTTTGTCAGGAGCGCCCTCGTTGATAACTATTCCAAGTGGGGTGAACTGCCGAACGCGTTGACTGTTTTTAACGAGATGGAAACCAGCGATTTGATCGTTTGGAACTCGGTAATCGGTGCCTTTGCTCAGAACACGATGGAGATGAAGCTTTGAATCTTTTCAAACGCATGAAGGGATGTGGGTTTATGGCCGATCAAGCTACACTGACTAGCGTCTTGAGAGCTTGCACCGGGCTGGCCTTGTTAGAACTGGGACGACAAATACACGTTCACGTGTTGAAATACAAAAACCGAGACTTGACTCTTAGCAATGCACTTCTTGATATGTACTGCAAGTGTGGTAGCATGGAGGATGCAAGGTTCGAGTTTGGTAGAATGGTGGATAAGGATGTGATCTCTTGGAGCACCATGATAATAGGTCTGGCCCAAAATGGCTTCAGCCATGAAGCCTTAGAGATGTTTCAGAAGATGGAAAGTTCAGGCACGAAACCTAACTACATCACAGTTGTTGGAGTATTGTTTGCTTGTAGCCATGCAGGATTGGTAGATAAGGGGAGATCATACTTTGAATCCATGGAAACGATTTTTGGTATTAAGCCAGGAAGAGAGCATTACGGTTGCATGGTTGATTTATTGGGAAGGGCTGGAAAGCTGGATGAGGCTGTTGAGCTGATTCACAGAATGGAACCTGAACCAGATGCAGTGACTTGGAGGACCTTGCTTGGGGGATGTAGGATTCACCGAAACATGGATCTAGCTGCGTATGCCGCTAAACGTGTGCTAGATCTTGATCCTGATGATGCAGGAACGTATATCTTGCTATCAAATATTTATGCAAATAGTAAGAGGTGGGAAGATGCTGCTCAAGTGAGGAAGACAATGAGGGGGAACAAAGTGAGGAAAGAACCAGGGTGTAGCTGGATTGAAGTGAATAAACAGATTCATGCTTTTGTATTAAGGGACAATTCACATCCAGAGATTGATATGATCGTAAGGCGGCTAAAGCAGTATGTTGAGAGATTAAGGGAAGTGGGTTATGTTCCAGATACGAATTTTGTGTTGCAAGATGTTGAAGGGGAACAAATGGAAGATCCACTGTTGTACCACAGCGAAAAGCTGGCGATTGTCTATGGGTTAATGAGTTTAACAAAGGGAAAGAGCATCAGGATCAGAAAGAACCTTAGAATATGTGGAGACTGCCATCTCTTTGCTAAACTTTTGGCAAAAATGGAGAACCGGCGTGTGGTTATCAGAGATCAAATTCGTTACCATCACTTTGAAGGAGGAGTTTGCTCCTGTGGGGATTATTGGTAAAATAATACCCCTTATGTACTATTTCTGTTTTAATCCTTCTTGGTACATTTGAGTGTTACAAGTTTCACCATTGTGGCATATTAAGAAACAAGTCTTGTTGTTTACCCCAAATCAATAACGAACTCTTAGGTGTGTTGAATGCAATCCATTCATAAAGAAGGTGTGACAAATATCATATTCTGCTCCAGCAAAGCAACTGAGAAACATCCGCCACGATTTCTATTATTGCAAATATGCCAATAAATTACAAGATACATACATTCCAGGTTTCTCAAAGTTACAGTTTCCTGTTATTTTTCGTGGACACAATTAAAAAAAAAAGAAGAAAAAAACTAAAACCATAATCTTTTTATAGCTCATCTCTGTAAGTTGCTGCGTCTTTTTCAACCTCGACGAAAGATGCGAAAGCTTTAAGTATTGACACATACACCTCAATCCCTTTCAAATATTCTTCCTTGTTCAAAAACTACAACAAAAACATCCATGAGATTGTGATCTGACATGTTTATATATAGCCAATGCATATCAACAGTAATCTTCTTGCACTATTTTTCCATTGTAATTTGCATTTTTTTCTTTTCGTTTTCGTTGTGTGTGTGGGTGTGTGTATAATGCAGCGCAGGTTTGGCTAAAAGTAGTTAGCTTCCCAGCTGACAAGAACCTAGATTAGTAGTACATAGCAGAAGAGGTTCACCTCATTATGGTCGTGAAGAAGGATAGGAGTGTTTGCCATGGGAGAAAAGCCAATTGCTGGAATACCCCTCAATCGGAAGTAACGAGCATCGGTTGAAGCCGGAAAGATTTCTGGTTTTCCAACTTTCCCATTAGCCTTAAGTATAGCTCCCTCTAGCAGGGACCACCAAGGATTTGAACTGTCATGGCCTGTCAAAATTGGCTTTCCATTCTCGTCGTACACGGAAACCTTCTGCTTAAACTGCCCAGACTAACAACTAGTTAAAACAATGTGTATCCACAAACTGTGACTGTCACATTTAAACAGGCAATTTCCCAAATGAATACATTCATATATAACATTGTCACATAACAAAACATGCATGCATGAAATCCAGAGAAAGAACCTAAACCCACTAAAGACGTCCATCTCATCAATGCTTAATATAGAGATAAAAATCATAAAAAGATCTCAAGACGTTCATGTTGGTTAAAGGCAACAGAACTTACATCCCGCAATTAATCGGAACCCTAAGCATCATGGTATAACATAATACTGATGCAATAAGTTTCAGATGGAAGAGAAGCCCTTTAGATATGTTGTTGAACCAAGTACCGAAAGCAGGATATCCTGAATCTTTGCTTCAATACATATCAACGTTTGGGGTCTGAATATTGTATGACAGTGGCAAAGTGTACAAGCTGCATTTAACATATCATATTTCATAACTATTAGAGGTTTAACTTGTGTTATAAAGGTTATACATTCACATCTTCAGCTGCTATTTTTGGTATTTTTATTAAAAATATGCATTTGCTAGGAGAACTTGGTCCTTCACACTAAGCTATCAGCAAGAGATATTGCTGTTTAACTGGCTATGGAGATCCCTTCAAAAAGACCAACAACAATCGACTCTAAACAGATAAAACAAGTTTTATAAGATGTAAAATATAAGGGGGTGTTTGGTTGTGGAAAGTTTTCCGGTTTTCTAAGAAAATTCTCCAAGGAAAATGAAAATTTAGAAAACTCGTTGGTTCACCTACTTTCAAAAAGTTCTCCAAGAAAACGAATTTTTTTTGTTTTCTAACTTCTATCTAAATTAGAAAACTGATTTTAGTAGTTTTCTGAAATTTTCTAAATGCATTTTCTGTTTTCTAAAATGGAAATGAAAACTCCATCATTTCAACCAAACATGTTTTCTAAAATTTTCATAGAAAGACAACTGAGTTCCATTTTCTGAAAATGTTTTCTAGGAAAATGAAAATAGCTTTCCACAACCAAATGCACCCTAAGGTGCTGTCATTTCCTCACTTCCTCACAGCATGCATTTACATGTACTTCTCCCCATCCCTGGATCTTGGTGAGAATGTCAGGATGAAGAAAAAAATTATAAGAGATGAAATTGTTGAAGCGAGGAGGTTGCTTCTCTCTACCATGCAAGACGAGAAATTGAAAGAAAGGAGGGCAGATGGAACCACACTACCTCAAATGTCATGTTGCGTGAAGCTGGGGCCCATTCTTCAGCAATTCGTCTCTCCAAGGAAGCTTGATCAGCAATTGGTGGGACTCGAATATCAAAACCAGCCTGTGCTTCGGATGGCTGCAGATTCATGACAAACCCCTGATGGAGAAAACAAGTTGATTATACATACCTCTTGAATGACAACAAAGACAGGTATTTACAGTTTACACTGAATGAAACCAAGTAGAGTAATTCCTGTACGTAAACTTCATTCCTTGTTTACTTCTTTATGCGTAGAGACTTTTTGTGCTATTAACACAATACATACAGGCTAATACTACATTATAAAGCATCTGACCCCCAAACTCTTAAAAACAAGTCTTATTGCACATCGGACATCTTTTCAGGTTGTTAAACGATAGGACTACTTTAAACTAGAGAACTCATATATAAACATGGTGTTTTGTAAAAAGATTTAATGCTAGAAGGGTCAAGGACTAGAATTCATGTTGTTAAATGATATGGATCTGTGTAAAAAGGTAAAAACGCAGCATTTGAACACTTAGGGGTTGATGTTGATCATCCTTTGTAAAATTAAAACTTTGGAACATCTTAAAAGAAGTGCATTGATTTTGGGATTATGGAATGATCAGGTGTTGGTTCAGGTTCAACGATCGGAGCAGGGGTTTACATTTTTATGGGTACAGGGGTTTACCACCTCATAGTTGCTAGTTACTATACTTATGTAGTTAAGTTTATTTTAATTGTGATTGCAACAAAACAGGACTTAAAAATCTTGTTTATTTATTAGCTCAAGTTTTATTAAACTTGATAGATAGAAGAAGAGTCTGGTGCAGCTGTGAAATAGGATTAATAAAGTTTGAGAGAATGATACTAGTAGTACATACAGTTGGAGAAGGGGTTCCAGCTTTGAGGAAGGCCATGTTGACAGAGATGACTTCACCTTCAGCTTTGAGACCAGCCTTGACCAAGTCAAACTGAGAAGCCCTAAACCTCCTGACACTCTCTATACTCTTCATCAAGTTCTCCATGGCCGTGTTATCATACAGCTTGGCTCCATGCCCAGGGGCTCCCGTTGCCTTAATCACCAACCACATCGGACACCTCTCTGCATAGAACAGCCTGTAGTAATCCTCCGGGGAAGCCAATCCTTCGTCCAAAACTATCCCAACGTTCATCTCGTGGAAGACCTTGGACTTGGCAAACAACTCGGCCCCATCGTGTCCACCGATCTCTTCATCTGGAACGAAGGAGACGTAGATGGTCCTGATTGGCTGGAAACCCGAATCCTTGTTCTTGAGGTTGCGAATGGCTTCCAGGTACTGCAACCCAACGCACTTCATATCCTGTGAGCCTCTGGCGTAGATGTTACCACCGGAATTGATTTGGGCGTGGAAGGGAGGGTGGGACCACTTGTGGGGCTCCACTGGGACGACGTCTGTGTGGGAGTTGAGGAGGATGGAAGGGAGGTGTGGGCTTGTGCCGGTCCATTTGAGGAGGATCAAGGGCTTGCCTTTGACGAACTCTAGGGTTTGGGACTCGAGGGAGAGGGACGAGGCTTGGGAGAGGATGAAATCAGCAGCCTGTTGGTAGTCAGGGGATGGATGAGAGGTGTCGATTTGAAGATAGCGTTGGAATCTTGAGATGATTGAATCAGAATCTGAATCTAAATCACCATCAAAGGCGATGATGATGATAGTGGATGGGAGTAGTAGTAGTAACAGGAGGGCGACGATGGAGATGAAGGTCATCGTCGTCATCTTCTTCTTCAGTCTGGTTGTTATTATTCCGGTCTCTACTGTAGTGTAGGGTAAATCAATCAATCATCATCTACTACTAGTCTCTTGTTAACAAACTTATTAGAGTAAGTTACATTTTCAGTCCCTCCCTCCCTCGCATATGTAGTTTGCATCAAAATTGGTCCTTATGGCTTCTTTATCACAACAAATTTGCTTGTGAGTTTTCATTATAGAGAGAGAGGGGGGAGGTAGAGACAAAAGTTCAAATAAAATCTAAAATTGTGAACGTGCGGGTATTTGAAAGTCGTCACGTGACATATTCAGTTTGAAAAATACAAGATCATTCAAACTGAATAGGAACCGAATTAGACACATGGAATGCTCTCGGTTGTCCTCACATTCGCAATTAGAAGTGAGTTTTATTTGAACATGCCTCTCTCTCTCTCCCTCTCTCTATATATATATATATGTATGTATATGCAGAAAAATGAAAAATACAACGAAATTCTTAAAAGCAAGTTGACTCAGTGGTTTAAACCAGTTGAATCTTGACCCGGTCATCACATCGGATGAATTAAAAAAACGAGCTTTAAAACATCGTATTTTGGTCAATTTACATGGTGCTCCCAGTTTTGTTAAAAAAATAATTAGTAATAACACACACAAATAGCCAATGGCGTGTAGCTCAATTGGTAATGAGTGGGAGGTAAGCTTGCAACAAATAACAAATGGTTCGAGTTCGAGCCTCAGCTCACGCACAAACGCCCTCATAGCCACAACCGTTGAATGAGTCAGGAATGGCGCCCACAAGGAGCAATGGCAATCCATGGTGGGCCAGTTGTGGTTGTCGGAATCAACATTTTGCAACAAATAACACACACACATATATAGGATTAAAATAAAAATCTTAAATATTGTGATGTAGGTAAATCAACATCCCCCTTTCTTTCCACAATCTCCTCTCTCTCTACAGTCTACACTAGTGCATCACCATCTTCTTCAATGAACCACATGCATATAAACAAATTTACGACAAACAAACATGTATAGCTATCCATATATGTCATCCAATTAACAATTGTTTTAATTCTTATCTAAACAGGAGCAAACCTCAACACATCACAACATAAAGTCGAACTCATCGTCTTTTCTTCTTAAGGTGCCCCATTTGTACATGATGTTGCTGATATCAAATGGTGAAAGTGGTTTTCCATCTCCAGTTATGTTGTGACTTTGATTGAAGCATAAGGTTGTTGAATAGAAGCAAACACCAAGTGTACTTGGGTTGTCATAGTTGTTAGAAGAAAATTTCATTGGTTGTTAGCTGTAGACATAAAATGTGCCAACTTTTAAAATCCAATTCTTTTTGTTATTATTCTTTGATAAACAAGAGACAATTTTGTCATTTACTACTACATCTATTCATTTTTTAGAAAAAAGTAATAACATAGAAAAAGTCTTCTCAATTTATATTTACCAATGCTCTTCATCTCAAGCCTAGTCCAAGCGAGCCACCTTCCTCTTCAAAAGCAGCCAACCATAAAATTAGTTTAAAATTTTAATTTATCGTTATTTTGGATAGGAATGAGACGGATGAATTTGGTATAGCAAATTTCCATCCCCTTAGAAAATCACTTTCGCAACCTTTACTCATGAGCTACAAATATGAAGGACAAATATTCAAAAAACTATGATCATTAAAGAGTAAAATGTAGTTTACTCGACTTTTTAAAAGACCACATCTTATGTCTCTATTTTATCTTTTATATATTCTTTCAAACAAAATGATTCCTTTTCTTCTTTTAGAAAACAAACATAGTGGTTTTTGTGATTAAATAAATTATGCTTTTGAACAAAAGGTAAATATTAAACTCTCTTTTATCTTTATGTATTGATTGTTTTTAGCTTTAAAATAATTAAGTGTCTAATGAAAATAAAGAAAGCCTCCAAATAACAAACAAATATCACTTTTTGAGTTATACGAATAGAAACAATTCAACTTAATACAATGATATAAATTGGTTAATATGTTAACATAAATTGAATAATAACTTAATTTTCTTTTTCAATTTTTATTTTTTCATATAGCAATAGATAACCTAGAACAACTTATATCCACTTGCTACTTCTTTTTGCTATCATGGATGATTTAATATCATCACATATAAAATTATATGACCACAATAGTCTTAAAAATTTTAATTTAAAATCTTCTTGTTTGACGATGTCTTTGTCTCTTTTATTGTTTTTGTGGTTGTATGAAAGATGGCTTTATGAATAATAAATTTGATATATAAATATTTAATATTAAGTTTAATGTCAAATATCTCAATTACCTTAAAAATACATTGATGAAAATATTAAAAATTGGTGATTATATTCTATCAAATACTTCAATTAAGATCCCATTATTCATCCATGGGCTTCAAAAACTATCCCATGTAAAACGACAATGATAATACACGTTATTATTACTATCCAACAGAATTGATGATTGGAAAAAAAAACAAAGGAAAATACAATTGCAAATAACTTCGGCTAGTAATTGTTTTTGGGCTAAAGCATCGAGGACCAACACTGATCTGAAGCATCAACGATCAACATCGTGTTGAACCACCGACGACTTCTTAACCACAATAGTTGGATTCGGTTTCAAAGTTTTCAAAAAGGGTATTTTTTTTAAGGTTTACTTTTTAGAAAAAGAAATATTGACAAGTTATTTTTTTTAATAGTGTCTTGAACCATGTCTAGACTAATCTTGACAAGTTATCGTATGTATGTATGTCTTTATGTGTGTGCATATACATATGAAGAAAGGACTGAAAATCATACGAAAATATGAGTTAAGGTAAGGAGTGTAAAAAGAGATTTGGGCCTTTAATTAAAAAAGAGGATCAAAATCAAGAAAAATGAGAAAATGACATTGATAAAATTGCTTGTTTACCATATGCTTACCCGAGTAAGTGCTTACCAACAAAATTTAACACCATCACTTACTTACGGGGTATGATATTAGTCCACAAAAACGGTATCGTATGCAACAATTTACCTGATAAGTGCTAACTGTGGTAAGAGACTACGCCCTCGCTTATCGGGTAAGACACTCTCATCCTTGCCTTCGCTCTTACTTGGGTAAGATTCTTGATCCTTGCGATATGCTTCCCGTAAGTTAAAATGACTTGGTAAGCACTTACCTGGGTAAGTGTTTAGTAAACGGCCTCTGAGAAATAAACAAGTGTAAGGACAAAAAGCATAACAAGCAACAAAAGACAAGGAGAAGAAATATAATTATAGTTTGATTAAGAATAGAAAACGTAAGAGGAGGAAAGCGTTAGTTGAAGAAGAAGATGATCAAAGTTTATTATGTTTGTCGGTTGAATTTACAATAACATTACATTACATTACAGGTAATCAATTAATTAATATCAAAATTATAATAAATAACAACTTCATTCTTCTTCTTCTTCTTCTTCTTCTGCTGAATGCTGATATCTTATATCTGTACATCAAAATAACAAAATCAAAATGTTACAATGAAGAACAAATTCATTCATTCATTCATTCACCATCATCATCATCATCTCTCTAGGTCTAGATCAAGCAAGATCAAAATAACAAGATCTTGATCTCTTTTGTTTTGTTCTGGACATCATCCATCAATGGCGTCTGGTTCTCAAACCCTAGGCGGCCAATCTCGGTGCGGATGGCTACTTGGTCCATCACTCGACAAGATCATCAAGAATGCTGCCTGGCGGAAACACTCTCACATCGTCACTGCCTGTAAATCCGCCCTTGACAAACTCGAAACCCTAGCTGACGATCTCTCCTCCTCCACCCCTCTCTACGGCGTCTCCTCCCCTTCCGATGCCGAATCTCTCATCCTCCCCCTCATCCTCGCCATTGATTCCTCTTCTTCCAAGGTCGTCGAGCCCGCCCTTGACTGCTGCTATCGTTTGTTCTCCCTCCGTCTCATCCGCTGCGAGATCGATCCCTCCGAACAGCCTCCTTCCCTTATCTTCCGTCTCATTGATTCCATATGCAAGTGTGGTAGTCTCGGCGAAGAGCTTGTGGAGCTTGCCATCCTCAAGACCTTGCTCTCCGCCGTTCGATCTACCACCGTCGTCATCCGTGCCGATTGCCTCAACCAGATTGTCAAGACCTGTTATAATATATATCTTGGAGGGGTCAATGGAACCAACCAGATCTGTGCAAAGTCGGTTTTGGCTCAGATGATGGCCATCGTTTTCGCCAGGGTGGAGGGGGATTCTCAGCTCGTTACCTTCAACACCGTTTCCGTCACCGAACTGTTGGAGTTCAATGACAGGAATCTCAATGAAGGGAGTTCTATACAGTTTGCTCAGAACATGATCAACGAGGTTGTTTTCACTAATGTAGTTGAAGTTGCTCAAAATGCAAACCCGTTACCCCCCGAGATGCAAGACGCCAATGAAAAGGCCGATTCTTCTTCTCCTGATGCTGAATCGGCGGATAAGGGGGATTTGAGTAGTTATTCTAGGATCAGGGATGACGGGGTCGTGATTTTCAAGAATTTGTGTAAACTGTCGATGAAGTTTTCTTCTCAGGAGCAGCCTGACGATCATATTCTATTGAGGGGAAAGTTGTTGTCTCTGGAGCTACTGAGGGTAATCATGGAGAATGGAGGTCCAATATGGCGTACAAATGAGAGGCAAGTAATTGCATCTGCCTCACACCTTTGATTTTTAGCTCTTAAAATACATTGCCTGATAACTGCATGTCATTTAGTCTAAATGTAAGTTGCCTTGACAACGCCATCATCATGTGTTAACTTATTTCTTTAGCCGAAACTGTATTTAAAAGATTTCAAATATCAACATGTTCACAACTTCACATGATTGAGGTCTGAAGGAGAAATTACAATAGACCATTCAGATACTGTTAGCTATATTCATGCTCTGGACACTATATGTGATCCCCAAGTCAGGGGCCCAAATGAGGTTCTAATTGAAAAAAGATGAGATCTTTATAGGTATTGATCTCAATAAGACCAGACCAAAACGAACCAAACCAACCCAGTAAATCCTATCCAGAAATAGGGTATGAGGGGTAGGCTATGTATGCATACCATACCTTTACCTTAAGAGGTAATGATGCTGTTTTCGAGAAGATCCCACTTGTGAAAAAGATTAGGGGAGTTCGGATAGAGGTTTCAATTTGGAACAAAGTATTTTTAGGAGGAGAATTTTGACAAAGATTTTAAGGAGAAAACAAGATAAGAAGAAAAACAGAGAAAATGAGAAAACATTCTAAATAGACAAAAATGGGACAAACCAAACATTCCCTCCACAAACCTATTTCAATTTCTTTCTATCCTCCCCCATCCGACCCTCTACCCTCATAAGTCATATCTACTCTCCCCCAACTGACCAAGTAATTTTGTACAAATAATCTACTGCTCTAATATGCACCTCCAAGAGCTACTATATGAGTTTATGTCCTTGGAAAGTAAAGTACTAAACGCTGTCATGTCCATCCTCAACTGCTCGTCCCATGTTCTCTTCAACCTGCATCTCCTCCTCACCCTCAACCGTAACGCTCTCAATAAGACAGATAAAAAATAATATGGCGAAGAAATATAATTGAACCAAAGCTGGTTAATCTCACAAGCATATAGAATTAGAAATATGTGAAAACAGATGAAAAACTACAATAGGAGTCCTTGAAGATTCACAGCATTGAAGGAGCCAGCAGATCACAAGAAGTCCATTTAATCAAACTACACAATCTTTCAGCTTTGCAAGGGGGCATCCTCTTCATCACTTAACTGCAAGTGCAATCTTGTTCTTTTCTAGGCCTAGTTCTCCAGATCTTGTTTTTTTTCATGAGCTTATAAGCACGATAGCAAATCATTTGCAATAGATACGATGGCATTGAATAGTTGCTTTAAATCAGCAGGCCTACCGACATTTCTTCATATCAGATTCATGCATCTAAATTTTTGTTGATGATAAACACCAAATGTAAGGTTTGAGACTACCCCTTCTTACCCTGAAAATCAGGGTCCCCTTGCGTCCTTGAAATTCTTTGTTTATAAAAGAACAACCAATGAAATACTGCCAAGATAGACTAGCATCACCTAGTTTCTCTGCTCTATTAAGTAAGTAATTTCTGGTAGATGTTGGAGAGGTATTATCGTAGAGAAATGAAGAATGAAGGTAGTTTAAGTTAGTAATATGTAATAGTTTTAAAATCACATTGCAGTTAATTGGTCAAAATCTCCCATATTTTTATGTCTTTTGGGTTTTAATTGTAGAATTACACAACTAGTTTTGGGTTTATCTGTTTGTGAGTTTATTATGTTAATTATACTACTACAAAATGAAACAGAGCTTTTGCAGACTATAGGCTGAAAGTGAGAGATTTATATCATTTTGTAACTTGAGAGGTATTCAACATTCTTTCTTTTCATTGAATTTGATAACATTGCTTTATTATTTTGTAAAAGGCTGGGTTAGCCACATGAGAAAGTATTTTGTTGATAAATTGAGTGGAATTACAAAAAAACATCCCACGACTAACATCTAAAAGAGGGGTGGGAGACACAAAAGACTTTGATTAGAGCTCCAATTCACCATCTTATCTCCTGTTTTGAGCTTCTCTCTGATGGCTAGCCTTGAAAAAAAGGAGAAACACAGTTTTTTTTTGCTTATTACACTGTTGAATTCTTTTATATGGTGGTTAAAAGCTGGTTTGATTGCTTTTAGGAAATTCCAGACATCCTCAAGATGTAGCTGTATCATTACAAAAGGCTGCAAGCCGACTTATTCTAACAAATTAACTTTGAAGGAAGTGGTTTGATAGCTATTAGCCACAAATATGTTTTGTCATAATATTTGCTTTTTTTGTTATTTAAAAATTGATCCCCTTATTTTTTAAACTGACTTATTATGATGTCATAAGTATCTTCACCAAGGTTGGAACTGATGCATAGAACAATTGATGTGTGGAGATTGTTTAAGAGTTAAGACACCTAGAAGCATCAGATCTATCACATTCTATTGTCATTGTTTGATTATCTGGAATACAACCTCTGTATGCTTTGCATAGCATGTGGGATGCGTTGTTTATATTATATTTGAGTTCTGTTTTCTCTTTCCAAATTTAAATTTTAATGTACTGACTTTAGTAGTACCTCTAATGTTTGTTGAATGTGATATCTTACTCTTCAGGTTCCTCACTGTGATCAAACAGTTTCTTTGCTTGTCCTTGTTGAAAAACAGTGCGCTGTCAGTCATGTCAGTTTTTCAGCTTCTGTGTTCAATATTTCAGAGCTTATTAATAAAATACAGATCGGTGTTGAAATCAGAAATCGGAATATTTTTCCCAATGCTCATTCTCCGCGTGCTTGAAAATGTGCTTCAGCCAAGTTTCATACAGAAGATGACAATCCTCAATTTACTGGATAAAATATCTGAGGATTCACAGATTATGATCGACATTTTTGTCAACTATGATTGTGATGTTGATTCTCCAAACATTTTTGAAAGGTAACAAACCATTGCAGATGCTTTATGTTTCCTTCCTATGTGATTACAGTTGCAAGTGAATGCTTGTCTTAAGCTTGTAGTTGATGAATGATGTCGATGCACATTCTAGACTGTGTTAGTAAATCCTACTTGGTTCGCTGCAATATTTGTTCTATTATCATTGTTTCTGTATACTGGTACTTGCAGTTTCCTTGCTGATAATAATTTATATTTCTACATGTTATATACGTTTTGAGCTTGTTTAGGGCCTCTTCCTATAATTGAATTGGTTTTCTGTGTGATTATCTCGGGACTATATATTAGTGATGGAAATGGACTCCTACTTTTGCCCCCCTTTAAAATTGAAATTTGTGCTGCATGTAATCCTCTTTGTGGCCTGTCTACTAGTACAATTACTAACTGGATGTTAGGGATGCATTTTTGCTGATTGTTATAGAAAGATAATCACATCATAACTGGTACTTAGGCCTGATTTTGTGACTATTTTTCTTCGTTTTCTTGTTAGTAAGTGTGTAAAGTTAGCATCGACCTATTAGTTTTTAAGTTGAATATTAATGGGTTACTTAGGGTGCACTTAGTACTGTGGACAGGACATAACATAACATGGGTCGCTGTTCAGTTCCACGTTTGGCATGACTGTTATGTGGAACAAATATGAACATAGTGGAATATGCGTGTTCCACAGCCACTCCATGGAACAAGTTGGAACAAGCCTATATTTTACCGATATGCTCTCTAAATAAAACCTAACTTCCTTCTAAAACATCAAATATGCCTCCCTCTTTACATTTTATCCATTCTTTAATTTTATTTATTGTATTTTATCCTCTTTAAACTTTCACTTGACTATCCTCATGTTATTTATATACATTTTCTCTATTTTGATAGATTCATATAATCTATTAAATATTTTTAGTAAAAACATAATATAGAAAAAGGTATAAAATAAAAATGAAAATTACATAAACTTTATATTTTGACGTCATTTTAATCGTTTTGACGAAAATTTTATGATGATATATGTTTTGTTATCTTAACGTTGAACAACTATCCTGTCCCGTCCTGTCTCATCTGGGTACTAAACGCACCCTTAAGGTTATGGGTTGCATCTCTATAGGGTCTACATAGTTTTTGACGATTTCTATTGGAATTTCAATTTCTTGCACAAGTTGTATAAGTGGTGGGAACTTGGAATGCAAATTGAAATGCTTCTGATGGGGAACTTTCTCAATCATGTAAAACCATCACATCATCCCGTATTCTTGAAAGGGTAATGGGTTTGAGACGATGATGGTTGTTAAATCATGAATTATGTTGTAAATTGAAAATATTAGTGTCATGATTTGCAATGAGTTTGATAAGCATTAATAGAGAGGAGTATTTTGGACAACTAAGCAGTATAGTATGTAAGAATTTGAACCTATTTTGGAATGAATATGATTATGTGATTAAGGAGGCTACAATATTTGTAGATTTCACATCTGATAAACCTGGTGACTGAGACATGCATAAAAGAATGAATTCGTTTCAAGGTGTTCTCTTTCACCTTCTTTCTTTCTTTGTTCAATTTTTGCTTTGAGTAGGTTGAACTGACAATATGAATCTTTCTGGTATTTTACCCACATGAGTCTGACAACCACAGAGACAGTTGCTTATTTACTCCTCTTTGCCCCTCCCATCCACCGTCGAATGATTTTTCCTATATCAGCTATTTCAACCGTCTTATCGTAAAGATATAGATGCAAACGGTAATGTGTCAATGCTAGTGCTAAGTATATCATGTAGGTAATCATTGCACCATCCTTTTTCTCATAAAGTTGGTCATGAATTGAATTCTAACCTTTCATTCTACTCCGAAATCTATTAGCATATGGAAAATTTATTAGTTTCTAGCTGTGCAATTTTTGCTTGAAATGCAGTATTGAAGCAGCGGACATTTGTAAATATTGCAATTTGCAAGGTCATTCGTTGTCCTTTAGTAATTTATAATTCGTTTCAAAATTTTATTTTTCTTGGATTTCTGTGGACATCTTTTCTGTGGTTGCCGTATTAGTTTTCTTCTCGTCAAGATCAACGCCTTTTATGGCACTCTAGTTTGGTAATGGTAGGCTAAATTGTATAGGGCTCATGAAATTATGAAGAGAGAGCTAACCTAATTTTCCTGGAAAATCATTTTTGATGCCAGCGTTGCATACACCAAGCTTGTTGTCAACCTTAAAATCAGTCAAATCTCTCTTGATTGCTTCTAACATATGTTAGTAGTCTCTTCTTCATCATCACATTTGAAGTTTAAGCGCCTAACTCTAAGTAAGGATTTGAGTGCGGGAAAATATTTTAGAGACGTATTTGCACAGTGTCTTGCATCAGTGATATTCAATGTAATTGTTTCAAGTGAATTTTTGCCTCTATTTCTCTCTTCTCCTCCCTGAGTCTCTTTTGCCCACACACATTTACTGCATTGTTTTAGTTTTGACATCTTTCTATTTTGCGCTAGTTTGTGCTTTAGTAAATAGTATTTAAACCTTGTTAATTCCATCAGACATTTGCAGGACTGTGAATGGTCTTCTGAAAACTGCTCTAGGTCCACCACCTGGTTCCACTACCACCTTGTCACCAGTGCATGATCTAACATTTCGGCTTGAATCAGTGAAGTGCTTGGTTATAATAATCAAGTCAATGGGAGTTTGGATGGACCAGCAGCTTAGGATAGGGGAATTTGGTGTACGGAACACATCTGATAACGATAGCGTTGTTGATAGTAACTCAAGTCTTGGAGGAGATGAAGTCAGTCTTCCTGATTTTGAGCTGCACCAAGAAGCAACTTCTGAGCACTCCACTGCTACGCTAGAGCAACGCCGAGCTTACAAGTTAGAACTCCAGGTATAAAAAAAGCTATTACAGATATTTTCAATTTTATATCCATTAAATGTTAGCGAAATCACTTTTTCTTTTGTGTGTATGTAAATATCTATATATTGAGAAATACCTAGAGGGGACCCCTAACAATGAATAAGGAAACATATTTAAGAGATCCCTAACATAAATAATGCTTGTGGAAGAGGCCATCTCAAACCTAACCTCTGTAGCTTCAGCCTGCGGGTCCTCTGTGGTACAAGTGGAACTGTATCTTCTACAAGCACTATTTTTGTAAGGGATGGTTGCAAAACTGCTTCGTGCTATTTAAGAAGAGCGTCCCTGTACCATTCAGGCTACCTAAAATCGTAAGAAATGTAAGAAGCAGGCGCTATAATGCAGTTGTGGCCCAACTGCGCCCAAATGTGAACTGATATCATGAGTGAGCAAAGTTCTCACGTAAAAAATTGATGATATGTAAGGTTTCATTTTTCCGACCGTCTGTGATATGGTGGATGATTTTGACCTTTCTAATTTGCCACATTATAGTCTTTATGTTGTTCTGCAATGCCATATCTTTGACTAATCTTTCCAATAATGCTAGTATTATATTTATCTGATGTTTACATTAATTTAAAATTTTGTACCATTATGTACTAAAAATGTTTACGTTGCTATTGCAGAAAGGTATTTCCCTGTTCAATAGAAAACCTTCAAAGGGTATTGAGTTCCTCATAAGTAACAAAAAGATTGATGGTACCCCGGAAGCAGTTGCGTTATTTTTAAAGAACACTTCTGGTCTGAATGAGACTGTGATTGGTGACTATTTGGGCGAAAGGGATGATTTCTCATTAAAAGTAATGCATGCTTATGTTGATTCCTTTAATTTTGATGGAATGGACTTTGGTGAGGCTATTAGATTTTTCTTAAGGGGTTTCAGATTACCTGGTGAGGCGCAGAAAATTGATCGTATCATGGAAAAATTTGCTGAGCGCTATTGTAAGTGCAATCCTAATTCGTTTACTAGTGCTGATACAGCATACGTGCTTGCCTATTCTGTGATAATGCTGAATACGGATGCTCATAACAGCATGGTGAAAGACAAGGTGAGATTTACCAAGTCTTTATATCTTGTTTCTATTACTTGGTTATACCTTTATAACGACTTATATGTTTAGTTATATTGTTCTGAAACAATTTGATTTGGTTCAGCGATATCCAATGCTGACTACTTTCTGGCTGGTAGGAAGATTTGAAATCCTTGCTTTATGGAAATGTTGACCAAAATCAGTATTGTAGGATACACTTAGGAATGTATAGCGGGAATAGTGTTTACGAAGAGCATTTAGCAGAACTGAAATTCTGACAGTAGCTGAGAAAAGTATCTTTGCTTCATAATTCATACATATTTTGCTCTGGATAGATTAAATTGATGAAATATATATCTGAGTGGTATTGACAACAACTATTCGGATTTGTTTTATTATATTTTTCTTACCAACATTAGCATTGCATCTAAATAATGGGTCTGCAGAGTACAAATTCAAATGAGCTTTGTATAGAAAGGGGTCCCTTTGGTCTTGACGGCCCTTCCACAGATGGTTTGGATTTGTTGCCATCTTATCTGTACTTTTTGGGGAATTATGTGCTCTGCTCTTAATACTGTGATTGGATATAGGTTTTGGTCACTCTATGGGTTATTTCTATTTGACCACTGAACTCCTTTTTTCTTCTGCTGAATGTGTGGACTCAACATCTGACCATAAAACTTAAAAACTTTTTCTACTGATTTGCCCCTGTAGAATGAATTACTGAAAAGTTCCTAAAAGCAGGGGTAAATGGAAAAGATGAATAGAATTGTGATGAACAAATAAAGAATGGGTGATGAATAGCTAAAACCCAACAAAAAACAATTATAATGTTTCATCATTTCAAATTTCAAATTATTGACTTCATATAGCAAAGCGTTGTTTATACTGTACACTGAAATATTGAATATTCTTAAAGAAAAAATGTAGGGAAAGGAAGGTAAAGAAAAACAAGAATAAAAGACTGCGCTATCCAATGCCGAAACCTATTCCCTCTTTCTTCTTATGTTTTTCTTTTCCTCTAAACTGTTTTCTTATTATATTTATGAGGTTTTATCATTTCGTTATGGAGGTTGAACTTTTGGAAGTTCTTTTGGGGTGTTTTATTTTTGGAGTATATAGTATTTATATTCGGCAAATGCAACAACTAAACTCCCACACCCTTCTCACATTTGATGAGGATTGAACCCCTGACTTCCTAGGAGGCAAAGATGCCAATAATGCTAGGCCAAAGACCCTTTGGTGTGTTTAGACTGATATTATTTATTACATTTCACATTGATATTTAGATCTCTGAATTTGATGCTGTTTTATATGTAAGATGAGCAAAGCTGATTTTATTCGGAACAACCGTGGGATCGATGATGGAAAGGACTTGCCAGAAGAATATTTGGGTGCCATCTATGATCAAATTGTGAAGAATGAAATTAAGATGAAGGCTGATACTTCAGTGCCACAGAGCAAGCAAACAAACAGTGTTAATAGATTACTGGGCTTGGACGGCATACTTAATCTTGTTTGGAAGCAGACAGAGGAAAAACCATTGGGTGCGAATGGAGCTCTAATAAGGCACATCCAAGATCAGTTCAAAGCGAAAGCAGGAAAATCAGAGTAATATAAAATAACCTTCTAAATGTATTTTAAATTGATAAATTGTAAATTTTCATGTGTTCTCTAAATACAGTTTTGCTAGGATTCTTGGCTCTAGGCTGTAGGGAACCAGCAGGTTATAAAAGCCCAACACCCTTCCCCCCTCCATACATACTTATAAGAGAACCAAAAAATGTCAGGAAAAGTGTGGGATTTTGGCCTGTTTTCATTGCCAAAATTTTATGCTTGTAGTTTCACAATGGATGCAAACCTTGAAACAATGTTGGGCAATGATGCTCTAGGTGTTCTGTTTTTAGATGCTAATTACCTTTGTATGTCTGCTTTCTGATCCCTGATATAAAAAATAGATTAATGAATTCCAAAAACGTGTTCTCTTGCAGGTCTACTTACTATGCTGTTGCAGATGCGGCAATTTTGAGGTTTATGGTGGAAGTCTGTTGGGGCCCGATGCTTGCTGCCTTCAGTGTAACGTTGGACCAAAGTGATGATAGAACAGCCACTAATCATTGCTTACAGGGATTTAGGCATGCTGTGCATGTTACCGCAGTCATGGGGATGCAAACACAGAGGGATGCATTTGTCACCACCGTTGCGAAGTTCACTTACCTTCATTGTGCTGCAGATATGAAGCAAAAAAATGTGGATGCTGTCAAGGTACTTGCTGCTTTTTCTGAGAATGTGTTGTACTCCAAAAGGAGTTAGATATGTTACCGTCAAACTGGAAGAATTTGTGAAATTCATCACTTCCGCACTTATATTTTTGCCACCACCCAAACTTGAATATTTTAATTCTAAATACTCATCTTCGGAAATGGCAAAAAGTAGATTTTTGCTCGTATGGTTTGCATGTATTGATTAAGCAGTCTTTGCTAAATTGTAGGCTTACATTTGTTAATTTCATTGGTAGGCAATAATAGCAATCGCCTATAGAAGACGGAAATTATCTTCAGGATGCCTGGGAAACAAAATTGACCACATTATCTCGATTTGAGCATTTGCAACTATTGGGAGAGGGTGCTCCATCTGATGCGTCCTTTTTAGGTGGATCAAACATTGAAACAGAAGATAAGTCACTGAGATCCAGTTTTACATCCTTAAAAAAGAAAGGAACCCTCCAGAATCCTGTCGTAATGGCTGTTGTCCGAGGGAGTTCATATGACAGCACTTCTCTGGGAGTCAATACCGCAGGACTGGTAACCCCAGAACAAATTAACAGCTTCATTTCAAATTTGAACCTGCTTGAACAGATAGGAAATTTTGAGCTTAACCACATTTTTGCTCATAGCCAAAGGTTAAACAGTGAAGCAATAGTGGCTTTTGTGAAAGCCCTTTGTAAGGTGTCCATGTCAGAATTGCAGTCCCCAACAGATCCTCGAGTATTCAGTCTGACAAAAATAGTGGAAGTTGCGTAAGATCCTGTCTCTAGTCTAAGCAAATGCATTTATTTTATTTGCTTCATAATCTCATCAATATTTATATTAATTCGTTCAAAACCTTGTTATTTTATGTTTGGCTTCATAACTTGTATGCCTTGCAACATGGTTAAGGATATTTTAGATGACAACCTTCTTATCATAGTTTAGGACAAAGATCATTTCTATAAGCACTTTCAGGTATAATATTTTATGACTCTGATGTGAAGGATGAGGTGTACTAGAAAGGCACTCTGCTGGATAAGCAAGCTTGTTTCACCTAATCTTGCTAGGGATATTATATTAACTTTTCAGTTCAAAGTTTCTTCCTTTTAGATTTTCACACCTTATCATTTGAATATTCTTCAGGCACTACAACATGAACCGTATCAGATTGGTGTGGTCTCGCATATGGAGTGTCCTTTCAGATTTTCTTTGTTTCGGTTGGTTTGTCAGAGAATCTTTCAGTTGCCATCTTTGTCATGGATTCGTTGCGTCAACTTTCTATGAAATTCCTTGAGCGGGAAGAGCTGGCAAACTATAACTTCCAGAATGAGTTTTTGAGACCTTTCGTCATCGTCATGCAGAAAAGCAACTCTGTTGAAATCAGGGAATTAATAGTTCGTTGCCTCTCACAGATGATCCTGAGCCGGGTTGATAATGTGAAATCTGGCTGGAAAAGTGTGTTCATGGTATGTTTTCTTTACGCTTTTCTTGCTATTTCTATTAAGTTGGCATTCCATTCTTCCAACATAGCATCATACTTGAAAATCTTAACTGGAATGTAACCTATACTTGATCCATGTATGGGACACATGAATTTATTTTGGCACACTCTGTCAGTTAGCTTAATCTTTTTTCTTTTTCTTCCCTTAGGTTGCTTGATGCTCGTCTTTCTTCTTTCTTGTTTGCTATTTTCTGTTATCCATTGCCAAACTATTGCAGTCATTGAAAGAAAACTTTACAATATTTCCACTGAAATGTTGGAATTGGAAATTTCTGCTTGTTCTTCCAAATGGCCAGGATGTTATTTGTACAGTTTTGAGAACCTAGTTTCTGGGGATTGCTTATGCAATAATTCTTAGGAGGATTTGAAGGATGCCTCATTGACCATACTTTACTTTAAATGATGCATTTCAAGGAACTATTATAATCTCATTTGTCGGTTTGCCTTTCATTGCATGGAAGGTATACAGTGAAGATATTGTAGGTATACATTCAAATTTCAAACACACACAGAGACACACACACACATCTATATATATATATATATATGTCTGTGTGTGTGTATATATATTATATTCCAGCGGTAGTCTATACTTTTTTGTTAATAATAGCGACAGACCAGTAGTGTATATATAGGCATATATACATAAGGTCATCATATGCATTCATTTCTTTTATCTTTTCAGAAATCCAAGTCAAATGGATATCCTGGCATTCATGGTATTCCTTCAATTTTTTTCCCAGGCATTAACTGCTGCCGCTGCTGATGAGAGGAAGAATATTGTGTTGTTGGCATTTGAGACCATGGAGAAAATAGTACGGGAATATTTTCCTTATATAACTGAGACGGAGACTGCGACTTTTACTGATTGTGTTAGATGCCTCATCACCTTCACCAAAAGCAGATATAACATTGATGTAAGCCTTAATGCCATTGCCTTTCTCCGGTTCTGTGCTGTGAAACTTGCCGAAGGGGGCCTTATTTGCAACACAGAAAATGCTGATGATGATTCAAGCATTCAAGCGGTGAAGGAAGCAGGTGCTGATGGACCGGACAAAGATGAGAATGCTTCTTATTGGATCCCTTTGCTCACTGGTAACTTACCTTTATTTAATACCAAACATCAAATTTAAAAAGGAACCTGTTGAACTTGGATGCAGTCCTTAAATTTCTGCTGCTTGTTCTTAGGATTGTAGTTTTATTTAATGTTAGATGTAGCAAATGTATCCTCATATTATTCTTTACCTTGATGTTTCAGGGTTATCTTCGTTGACGTCTGATCCTAGGTTAGCTATCAGAAAGAGTGCTTTGCAAGTGCTTTTCAATATCTTGAAGGACCATGGCCATGTTTTTCTCGCTCCTTTTGGATTACCGTAATCCACACAGTGATTTTCCCTGTCTTCAAGTTTGTGAGTGACAAGAAAGAGAATAACGACCAGTCTTCTATATTTTCACATCCAGAACCAACTACTTGGGATTCTGAAACCTCTTCTGTGGCAACTCGGTGTTTAATAGATCTTTTCGTCACCTTTTTCCCTGTGATGAGGGCTCAATTAACCGAAGTAGTATCGCTACTAGCAGGACTTTTCAGAAATCCAAGTCAAGGTTCTGCTAGCACCGGAGTATCCGCGTTGATGCGTTTGGTGGGTGACTTGGGTGGCATGCTCACTGAAGATGAGTGGTCATGCATCTTTCTTTCTTTGAAAGAAACCTCAGCTTCAATGTTGCCAGGTTTCCTAAAACTCATCAGAATTATGGATAGGATTGAGATACCAAATGTTGCTCAATCCTATTCCTATTCCTATGATGATGGAGGGGAGACACCGAGCAATACTAGTACAAGTGAAAACTACGAGGATGACAACTTGCAAACGGCTGGATATATCGTTTCAAGAATGAAAACTCATATATCAATGCAACTACTTATCATGCAGGTCCACTTTTCTTACATTAAAGATGTGCTTTTTTTTTAATTAATAGTTTTTTAGTAAAAAAGATGATGATACTTGCTATAAATAATGACAACAAAGGTTATAACTTACAGGTGACAACTGATCTGTACAATATGCACCAACACTTGCTGAAGGCCTCAAGTGTGAAGATCGTACTTGAGATATTTTCCCAGACCATGTCTCACGCTCATCAACTGAGCTCAGAAACGGGGCTACATCTGAAGCTGCAGAGAGCATGCTCCATCCTTGAGATTTCGGATCCACCTGTAGTACATTTTGAGAACGAATCTTATCAAAACATACTCAACCTATTGCACCATCTACTGACAAGCAACCCATCTCTGTCAGATGAGATGGGTATAGAAGCACAGCTGTTTTCAATATGTGAGGAAATTATAGAAACATACCTGAAATGTTCGAGATTGGAAGAGGAGAAACCAGCAGCAGCAGTGGTTCATTGGATCCTTCCGCTGAATTCAGCGGTGAAGGAAGAATTAGGGGCAAGGACGTCTTTGCTTGTGTCGGCATTGAGGGTATTAAGCGAAGTAGACAAGGATTGCTTTAAAAAGTACGCATCTAGGCTGTTTCCGTTGCTAGTAGAGTTGGTGCGTTGCGAGCACAGCTCTCGTGAAGTGCAGCCCGTTCTAAGCAACTTGTTCCAGACATGTATAGGCCCCATGATAATCAAAGCGTGACATGTTTGTTTGTTTGTTTGTGTAATTAAGTACAGATACATTATATATCATATATTTCTAGTGTAGTACTACTACTACTACTCACTCTTACCTTAGGGCCTCTGGCAATGGCATCAATCATATATCTCCATTCCATTTTTGGTTGCTACTCTTTCTCTCTATCTAGAGGAGTTTCTGATGTTGTATTTGTACTGTGCATGCTAGGAAATTGATTCTTTTCCTTTGTTATTAATACAGACGATTTGTTTATTTGTGAATGAATGTCTCTCTAGTGAGTGTTTGATTATTATAGCATCCTTTGTTATTATGCCTCTTATGATGTGTAGAATTGTGAGGTTCATTGATGCTAAATATCATATAACGAATGTATTACAAAGTAAAACATCTCAAGACTGTTGAAATGTAAAATATTAAAGTATAAAAATCTACAAGAAAATGGTGGAAATAATCTATTCCTCTGAAATACAAAAAACTTTATGTTTGTTGAATTGTTCGAAGATGTTTCCTTGTTAATTAATTAGATATGTGTACTAAAAAGTCAATCTTTTATTAATTAATTAAGAACAGAAGCAAGCATTTGTTTGATGAACAAGACATAACATAAAGTAATTTCCAAAACATGATTTAATAATTATAAAAATAAAAACCTAATCTGCAATAATGAAATAAATAACCACTTTTATTGCAATAATAAATAACATACAAATTGTTTTGGAGACGGAGAAAAATACATACGAGAAGTTGAGCGGGAGATCCCCCAACCAACCACCGATTCGAAATGCGCATTTGTATTCCTTCTTCCCCAAATCGCCAATTCCCCTAGTGACTTGATAGTGAGTGATATACTAGGGCTTTTTCTTTTCTTTATTATTAGATAATAGATAGAAGGAGGATAGGAAAACCCTAAAAATCCCCTTTTTTTGTTTCTGATGAATGCATGATGCTGGTGAGTTCTAATTTGATCCTCTCTTGGAACCTTGGTGTATGTCATGATTTTCCATTCTTCTTCTTCTTTATTATGCTGCTTTCATCATCATATTCATATTCACTTGTTCAATTTTCTAGTATTTCCAAACTGAAATACATACATAATATTCCTTCAATTCAATTCTGTTGATGGAAAACGAGGTCATCGAATTCGACATTGGCCTTGGAGGAGCCCTCTGCTGCTGGAGATGATGATGATGCCGTTGCCCATCAATCGATGATGAAGATATGACCACCACTGACGATTCTCCCACCTGCCAATGGCATTTTGGAATCTTCGACCCTTCTTCCACTTATCTTCTTCAACCCGGGGATCTCGAGCCCTGTGAGGCCATGGAATTCGAGTCCGAAGAGGCTGCCAAGGGTTTCTACAACTCCTACGCTCGCCGTGTTGGCTTCAGCACCCGTGTTAGCTCCTCACGTAGGTCCCGAAAGGACGGTGCCATCATCCAGAGGTCCTTCGTCTGTGCCAAAGAAGGATTCCGTAACCTAAACGAGAAACGCACCAAGGATCGAGAGATCAAACGCCCACGCACCGTCACCCGTGTAGGCTGCAAGGCATCCATGTCCGTCAAGATTCAAGATTCGGGCAGGTGGGTGGTCTCCGCTTTCGTCAAGGAGCATAATCATGAGCTGGTTCCTCCCGACCAGGTTCATTGCCTCCGATCCCACCGCCAAATCTCCGGTCCTGCCAAGACCCTCATCGATACCTTGCAGGCGGCTGGAATGGGACCCCGGAGGATAATGTCGGCCTTGATCAAAGAGTATGGCGGTATCAGTAAGGTCGGATTTACGAGGTAGATTGTAGGAATTACATGAGGAATAACCGCAAAGGAGCTTAGAAGGGACATACAGCTTCTCCTTGATTATCTGAGGCAAATGCATGCAGACAATCCCTCATTCTTCTATGCTGTTCAGGGGATGAGGAGGATCACTGCACAGGTAATGTCTTCTGGGCTGATGCAAAGGCAAGGGCCAACTACACTTACTTTGGGGATACCGTCACGTTCGACACCACCTACAGATCAAACAGATACCGTTTGCCCTTTGCGCCTTTCACCGGGATCAACCATCACGGCCAGCCTGTGTTGTTTGGCTGTGCTTTTCTCATAAATGAATCGGAGTCCTCGTTTGTATGGCTGTTTAAGACTTGGGTTTCGCAATGTCTGGCCGCCTCCCTGTATCAATCACTACAGATCATGACACGGTCATACGATCAGCCATTATGCAAGTTTTTCCCGACACCCGTCATCGCTTCTGCAAATGGCACATCTTTAAAAAGTGTCAGGAGAAGTTATCCCATGTGTTTCTCAAGTACCCTAATTTTGAAGCGGACTTCCATAAGTGTGTGAATTTAACCGACTCGGTTGATGAATTCGAAGCTTGTTGGTTGTCACTTGTTGATAAGTATGATCTTAGGGATCATGAATGGCTTCAAGCAATGTACTCCTCACGCATTCAATGGGTCCCTGTGTATTTGCGGATACGTTTTTTGCCGAAATGTCTATAACACAACGCAGCGATAGTATGAACTCCTATTTTGATGGATATGTAAATGCATCAACTACTCTAAATCAGTTTGTGAAATTGTATGAGAAAGCATTGGAGAGCCGCAATGAGAAAGAAGTTAAAGCGGATTATGACACAATGAACACCCTCCCTCTTCTGCGAACGCCTTCTCCGATGGAAAAACAAGCATCCGAACTTTACACAAGAAAGATATTCATGAGATTTCAAGAGGAGTTGGTTGAAACACTTACTCTCATGGCATCAAAAGCAGAGGATGATGGTGAGGTCACAACTTATCAAGTAGCGAAATTTGGAGAGGACAACAAATCTTACCGTGTCAACTTTAATGTTTTAGAGATGAGAGCTACTTGTAGCTGCTGTATGTTTGAATTTTCGGGTCTTGTATGCAGACATGTATTGGCTGTCTTCAGAGTGACAAATGTTCTAACTCTTCCTTCCTGTTACATTTTAAAGCGATGGACAATAAATGCCAAGAGCAGTGTTATACTTGAAGAACGAGTAAACGATGCATTTTCTAGTTATCTGGAGTCGCATACCGTCAGATATAATACCCTTCGACATGAGGCTCTTAAATTTGTAGAAGAAGGGGCCGAGTCTGTTGATACATACAATGTGGCGATGCATGCTTTGGAAGAGGCTGCAAGGAGAGTTGCCATAGCAGCAAAAAACGAAGGAAGGCTTCTTTTGACTAATGGGCGTACCAGGGAAGATGCAAGAAGCAATGGAACCCTGACCAAAAGGAATATCAGCAATCACCATCAAAGTTTGGACCACAATTTATCAGAGGTTAGTTTCTTAGCTTTCAAGTTGCTCGCAAACGAATTTATGTTTTTTCTTTAATATCCCACATTTTCTTCGTATGATGCTCATAATAAACTTCTCTAGCTTCTTACTTATCTGGCTCAAATTGTAAGCAGTGGACATATTTTAGGATTGCCTAGAAGAAACATAGTTAGTACTGTTTGTTGCTATCATTGTGCTTGATCAGAGCCTCTATATAACTAATTCAGTGAGCCTCTATATATCTAATTCAGTGTTTGGTGTCAACTGAGTTAGATCACAAACTTTTTAACACACATACTAAGAGCATGGGCAGCAGAGAAACGAGGAAGATAAACACCTCAAAGAAGTTATTTTGGAAAATTCTTTATTTTGTGTCGTGTCGGCTGCTAAAGATCATTAGTTTGAAGAGACCAAGAAGAAGCCTTAGTAAACAACTTCACCTTTCCCTTTCAAACACTTGTAGAGCAAAAGGAATGAGGATTACAAGGAGCAACCAGAAGCAGTTATTAATTAAAATCACTTTAGATTCTAGGGTTAATTACATGGGTATGTATCGAACTTGTCACGTTTTATCATTGTATGTACTTAACTTATAAACTTACCATTGTATGTATCGAACTTTCTAAAATTGCCATTGTATGTATCCAACTTTATCAAAACCTATCATTGAATGTATTCTACTTGTCACGAAAGTGTATCGAACTTGAGGTTTTGATAAAGTTTGATACATACAATGACAATTTTAGAAAGTTCGATACATACAATGGTAAGTTTATAAGTTGAGTACATACAATGATAAAACGTGACAAGTTCGATACATACCCATGTAATTAACCCTAGATTCTAATTCATTTCTACAATTGGGAGCATCTGGAAGATTATTATGTAGAAGCAGATTCTAGATTCAATGCAAGTTGCAAACATATTTCGTTTGAACTTAAGTAACTGAGATAAAGGATAGACAAACCTTATCCATCTAGCAGCAAAGATCTTGCATGTTATTGTTTCTTTCGCAGAGGGTTACAACCTTGTGACTTAAATTATATTTAGCAAGAATGGAGGGGCAAGAAATCCATCGCTTAGAAGCTTTACCTGGATATATGGTTATCAATAGCATTACCCATTGCCTTGCCTTCACAAGTAATGACCTTTCACAGAATGAGGTAGCTAAGGGATTTTCACAGAATCCAGGTTAGCTGGGTGATTTCTTGAATATTTATTAGGTTTATCCACTGAAGTAACAATTAAACATTTGTCAAGGTTGGTTGCCTAAACCTGAAAAGAGAAGATATAAATAGGAAACAACATACGAAATTAGGGAAGGGAAGAAAAGAAAACCTTTAGGTTTGTATGTAATTGTAATGTAAGCATTGACTTCTGGTTTGTTGCAATTGAAACTTGAATGCTAATTTGGATCAAGGTTTTATATTTTCTATATGAATTATGTGGTTTATTGGTGGAATGGCAAGGTGCAACAGATATCTGTTGGTGTGACTGTGAATGTCTTACAGATGTTGCAAACTTCTTCAAATTGAATAAAACATGCAAGAAATGATTTTATTATGGAAGAGAGCATCTTACAAACAACACATGTAACATTATATGTTAGTATGTTACTTCACTAAATGAAACCAATCCCTGCTCATACATATAATCATATAGAGATGTATGATTGTACTTAAACTAGGCACAAATTGTTTAAGGAGGGATTGGAATGGGAACAATTAAAGTTGAACCTTTGAAATTTTAAGTATCATGCTAATTTTCTATAAGTCAACTAAAAGCTAAGGCTGGGAGATGGATTTCCAAATAGCATCTGCCTCCAAGATTATACACTATTCTGCATCACAATACACACTACAGAAATAATTTGTTGATAAACCTCTATAACTAAAAAGGAATTGGTGAAGGTTAAAAGCATTGAGTGCAAATTTTGAATAATTCTATGCTATTCTGAGTTCCCAAATTATTACTACCACTCAAGGTTTTGAAGTACTGAAACTAAAGGCTCTCATTTTCCATTTGATGAGGCGAGACGTAAGCTCGAGGTGGAAAATAAATAGAAGTTGAAAATAACATATATACACAATTGTAATCACTGGACACAATACATAAATACTATATAGTATATACATGCAATATATATAGGGGCCTAATCAAATGAGAACTTGGTAGTTTGTGGTAACTGTGAGATCCAATTTCATCATTAATGGCTTTAAAAAATAAAAATTAATAACAAAAAAACCTCACAAATAACCGTCTTAAAAGACCACCCCAAAAAATAATATATATATATATATATATATTGTATTGTGTGTGTGTGTGTGCGTGTGTGTTCAGGGAAAACCCCTAAAAAAATGATAAACTAAGGAACACTTTGGTAACCGTTCATCTCGATAGTATACAACTACTCTAACAAGTCCATTTTGTTGTAAAGTGTAAATACATGAACTTATGAAACCTGTAAATCCATTTAAGAAATAATCATTCATGTTGTTACCAGGAAAGGTTTTAGGCTTTCAACCAATGTGACCTTTAATACAACAATTTTTACATAAACAAATTTCAGCATGTGACAGTAAATAAATGATCATCAACCAGTGCTAGAAATTATCTAAAACCATGAAAAGTTTTGATTGATAGGTGTAGTCCATTCCTTTTCAGCCATCTTATCTCATGGAGGAAAATCATCTGCATGCTCCCTACTCCATCAAACCCCTGCTAAGAACCTGTTTTGATCATTTCTTGTAAATTGCTTTTCTTTCTCTTAAAAATACATGATGCTATTTGGAATCCCACTACTAAAAGATGAGAAATAGAACAAGAGGATTGCAATGGTTTGGATTCTTCAAAGTTATAATTTTATTATTATTATTATAATAATTGTCTGAAGTAGAATTCATGTATGGATGATAATGATGATCAGTTGTGTGTACTGTAGGATGAGATGGACAGAAAGATCCAAGAACTAAGCAAGGAGGTGGAATGTGGTAAACGCAAGTGTGAAGTTTATAGGAGCAACCTGGTTTCAGTTTTAAGAGACATTGAAGATCATAAACAGCAGCTATCACTTAAAGTTGAGATCATAAGGTATAGCATGAAAGATTGTTTGTAAAGCTGATATTGGATCATTATCTTTCTTTAATGCCTTGCCCAACATATAAATATGTATAGTGGCTAATGAATGACTGTTAAAAACAAGGTATTAATTGGCAACCATGGTTTTCATGTTAAAAGTTTTTTTGAATTAGGTTCTTCAACCATGCCAATTGTGGAAGCAACTTAGGGGATGTTTGTTTATCTTTTAACAATTACTGTTAAGGGGTGTCTGACAGTTGCCGAATGGCTCAATGCAGAATGGTTGAGAGACTTGGTATAATTTAATGCAAAATGAAATATAATTGTTTGGTAACTGTTTTGAATGAAAAATCTGAATACAACAAATGACCATTTTAACCCTCTGCATCATAAAAATTCAACATAAATCATCCATTATCAACAACAAAAACATGGGCTGTTTGTTTGACACGGAAATCCATTTATGTTTCACTGCATCATCATCTTTGTGATCTCATCTCTAAATGATTGTTAGAACAAATCAAACAAACCCAAAATTGAAGAAAATTGGAGATGACGTACAAAATCAAAGTGAAAAATCATTACTATGAAAGCAAAATCGAATTGAACAAAATCAAAATTATACATTTGACTATCTAAAGTCACCGAAACCGAATCCAGTTTCATTTTTAAAACCCAAGATTCCTTCCCAAAACCAAAATCAATTCCCTCCTAAAACAAACCTCAAGGATGCAACACATCTTACTCGAAGATAATAGGGTCTCTCCTTTAACTCGAGAAACATAAGCAGATACAGAGACATGGTTGCTAGATGGAGAGAAAGAGGGTTGTCGAGATGGAGAAGAGGTTGGGAGGAGAGCTGACGTGATGCAACATCGTCGGAGAAGAGGGCGTGGCATCGGCACCGACGAGATGCATTGGTGATATGACTGATGAGTGTCGACAAGATGCAGCGATGATGAGAGGCGACAAGATGTAGAGTCTGGGAGAAGAACAATGGTAGAAGACGGTGTGTTTGATAGAGAGAAGGGTAAATGTGGTATAATGTCATGTTGAACCATTTTGCAATACTCGTAAACTCCTAACCGTTAAAGAGGCAATTGTAATCATTAACGGGCTTTTTTTTGGCCAAACACCCTTAACTTCTTACCGATTAAGACGTATGTTCTTGATGTTAATGTAACCATTAAGAGCTAAACAAAAAGCTCGTAAAAGACAGCCCTTGGATTGTTAAAAGGTAAATCTTTTTTGGTAAAAAAGGGTTCTCTTAATAGTTCTAAAACCCTCTAAATGATTTTGTATCTTGGGCCTCCCTAAACCATTCGGCATCCTGATTTCATTTTCAACGATTACAAAACAACCATATTTTTTCCCCATATCATAAGAGCCCCTTAATCATTCTGACCATTTAATCATCCAACATCAAACCATTCAACAACTGCCAAACAATCCCTTAGGCTCATGTCTATTTCAAGCTGATTAAAAAGTAGCATGGTTTATGATTTCTCCATGATTTTTTTCAACTCGTCTTTTTCAAGCTGGTAAATTTGATCCATTTACTGTAATGAGTTTCCGAGAACCTTTCAACGTTCCAGTATTAATGCTTATAAAGGGGGTAAATTGTAATATTACAAAAAAAAAAAAAGAGAACGATTTTGTATACCATGTTTTAACACTTGTATTCTTGAAAAATATTTTTTCTAGTAAATATAAACATAAACTCTTTTGGTGGAAAGTTAGCAAAGCTAAACACTGAAAACCACCTTGAATCAATGTACCAAACTTCCTTCTTATGATAAGATCTATGTCAAATTTCATTGATTTAAATACTCTATTGGCAATGCTAAACAAAAGGGCAAAATAGACTTCCTTAGTAGTTGCCATCTCAAAGAACATATTTAACAAGTAAAGAAAGCAAATCTTCTCCCAAATAGAAAGATGACCACTGTCACCTAGATTGTTGGTTGTGGGGTTCTAAACTAAAGGCACAAAATGACTTAATACGAAATTTGTGTTTCGTTTAGAAATAATAAAAATTGATGCTTATATTTCCTTGGTCGGACTTTTGAGCTTCAAAATAGACTTTCTTGGCAACTGAAGCTGGAACTAAAATCCTAAAGTGGCTAGTAATACTGCAGCTTACATTTGGTTATGCTATGATGCCTACCAAAACTAGTTGCAGGACCATCCTCTGGAAGCTGGAGATGTTGTTCATTGTACTTGACTTCCACCAGACTAAGACCATGAGGTGGAGCTACAAGAGCAACCTTTGCAAGTTCCTTGCGATCGCATGTTGCCAATATTTTCGGAACAATATCAGCTGGAATTGCTTCCCTCCCAATTTGTAACAACAAAGCAACCTATATATATAAAAATAAAACTACAACTCAATAAATAAATAATCATTTGATTTTAAGGAGATGATGATGATGTTGGTGTACCATGTTTCTGACTTGCCTATACAGAAATCCAGACCCTTCAACTTCAACCTGCAAAATGGGTCCCTGAAAGAAAAACAGATAGATAGATAAATCAACTTTGTTTGTTGACAACCAATAACTTTAAAACAATAATAATAATAATAATTACCAAACCAAAGCTTGCTTACCTTTTCAATTATATCGAGTCGGAATATATTCTTGATTGGGTTGAGCGTTCGATCATTGCGCTGTGCATTGGCAAAGGCTGAGAAATCATGTTTCCCTAGAAAATGGTTAGCGGCCTCCTTCATGACGCAAGTATTGAGCTTGGAACGGTTATGATAGGCATACAGACGATGGAATGGGTCCATGACAGGGTCATTATAGATCTTGTAATGGTAGGTCTTTGCGGTGACGGAGAAACGAGCATGGAATTGGGGGATTGCAGGGCTGATTTCTGTCACGCGAATGTCTGGAGGAAGAAGACCATTGAGTGCTGCGTGCATATCCTGCAGGCCGCTGCTGCCTTGATAATTGAAAGGCGTAACAAAGTGTGCGACCTGAAATCAATCATATTAATTGGTATTGGTTACGTTACTACTAACTAACTAGTCTAGGTTATGTATATAATATATACCTGGGCTAGGGCATGAACTCCTGTGTCAGTCCTGCTTGCACCAACTAAAGAGAGATCCTTGCGTTGTAGTTTTGTAGCTTGAGTTAAGGCTTGTTCCACAACCCCCTGTATGGTTGGCGTTGAGGGCTGATACTGCCAACCTAATTTAATCAATCAATTAATTAAAAGTAACTAGAAATCAAAGGATTTAATTTAGGTATTGATTGATTGATTGATTATAATCATCAAATGTATTCGATAGAAAGTAAACCAGAAAATCGAGTGCCATCATAGGATAAAACCAAGCGCCATTTGTAATTGTAATTGCAATTGTAATCATCTGGTGGTTGTGGTTGTGTTTGTTGTTGATGAGGATAGGGATGAATAGTAGTAGACAAGGGAAGTAGTAGTTGTTGCATTATCTATCTATCAGATTCTGGTTGTTTCTTATCCACCTAAAAAGAGGATATACATATATATAATAAGCTGTTATGCAAAATTTGAAAATTGAAAATTGAAGAGGAAGACGATGGATGTACATACACATCTAAAAGTTATGATCATTATTGGGTTAATTTCATGTATGCCCTTATTAAACTTGAAAATATCATATTTACCCGGCTTAAAGTACAAATATCATATATGCCATTGTTAAACTATCAAAATATCATATTTACCCAAATACAATTTTTTATGATTTTTTAATAATTTTAAATCAAATTTAATAATAAACAAATAGTAAAATGACTATTATACCCTTAATATAAAAACTAAAAGAAAAACTAAAATTAAAAAGAAAAAAATAACTGATTTTAATCATCTTCTTCATGAGACTTTATAATTCATATTATTGCTAGGGACGAATTCACCGTCGATTGAGATGAATACGGCGATTTGCCGGTCTTTGAAGCGTCGTCAATCTCAACGTTAGAGTTCTCACCTCTGATTTTCTGAATCGTCACCGGTTACTTTCAGTTTTCGAGTTCTTAGATTTCTTCCAAATCGTATTCTTTTTCAGACTGTAGTTCATCTACTAATTCTTCAATTTCATCCTCTTTTGACTATAGTTCATACAAATCGCAGCCGGATTCTTTTTCGATTACCAGCTCAAAGCCTTTGATTAGGTGTCGATAAGGATAAAGCCTCATGTTGCAGATGGGTTCTTGGCTGTCTAGCTGCAATTTTTGGTGGGTTAATCTTAGCTCTGGTAAACCGGCTTTCCTTCGATTTTTAGCTTTCGGTTTTGTTTCTGTATCAGCTTTGGCTTGGGTTCTACTGTTTTTGTTGTTTTTGTTTTTGAAAATTGAAAGGCCATTTATTACCTACCAAATTACAGCAAACATTACAACTCAAATGAGAAATACATGGAGCAAAATTAAACACCCAAACTAAAACTCATATAAGGACACATATAGGAATAACCACAACCTCTTGTATTGCAGCCATATTCACAGCAGCTAGTGGCCTTAGACATGGTTTGCAAGACATAAACAAGAAAAGATGACAACCCTCGCCCCCAATCTTCTTACTGTAAACACCTCTCCAGCCTCTTTGGTTCTTCTGTTTGTTTTTAGTTCTTGGTTTTGGTTGTAAATGCGCTAATGCTACCATCTTCAGTTATGTTGGTTATAAATAAAAGTGGGTGTTGTACTTCAAAAAAATTGCCGCAAGATGGGAAGTCGTTAGTCGATCACCAGAGAAACAGATTAGTCTGGTGGTCTTCAATGTCTTTGAATCACTTTTCAGGAAAATTGATTTGGGTTTTTTTCTTCTTAATTTTAGTTTATCTTTTAGTTTTTATATCAAGGGTATAATAGTCATTTTACTATTTGTTTATTATTAAATTTGATTTAAAATTATTAAAAAATCATAAAAAATTGTATTTGGGTAAATATGATATTTTGATAGTTTAACAATGGCATATATGATATTTGTACTTTAAGCCGGGTAAATATGATATTTTCAAGTTTAATAAGGGCATACATGAAATTAACCTATTATAAGCAAACCAATCACCTCACTGATTGTTGTTCCTAAGCTATAAACCCTTATCATTTTAAGAAGATGCAGGATAACAAGAAATGGGGGTTTCTATTTTCACCCATTTTTAATTATATTTTTAAATTTCAAATACATTTTAATTTAAAAAGAAAAATCTCCCATCCAATAGAAACAAATATTTCATTTTATAATCGAATTTGGATAGAAACATCCAATGAAATAAATCATTTTATGTTTGTAATAAACAAACAACTACTTGCATTTCGCACAACAAAACCCAAACAATTCAAATCACTTCCTTTTCCTTTTAAGATGGAAATTTTGTTACTAAAATGATGTCTTTGTTGTAGAATAATGAACAATAGGGAGAATGAATATAGAGAGAATGAATGATCTGTGTCTTCTCATTAATCATAAGCCCTTTAAATAGGGACTGGTTACAAAGAGATAACTATAAGATATACAATTCTAATCTAACTATAATATCTATCTTTCTATCTCTATCTCTATCTCCATCATTATCTGACGATGGCACATTTATCCTTTAACACTCCCCCTTGTGCCGAGTCAAAGGAGGGATGGTGCACTACTGTTGCCTCGTTAAAACCTTCCGTCAAAACAAAAACCCAGTGGGAAAAAAATAAAAGTAGGACGAAGGAAAGAGTACAACGCACCTATTATAGACAATTCCTTTAGTCTATATTCTCTCAGATTCTTACATTAATCATAAGAGCTTAAGAAAAGAAAATGGTATATTAACCGTTGCCTCACTAAAACCTTACACCAAGGAACAAAACCCAATGGGAAAAATAAAACCTTGGGTGAAGGAAAGAGCACAACATACCAATATCAAATGTATAGCAGACTCCCCCTTTTGTCTACTACTCCCCCTGATAAGTACATTAATCAAGGGAGTTTGGAAAGTCTCCGCATTCCAATGCTTTGAACATGTTTCTCAAATGTGGCCTTCGGCAATGATTTGGTAAACAAATCAGCCACATTCTCCTCAGACCTTACTTGGTTCACTTGAATCTTAAGGAGAGTCTGTTGTTGCTGATTATAGAAGAACTTTGGCGAAATATGCTTTGTATTATCACCCTTGATATATCCTACTCTCATTTGTTCAATACAAGCTGCATTATCTTCATATATGCATGTAGGATTATGAGTGGTCGAACTTAAACCACTAGCCCCTCTAATATGTGTAATGACAGACCTTAGCCATATACACTCGCGAACCGCCTCATGTAGAGCGATAATCTCTGAATGGTTCGATGAGGTAGCTACAAGGGTTTGCTTAGTAGATTTCCAAGAAATCGCCGTGTTCCCAATTGTAAAAACATATCCTGTTTGGGAACGACATTTATGTGGGTCAGAGAGATACCCAGCATCAGCAAAACCTACCAATATATTGTTTGGGGTTTCATTATATGGGGTAACATTTTCATTGTTGATAGGTATTGTAACCCCATTTTTCTCTCTGTAGGGAAAGAACAAGCCCATGTCAATGGTTCCTTTTAGGTATCGAAATATATTCTTTATACCATTCCAATGACGTTGCGTTGGCGCGGAGCTAAATCTAGCTAACAAGTTCACTGAGAATGCAATATCTGGTCGAGTACATTGTGCTAAGTACAATAATGCGCCTATTGCACTTAGATAGGGAATTTCAGCTCCCAACACTTCTTCGTCATCATCCTTTGGACGAAATGGATCTTTCTTTATATCCAAACTTCGACCGATCATGGGAGTGCTAGCCGGGTGCGCTTTATCCATATTAAATCGCCTGAGCATTTTCTGGATATAAGCGGACTGGTGGATTAAGATTCCACAAGCTCGGTGTTCTAGTTCTATCCCTAGACAAAACCGAGTTTTCCCAAGATCCTTCATCTCAAATTCAGATTTCAAATAGCTTGCAGTATCTCTTATTTCATCAAGAGTACCTATTATGTTCATATCATCGACATACACAGCTATAATTGAAAATCCAGAACTTGTCTTCTTTATAAAAACGCAAGGGCACAATTCATCGTTCTTATATCCCCTTTTAATCAAGTATTCACTCAGACGGGTATACCACATCCGTCCGGATTGTTTTAATCCGTAAAGTGAACGCTTTAATTTAATTGCATATGCATTTCGTGGTTTACTTGAATCAGGTAATGTAAGGCCATTAGGCACTTTCATGTATATCTCTGAATCTAGATCCCCATAGAGATATGCAGTAACCACATCCATAAGCTGCATTTCCAGTCCTTCGGAAACTACTAGGCTAATTAGATAGCGGAACGTTATTACGTCCATCACTGGGGAGTATGTCTCCTCATAGTCAATTCCAGGGCGTTGTGAGAAACCTTGCGCCACGAGGCGAGCCTTATATCTTATGACTTCATTATTCTCATTACGCTTTCTGACAAAGACCCATTTATGTCCTACAGGCTTTACACTTGGTGGGGTTAGCACTACCGGACCAAATACCTGTCTCTTTGCCAAAGAATCTAGTTCTGCCTGGATTGCTTCTTTCCATTTAGGCCAGTCTGCTCTTTGTTGACATTCTTCAACTGAGCGTGGTTCGATGTCATCGTGCTCTATGATCTCATGAGCAACGGTGTATGCAAATATATCATCAATGAGTATGGATGATCTTTCCATCAACTCATGTGCGTTCTCATAATTCATTGAGATTTCTTTGTTCTCTGGAATCAATATCGACTTCGGAGCGTCCTCCAGTAATGATTCATGGACATAACTATAATCAGAGACAATCTCATGAGAAGGATTTTCAGTATTGATGATAAATGGATCAGATTGTGCCGTACTCTCCTTTTTCTTTCTTGGACGAGTATCCATCGAACCTAGTGGCCTCCCCCTTTTCCTTTTGGGAGCCACGGCCTCAACCACACATCCACTCTGTGTGGTTGCAACACTCTTTCCAGCGGTGTTGTGCCCCTGTTTGGGGACTTCTAACCTTGCGGGTACATTTGCAGCTGGTATATGTGATCTTGTCACTTTTGCAATATCAGTAAACGCATCAGGTATCGAGTCTGCTACGTTTTGAAGATTTAGTATTCGTTTCACTTCACTTTCACATTGTGAAGTGCGGGGATCAAAATGAGACAAGGAAGGAACATTCCATGACAATTCCTGTCGTTCCCTTGGAAAATCCTTTTTCCTATCTCCCCCTAACGACGGGAAGACTGTCTCATCAAAGTGACAATCCGCAAATCTTGCGGTAAATAGATCACCCGTCAAGGGTTCTAAGTAGCGGATAATTGTTGGAGATTCATATCCAACATATATACTTAATCGTCTTTGAGGACCCATTTTAGTGCGCTGTGGAGGCGCAATCGGCACATATACTGCACAACCAAATATGCGTAAATGTGAAATGTCAGGCTCATATCCAGTTACCAACTGGTACGCAGAAAATGGTTGGCTAGCAGTGGGTCTAAAGCGAATAAGTAGAGCTGCATGTAATATTGCATAACCCCAAGCAGAAGTGGGTAAATTGGTGCGCATAACCAATGCCCTAGCTATCATTTGTATCCTTTGATGGTAGCTTCTGCGAGACCATTTTGTGTATGCACATGGGGTACGGGATGCTCTACATCGATCCCAACAGACATGCAATAATCATCAAATGCTTGTGATGTAAATTCTCCAGCATTATCAAGTCGTATAGACTTGATAGGATAATCAGGGTGGTGAGCCCGTAAACGTATAATTTGTGCTAGGAGTTTTGAGAATGCAGCATTTCGTGTGGACAATAGTGCGACATGCGTCCATCGTGTCGAAGCATCAACCAGAACCATAAAATACTTGAATGGCCCGCATTCTGGATGAATAGGTCCACAAATATCACCTTGTATACGTTGTAGGAATGGAATGTTTTGCTTTGTGTCTTTAGCATAGGATGGTCTCGATCCTGTTTTAGCTAATGAGCAAGCTTTACAAAAGTTCGGGGTATTTAAGGAGGCATATTGTGATGATGTTGTTGCTTCTTGTGCTTTAGAAGTCAACTGTTGCAATTTGGTAGATTCGGTCAATTGCGTCATCTTTCCTTTCATTCGAAAGAATGGGTGTCCATGTGTATTTTTCAACACACGTATCATCATATCACGACCAGGGTGTCCCAGACGATCATGCCAAAGCTTGTATATGTCACTGTTCAAAATTTCATTATTGATGACATAATATGATTCAATAACCCGAATTGTAGTGTGATACAGCCCATTACTTTGACCTATCAATTTCTCTAATATACGTTTCCTTCCATATTCATTAGAGGTGATGTACATATATTCGTTTCCATTCTCACAGTGTGTTTCAATATGATAGCCATTAGAGCGTATATCTTTGAAACTTAACAAGGTTCGATAAGTTTTAGGAGCGTAGAGTGCGTCCTTGATTGTCATCTTAGTGCCATTGGGCAACAAAAAATTGGCAGTTCCTCGACCAGTATTGAGTTAGATGATCCAATCATAGTAGTCATTGATGATTTATAATCATTTATCTCACTAAATAGTAATCTATTTCTTAGTATTGTGTGAGTGGTTCCACAATCAACTAAGCATTCAAGTTCTCCTCGATACATTCCTACAAGGAACGGAGAATATTTAATAATATAGTTATTTTTGACGTATTCCTTCACATCAATGTTTTACAAGTTGTATCAACACAAACTAAAGTTTATTTATTCAATAACCAATCCAAACAAGAAAATAAGTTCACCAAAATAAGCTAATAACCATTGTCTTGAAAATAAATAAATAACTAAATGAAAATGAGGCATATTAATCAAAATCTGATAGCTCTAGGTTTGGATCATTGATGTTGATGTTGGTGTTGGTGAAATCTGCAACAGTTAAATTGGCTTCTGGTTCATTACTTGCTTCTTCAAGGTAGTTAGATTCTTTTTCTGTTGATTCTCTGTATCTTTTGTAGGCAGCTGCTATGGCATTACTTGCTCGACAAGTATTATACCAGTGCCCAACGATGCCACATCTGTAGCAAGGTTCAGTCCCGTCTCTTACTCTCTTGGTAGGTTCAATCATAGGTGCTTTTCCCTTTGATTTTTCTTGATTACTTGGCCCAGCAGTTACATCTCTGTGCCAGGAATTGGAAAATCCACCACGACTATTGCCGCGACTCTGTCCGCGACCTCGTCCATGCCCCTGTCTTTGAGCTTGTACATGCCCTTGTCCACGACCTCGTCCACGTGATGAATAGTTGCCACGTGTATATGATTCAGTGTGTTTTGCTCCCTGTCCTTTGGGTTTCTTTCTACCTTTAACGCTTGCATGATTAGATTCGGGAATTCTCTTTGTCCCTACAGGTCTAGCGTTGTTATTCAAAAGAACCTCATTATGTCTTTCAGCCACTTGCAATAGGTTGATAAGTTTGTTAAAAGTTGAGATTCTCTTATTATCGTATTCCAATCGATACTGATTCATTAGTATGATTGATGATGTAGGGAAAGTAGAAAGCGTTTTTTGAATCATGTCATCTTCTGTAAGTTCCTTGCCACAGAAGTTTAAACGTGCTTTGAGACGCAACATGTCTTTGTTGAAATCATTTACCTTTTTGTAATCGAGTAAGCGGATTTCATTCCACTGTACCATTAATTCGGGAAGTAAAGAGTCATGAACATTCCCGAACCTTCCTTTTAGTGCATCCCACAGTTCTTGGGGGGTTTTCAGTTGAAGGTATTCCCATCGAAGGCTGGGATCGATGTGTCGTCTCAAGAACATTAAGGCATTTGCTTGTACCTTTTCAGACGGATTGTTTTTAGGGTCAGAAGGGGGTTTGATTGTGTAACTGTAGTCTTTTCCAATGAAGGTCGTCTCTACATCAGATACCCATCTATGGTATTCAAGTCCTTCTGAATCCAGGATATCAAATTCGGGACGAGTTGGTTCAGCCATCTACAAAGACAAGAGATAAGGTAGTTTAATTTAGGAAGATTGGATTTATGGTGCATATGAAAATCTCGTTATCACGGTAGTGTAGGAATTAAGATTTGATATTTTCAAACATTGCTTTTGTCGAAAAATGTTATATTGGTAAATCAATATTCATAAGTAAATCGCAAAAACACTTTTGGACTTCCAGGTAAGAAGGGGAATCACATGGATTGCTTGAGTCCCTTCAAACCTTGGGCTATTTACACCCTTTTGACAAAATCCATTAGATATCTTGCAATCACTTTGATTATGAAATACGTGATAACATTGATAAATTTTTATTTTATTTATTTTTTTTTTTTTAGATTTCGGCAGGAGGCCAAAAAAGTTAGATTGAAAAATAATACCGTGGTGGCATTTTTGGGAGGGCTTTTGGCAAGAGACCAAAAGGTATGCGTTTGATTTTTGATATATATCTCCTTTTGTTGTTTAAAAAAATTGGAATATAGTTAGAGTTTAACGCAAAAAAAAATAGGATTTCGGTAAAGGATATATCTATTAATATTTTAAAAGGAACTTTTAGCAATTAGGCTTAATATTAGGATATATAGGAATTATAATGGGAGTTTGGTATGAGGTCAAAACCAAACTTATGAAACGGAGTGTAACTCCTAAAATAAATTTAATCATAATACATTAAGGATTAAGATGAATATACCTGATCAACTTATGTAATAGAGGCAAACTATAATATAGCAACCAATGTCAATAAACATATATTAAGCAAATAAATTTGATCCAAAATAAATAGTCTAGACTCTTAGAGAGAAAAAAAAAGGTATATAATAATACAAAATACATTAATGACATATAGTTTTCTTACGACTCATTCGGTATATGCTTTGGATAAAACAAACATTATTTTTATTTTAAAAAAAACTTTAATAATTTGCACTTATGCTTATCCATCCCAAAAGAGAAAAAAAAAAAAACAATTTCGATTTTTTTTTTTAAGAAAGAAAACTAGAGTAATATTGGTTTTGAGAATTTTTCATCTATATGAAAAATATTGGATTGCATAATAGTGAAAAAAAAATGAAAACACAAATACAGCATTATCGAATTTAACATAATTAGAAGCAAACACAAAGAGTAAATAATCTAGCGACATTATACCTTTTCTATATCAACAACCAAGAAAATAAATCCATATAATTGATAATTGTAACAAAAACATATATCAACAAACAACAATTGATAGATCCATATAATATATCAACAGCCAATAATGAATCAGAATTAATCTAGAACTTAATTATGAGATAGTAAGTACTAATCTGATACAATTATATATTTACTTAATGAATAAAGGAACAATTAAATAACAATTTTATCTCATCAATGCATAAAATAAGCCAAAATAAACATAGCAGCAATTAGCAAATTGCAACAAAAAAATTTAGACTTTAATAAATATAATCAGCATGTTATATTTAGATTGTAATCAACATGCCATAGATATATGTGTAAAAACAATTAATGAAGAAACAAAAACTTTTACGTGGATTGTTGAATAGTGGTAAAAAAAAAAATTTAACCAAATTTACATATATGTATCATGCTTTTCGAAGTCACAGAAAGAGCAACAAATAAATTATTCATATAGCAATTGTTCAACTTCTTTTGCATTGATTTGTGATTTAATATTAGAATATAATTATGAACACCAACAAGTAGGAATGTTATTTCAATTAGAAAGCTTACTTGAGTCGTGATGCTAAAACGAAATTTTGACGGTGGCGAATTGATTCAGTCGATCGAGCTTCGTGCTGATAACGTGTTGTAGAATAATGAACAATAGGGAGAATGAATATAGAGAGAATGAATGATCTGTGTCTTCTCATTAATCATAAGCCCTTTAAATAGGGACTGGTTACAAAGAGATAACTATAAGATATACAATTCTAATCTAACTATAATATCTATCTTTCTATCTCTATCTCTATCTCCATCATTATCTGACGATGGCACATTTATCCTTTAACAGTCTTTAATTTGAAGTAGTTTTTCAGGAGCTTTTTGTAGCTTTATCCAATTATATTGTTATTAATATTAATTATTATACTGTTTTTTGTCATTTTACATACTCATAGGTTAGTTTTTGTCAAACATAATTTATTCATAAGTTAGTTTATAAGCTACTAACTAGCTTATTAGTCAACAATTAGCGTATCAGCTAGTTTGCCAAACATAACTTAAGTTTTTTGTGTTTTTTTTATCTTCACACTCATAACATCTCAAAGTCGGACGAATACCAATAATAATTGCATATCTCATATTAATGTTTAGTCTAAACACTTTAAATCGACGAATTAAGTTCATTTAGTTTGACATCTCCTAGCCCCCGCTAAATTGGAATCTTGGCTCCGCCCCTGTTCGTATTGCCAACTGCCTTTCCATTCCATCACCTCCTTATCTTCACTGAGTTTCGACTTGCCTGCCATCATTTCACATGTTATAAAGAAGCTATTGAATGCGTGTACAAGGATTAAAGAAAGAAACAATAAAGAAGCAAGTGACTAGACTTTGTTGACCACATGCCAAAGTATGGTCAACAACTCCAAAGCAAATTATACACTTTTGACTTGGAGAACAAACATATTGCCCTTCACTTCACATCCAAATTTGTAACACCCAACATTTTCTATTTGTAGTTTCTGTAAAATTAAGCTTACTTACCACATATATATATATATATATATATATAGATGTAGATCCACAACATTTATCATGTTTAAGCAGCGATACCATAGAAACCTCAAACAGTAGCAAACCCTGAAGCCCATATCAGAATATTAAATGAAGATATTAGCAACCATAATTCCAACCTGAGTCTTGAACTTTTTTATAGCTGCAGCCTACCCGCTTCTTAAGACACCACTCTTCCAATTAATGACTTTGTACCAAAGTTATCTGTAATTTCCTTCAATTCGTCCACTTGAAGAGCAGGAACAGCAATACAGCCTTTGTTCCCTTTGGTGTGGCATGAATGATTGTTTCCTTAAGCAACAAACTCACTGGTAACTCCCAAGTATTCATTTTTGAAGAGATGTTTGCCAACACATAATCAGACCTTGATACTTGGTATGGATATCAGTCTCTTGCGTAAGTGATGCTAATGCAAAGAAACTACTAAAGCTGTCCATTTCAGGTTGAAAAGATGGAGTTGATGTGATTAAAAGGTTAAAAAATCTTGTGATGGAATATACATGTTACAGTATTAGACTATTAACTACTTTCCAAATTTCAAAAAAGAAATCACCAATAATCGTTGCAGGAACAGGAGCCATCCTTAAAATGATGAAACCTGTTTGAATCTCTAACCACAATTTCTCTTCCCCTTGCCACCGATACATATTTCATTGCAGTATGACAGTCTCCGCAAACCCTCAGATTTTTGAACACCCTTAGGGTTTTGTTTTCGACATGCTTATTAGCCCAAAGGCTACAGCAATCTTCTCACTGTGCTGCACCAAATATCCTTCTTTTTCTTTCTCGTCCATATCATGCAGAACGAAACCTGTATCAGGAACGTATCCGAGCTTCTTGATGTCCATCACCAACTGATGCAGCTCTTTGTATATTTCATGGGTGCGAGGGTGACAAGTATCCCCTACATAGAACTTGTGTGTTTGGTTTTCGGCTTCCACCCAACTGCAACCTGCTTCCTTCACCAAGTTTCTTTCTTTCATGGTCTTTCGAATTTTGACCACTTCTTCCCATTGGCCCTTTGAAGCATACAAATTAGATAAAAGTATATAAGCAGCTGGATCATCTGGATCCTGCCCGATAATCATTTTTGCAGCTAACCTTCCCAACTCTGTATTGCCATGGACTTGGCAGGCACCAAGTAACGTGCGCCATACCAGAGCGTCAGCCTTGAAAGGCATCGACTTGATCAAGTCTAGAGCTTTTTCAAGAGATCCCGACCTTCCTAACAAGTCCACTACACATGCATAATGTTCCATCTTGGGCTTACATTGTGCTCATGGTACATAGAATTGAAGTGTTTTAAGCCCTCACCTACCATTCCGACATGACTGCAAGCAGATAGCACGGCAATGTATGTGACTTCATTTGGTTTCATCCCTGCGTTAAGCATTTGATGAAACGTTTCCAGAGCTCTTGTTGCCATGCCATGTTTTGCAAAACTGGTAACGATTGAAGTCCAGGATATTACATTCCGTTGTTCCATTCTGCTAAAAACTCGAGCAGCGGCTTCAATGTCCCCACACCTGGAATACATAGATATCAAGGAATTACATACCCTTTGGTTTGAATGCAACCCTGACTTCACTAACCGCGCATGAATTTCCTCCCCCTTCCCGATGGCGCCAACACTGGCTGATGCACTTAAAAGGCTGGCAAACGTGAAAGAATCGACGACCCCAGTAGTCTCCTCAAATTGATTGAACATATTAAATGCTTTGCCCAAACTTGCATTTTTGGCATACCCCTCCAAAATGGCGTTGTGAGAGATCAAATTCTTGTCAACTAGAACTTCAAAAGCCATTTGGGCATCTTCCATGCTACCCGCATCGGGCATACATGCTAATAAGAGAATTTCCCACACAGTTCACAGACCCGAGACCAGATTTCACCGCATGATTATGTATTTGTTTACCGACTTCCAGATTTGAAAGACTTGCACATGCCTTTAGAAGGCTGGAATAAGTGATATGATTTGGTAAGACATCACCTTGTGTGATCATCTTGCAATAGAGTTCGATGGCGGTTCTATCCAGACCTCCACTTTGCACATGTCCTGTAATGATGGCGGTCCACGACATCACGTTATGATGAGGCATCCGTTGGAAAACTTTTCTAGCATCCTCCATTGGTTCATTAGTAGTAGTTGCGCACTTTGCATACATGTCAACAAGACTGCACCCGACACAGACATCCAAACACAGACCCGACTTAATCACCCAAGAATGCAATTGCTGACCAACTGAAACAAATCCCAATTCAGCACATGCAGACACAACGCTACTCAGAGTAAACCGGTCGGGCATAAACCCACACAATAGCATACTCAAAAACAGTTCAATCCCATCTTCATGATATCCCAATTGTGCATATCTGGTGATCAGCAAAGTCCATGTAACCGAATTCCTCTCGGGCATTTTATCAAACACTTTTTTAGCAGACACCAAGTCACGAAACCCCTTTGCAAACAAATCAATCAAAGCACAACCAACACACACATCAAGCTCAAAGTAGCCGCTCTTGATCACAAACCCAAAAATCACTTCTCCAATCCAGCATATCTCCGTCAGAACAACACGCTTGAATCGCGGCTGAGAAACAAAACTGATTAGGGTGTTCTCCATGCCTAAGCATCTCAACAAAAGTCAGCAACGCTTGCGACTCCATCCGTTATGAGCAAAACAAGATATCATGGCGCTCCAAGAAACCAAATCCCTATGATCACCCATGGAATCAAATATAGTTTTAGCAGTCACCCAGTCCCCACATTTAGAATACAAGGCGATGAGCGAGTTGAGTACGATGGAGTCGAGTTCTATTCCAGACTGATCAAGTTTCAAGTGAACGAGTTTCCCAAGTTCAAAGTTACGGGTCCGGATGCAAGATTTTAGCAGGATGGAGAAGACGGTGAGGTCAGGGGTGAGTTGGTGTTGTTGGGTCATGATACCAAGGATTGAAATTGCTTCTTGAATCCGACCCGCATTAGATAAACGTATGAGTCGATCCTTTAGAGGTTCGAAGGTAGGGCTTTTCAGGGTTTTAGCCAATTGTTTCCTTTTGGTAGAAAGATTTGTGGGTTTGTGCGATGCGGGTGCCAATTTGGCAGATGGAGTTGAGGTTATGATCTGCATAAACACCAAAAAAATGGGAATTTATGATTTGAGTAGGTGTATGTATGTATGGATTAAGCATGAGAGAGTAGTGTACTTACTAAATTTGAGGCAAGAGAAGAAGCTGCACTGAACGTCGTCATCATCTACCAGATAATATTTGCAGCAGCAGCAAAAACAACACAGGCTACCTACCCAACCAACCTCGCTGATGATAGGAGAAAACCATTCCTATTATCTATATCTGTTTTCTTTCAAAGCTATTTAACTGCACAATAATGTCAAAGATTTGGCTTTATTTCTGCTCTGTTTCTATAATCAACCAAATTTCTTTGTGGGTTTTGGTTTTCATTTACTAAAATTTCAATCTTTTAAATAAAAAAATTCACAAGTAAGAATTTTGATGTTTGTAGCTAGAATTTATTGTCTGCATTTAGAAGTGGGTTTTTTGTTGAAGAATTAATTGTTCATCAGCTAGCTAGTTACCAAACAACACCTTGAAGAAGAAAATGGACAGAAAGAATGAAAAGGAGAAGGACAAGTACCTAACAATCGGACCACCGGCGACTGTCGACGGCAACGTTGCGTGCTGTGTAAGGAGGAGAAACCTATCTAATCATGATGATGAAGGGTATATGCGGGAATAAACAAATTGGTTAAGAGGGTGTTTGGGATTGCTTTTTTAGTTTAAAAGTATTTTTTTAGTTTACAAAAAGTGCTTATTGATCTATGGTGATGAGAAAAATGAGTTTTTAAAAGGTGTTTGGATTAGCTTGCAAGTTATAACTTTTTATTATATACTTAATTATAGTTTTGTTGATACATAATTGGAATTTTTTTTTTTTTTTTAATTTTCATTTAGATCGACTATTAGGTAAAAAAAAAGACAAAATCTCACAAGGGGTAAAATGGTTATTTAGTCAGTCATGTTCTGTCCAATTATGCCCTTCATGTTTTACCAAACGCTAGAACAACTGTTCTATCCTGTCATTTTCTACCTTGTTTTGTCCTGTCTATGTATCAACTGCACCTTACATGTCTATTTAGGTTAAATCCATTATAGTGATTGATAGCAAAAAAATAAAAATTGAACTTTTCCATGACATTCAAGTTTATGCAAAGCAAGATTTAGCTTTTTATGTTCATTTCAAAAATTAGAACTTGTTTATATAACTTGTTTTATGTTCATTTCAAAAATTCTTATTGTTGAAATATAATTAAAAAAACTCTCTTCTCTCTCTCTACGTGTTAACCATTTTTGGAGACTTTTCTAACTTTGAAGATTTTTGCATTCTTTCTTTCACTTTCTCCATTTTGGAGAAAGTTTTAAAGAATAAGTTGGAACTAAATTGTTTGAATTTCCATTTTCTCTATTTTATCTATATTAATTCAATATATTAGTTAATTATAAATTAACATTGTTTATGTATTTTTTAAATCATTAGATTAGTTATTAAATTACTAAAGGTGATTTGAGAAGACAATCATGTATCAAATATAGATGATTTGAGTCAATTATTGAAATTCCATTAGTCTTTTTCTTCATTTTTGTAGTAAAAAAGTGACACGTCGATTTTTGAAGACTTTTTGAAGGCCATTTGTCTTCTCATTTTATACGTTTTCACTTCTTTTAGTTACTTGATTTCTACTTTTGTTTTACTAAAATGACTTTTTGTGCTATAAACTTCTAAATTAACAAACATGCAGTTGGGCTTAGAAGAACAAGCGATTAGAAGCTTAGCATCAATTTTATAATTCAATTCTTTTAGGGATTAACTAAAAGATATGTTTGAATTTTTTTTCATAGTTGATTTATATGAAGAAAGGATTTTGTGAGAGTGGCAACGATTTTATTTGTCGTGGATGACATCTTTCACTTTGTTAGTAGTTACTAGATATTACATCTTGACTAGCATCTCGTGTACAACTATCAAGGCAAGGAATGAATATTTAAAAGTTAAATATTAGCACCATAATGGAAGCAATGTGATGCTTTGTTAATTATGACACATATGAGTGTATCCTTAATTGTATTGGTTGCATAAAAACTATTACTTATAATTATATTTGATTTTTTCGTTTTTGAGATATTTTTTGTTTTGGTTTTGTAGAGTAGTTTTTCCTTAAGGATGCGTTTGGTATCGGGACATGATTGGACAGAACATGACACAATATAGAACAGAATATGACAGTTGTTCAGCATTTGGTAACACATAGTTAAACTGGACAGCACAGAACAAGACTAGTTAAATGACCAATTTACCCATACATTGTTTATGTTATTTTTTTACTATCTAAATATATCAAATTTTAGAGCAAACCATAATCACAAAACCAAACTTTACCAAAGCTACAACCACCACCACCACTACTAGTGGTGGTTATATCAATACAAATCTTTGACTAAGAACAACTGTCTCCCAAAATCATTACCTCCAAGAAGAACTACACAAAAACCACAAAAACTCTACAAAAACCTATGAAAATTAATTTTAAAAAAAACATATCAAAAGCTACAAATTTGACCCAAGCATCCATAAATCCAACAAAGAGAACTAAATACACAACATGAAGAAAACAACAAAGTCACTTGGATGGGCTTACGAAGACGATGAGTTTGTTTCTGGGTTCACAGATCTACAATCCACCAACAGTAGTTGTTTGAGAAAATGAAAATGATGGTATTAAATATGGCAGCAAAATGGCTATCATTTCTTGCTTAGGTAGCGTTTGGTACGCAGACAGGACTGGACAGGACAGGACAGGACTGGACAGGACTGGACTGGACAGGACTGGACTGGACAGGACAAGAGAGTAGGACTGGACGGGACGGGACAGGACTGGACAGAACAAATGTCTGTTTTGTGTTTGGTACGCCTAGGACTGGACTGGACTGGAGAGAACTAGACAAGTTCCCTCAAAAAATTATTTGATGATTTTATTTATTACTTAATAGTTATAATTGACACATATAAACTAAACTAGTAACTTAAAATAAATTACACAATTTTCATAAACATAAACACACACACACACACAAAACACACACACACACACACATACATACATATATGTTTTTTATGTAACTAATGTTGATGGTCATGGTAGAGGTATCGGTGGTGGCCGACGGTAATACTAGTGATGACGGTGGTGGTGGTGGTTGTGGAGAACGTGAAGATGGTGGGTAGTGGTGGTGGTTGCGGTGGAGATGGACAGTTGTAAAGGTGGTGGTAGGTAATTGTTGACAGTTGTAGAGGTGAAGGGAGGTGGAGGAGGTTGTTGTAGGGGAAGGGGAGGTGGAGGAGGTTGTTGTAGTGGAAGACAAGGTGAAGGTGGCCGATAGTGGCTACCAATGGCGGCGGCGGCCACGACTAGTGGTGGTAAACACGAAAAGAAATACCATATTGGAGATATATATCAAACGAATGTTAATTAGTAATATATTAGTTTCTGTCACATTTCTGTCCCATGTTGTTCCACCTATTTTGGTGGAACAAAAAAACAGTCATTTTTGTCCCATGTTGTCCCACCTTGTCCCAGTTTCTGTCCTGTCCCATGTCGCACCAAACGTGGGACAGTGAATTCCTGTTCTGTCCCATGCTACGCCAAACGTGGGACAGACAGTTTTGTCCCGTCCTGTCCTGTCCTGTCCTGTCCTCTCTCCATTTTCTCTTTCCTCTCTACCAATTAGATTTCTTTCTCTACCCTCCCTCTCCTATTTTTTATTTAAAAAACTAATTTAAAAATAATAATAATATTTAATAATAATAACAGTTATATAAAACCACTCACCCGACTAGTCCACTTGTTTTTAAATGGGTAAATTACATCTATATCCTTACAAACTTACAAAATTACATATATATTCTTGCAAACCCATAAACTACATCTATATCCTTGTAAAACTTAACTAATTACACCTATATCCTTATACCCCTTTTATTTATTTTTAAACTATTTTAAAACTATAAAAAATATCTTTGATATAATTTAGATGTTAAATCCCTAATCTACCCTTACCCTTCTAAATCAAAATGCCCATACACAATCTGTTCATCTTCCTGCTATTGACTTCTTCTTGTGATTCATCTTGCCCTCTAGAATAAGTACATTAATGGCAGATTAATTTCAATAATCCTGGGATTTCGATTGATAGAATTCTGTGTTTTCGATTCAAGCTTGAACGCATTGAAGCATAACAGATTGAAGCTTAATCAATAAATTTCAATTGAAGGTTAATAGCATTTAAAAATCCATGTAGAAACTCCCATCCTAGCATTAATTAAGAATCATGTAAATTAATGGCATATTGAAGCGTAATCAATGAATTTTGATTGATGCAATAAAAGATTCATGTAGAAATGCATCCTAACATTAATTAAGAATCAAGTACATTAATTGTTGATTGAAGCTTAATCCATGAATTTCAATTGAAGCTTATGTGATTGAAGCTTAATTGCATTCAAAAATTCATTTGGAAAGTGCCCCTTCTAACATTAATTAAGAATCAGGTGCATTAATGGGAGATTGAAGCTTAATCAATGAATTTTCATTGAAGCTTAATGAAAGGTGAAACTTAATCAATTAATGATTTTTTCCCCTTACTATTAGGATTAATGATCAATCCTTACCAAATGTGATTGCTTTGCGATTAATGATCAATCCTTACCAAATGTGATTGCTTTGCGATTAATGAATTCTTTGTAAGGAAGAAAAAGAACATGATTCTTGATCGATTTTGATTTAGAACAGTAAGGGTTGTTGATCGATTTTGATTTTGATTTAGAAGGGTAAGGGTAGATTAGGGATTTAACATCTAAATTATATGAAAGATATTTTTTAATGATTTTAAAATAGTTTAAAAATAAATAAAAAGGGTATAAGAATACAGGTGTAATTAATTAAGTTTTATAAGGATATAAGTGTAATTTACAAGTTTGCAAGTATATATATATATACGTAGTTTTAAGAGGTCGTAAAAATACATCCCTTTTAAAAAAGTAACAATGTTGACCAGCCACCATATGACGTTATAAACATCTGTGGCAGGAAAAGGACCAAACGTAAAAGAGTAATCTGAAATTACCTTATTACCCCTTTGTGCTAACCTATATATAAGCAGGAGTAAACCTATTGTAGCTTCTTTCTTTATCGGCGGCGGTAAATTAGGGCTGAACGGAATCCGATCTTCGTCTCCAAATCCAGCAGCCAATTCAGAATTAATTGATCGGTAAATCAATCCTATATTATAATTCTTCTCGGTTGAATTCAAAATTATAGCTTCTGTATTTGAAGTTTATTCGTACGTATTAATGTTGGATGATTCATGTCACTGGAATTTGATGTTTATTTGGATGATTAAAAGTTTGAACCTTGTTCTGATTGCATGCTTCTGTATTTGCATCTTATAGTTTAGATACAATCATCCATCTCAACTAATTTGCTTCTGTATTTGCATTCTAGCTTTCATATATAATCTCTGAATCTTTGCTTTCATAAATTAATTGCATCATCTGCTTCTTCTGTATTTGCATATATTAATATTAGTTGACGATTGATATTCATGCATCGGTTAAATTTCACTTGTTCCATTAGAATTGAGGGTTTGTTTGTTAGCATTCATTTCATTTGTTCTAATCTGTGCTTATTACTTCATTGTTGAAACCAATTAAGAAGACAAGGAATGGAGTCTGCAAGTTTGAAAATCATATCAGATTGCTTCATCAAACCAAAATTCGTATCAGAAGAAGCTCAAAAACCAACTTACTTGGCACCATGGGATCTCGCCATGCTCAATCTAACTTACATTCAAAAGGGCCTCCTCTACTCCTTGCCCCCGGAAGAGAAGAAAGATTTCTCCGCAACCGACTTCGTGCACCGCCTCAAAGACTCCCTTTCCGAGACACTTACTCATTTCCACCCGCTCGCCGGCCGTTTAGCCACCGTAAAAAAACAAACAAACCCACCTTCTGTGGCCATCTTCATCAACCCGGACAACAGCCCCGGAGCAAGATTCATACATGCATCCGTTAACTTGACGATCGATCATCTTCTTACGCCCACCGATGTTCCGCTGATCGTGGAATCGTTTTTCGATCATCACAAGACTATCGGTCATGACGGGCACCAAAAGTCGTTGGTGTCGATTCGAGTCACGGAACTTGTCGATGGAATCTTTGTCGGTTGTTCGATGTGCCACACGGTGGCTGATGGAACTTCCTTCTGGCATTTTTTCAACTCGTTATCGCAAGTGTTCCGGTCCAAACCCATCGCACCTCCGTTTCTCAAGCGATGGGTTCCGGAAGGATGCGACCCGATCATCGCCCTCCCCTTCGCCCATGAAGACGAATACGTCAACAGACCAAATCCCCCGTTGGTACGACAGCGAATCTTCCATCTCAATTCAAATGCCGTGGCTGAACTCAAAGCAAAAGTGAACTCGGAATGCAACACCACAAGGATATCCACTTTACAGTCGCTCTTGGCCGTGATATGGCGGTGCGTGATCCGGGCCAGGCGGTTTCCAGCTGAAAAAGAAACCTCTTGCAAATTGCCGGTGAACGTCAGAAGCAGAATGTCACCACCTTTGCCAGAACGCTACTTCGGTAATGCGGTTCAATCCGTCGGAATAAAAACAACCGTCGGGGAACTGCTGGATCACGGTATCGGGTGGGTGGCGATGCAGTTGCACGAGCTGGTGGTTAACCATGGTGATAAACAGATCCGCGAGCATGTGGATTCATGGGTGAAGAAGCCGATTGTGCGTAGGATGGACGTGACTTATGATGGGGTTGGTGTGGGTATGTCGAGTTCACCAAAGTCTGATATGTACGGCGTTGAATTTGGGTTGGGTAAAGGAGTGGCGGTGTTGTGTGGGAATGCGATGAAGTTTGACGGGAAGGTCTCGTTGAATGCGGGACGGCCACGGGACGGTGAAGGACTTATGGATTTGGATCTCTCCTTGTTACCGGAAACCATGGCGCTTTTTGAAACTGACCAAGAGTTTATGAGTCTTGTGCAGCTCTAATTTTCCTCCTTTCAAGTTTGTTTGTTTTTGATTAGAAAAAAAAATGTTAAAGATGTTAAAGATTATTGTGATTGATTATGAATAACTTGGATGCGGATCTTGTGTTGTTTATCATGATCTTAGTAAAAACTAAACGTCATTGAGCTTCATTATAATCTCTTACATTATTCTTATTATTGACATGTAGATGGCTATTAGCAGGTGTGTTTTGGTCACCACATTCATTGTAAACTTGTGATTTCATTTGGAATATGGATATCTTCTCTTCGCCCCTTATAATCGTAAACAAACAAAAAAATGATACCTTAATTCTAACTTACTTTCAAGAATGGCACAAATTACTTCATGGGAACAAATATTTACAAGCAAGGAAACACAAAATTACCATTATATATATATACCTTGCAAAGGATCATATATAATGGTTTAGTAAATATCCTTCTTGATTCTAAGATTAAAACAAAGGGAAAGTACATTCACTCAAACTCAACTACTATATATGGACAAAGATCTCTCTGATAAGATCAAAACAGGTACCAAAAGAGAGCGTGAAAGAACAAAAACAGATTAATAAATGATCACTTATAGTCAACACCTCTAGCAACGTTGAAACGGCCTCAGGCAATTACATTTCTTTTTTGCTCAAGCTTTGTGCAACTACGTCTCATTCAAGTATTTCATCAAACACCTTCGAGGCTCTCCCCAAATCACCACACTTGATGTGTATATGGTCACCAAAGGATTAAAATTAGCAACAACCTTCCATTGAGGTGAATGGATGCCTGAACACAAAGTTAAAAGAGTGTTGCTGGCAGTTAGTTTTGGGTTAGTATATAGATCAAAATCATTCTTCCCCTTTTACCATTTAGTAGTTGTCTTTCCTAATGGCCAAGTCCTTTTTAATTATTATCGATAAATGGATTCCAACGGTAATCAATTTCAAACTTGAACCCGATTAATGAAGTCGATGATTGAGCCCAAGTATACTAAATCAAACTTCACAAGTACAAAAACTCATTAAACGAACCTTTTACCGGAAGAAACATTAAAAAACCTAAATCAAGAATGTGAAATTTTAATTGTATGTGTAATGTTAATTATTATATCTCAGCTTTAATTGTCTCTATCTCTAATTTTCACCTACATTTTCTCAGTGATTTATCATCAAAACTGTCGTTGGATTCATGATATTTCTTATGATGCTTGTAATGATGAGAGTTTGAGCTGTATTGCTAGCAAAATTGGAAAAACTCTTGCTATGGTTTTACAAATTCATCATTTGGTGTTACAAATTGATGATTGATAAAATCCATTAATTAATGTTGACTTATTATCTAAATTCATCATTTGGTTTTACAAATTGAAATCTATAATCACATTTAGATTTATTTAACATATTACACAGAGGCGTAGCCAGAATTCCAAATTAGGAGGGGCTTGAAAGCCTCAAATATAACTTATCGATTGAAGTTAATGTTGATTCTCTTAAGCCTCATAAGATTTTGTAAGAAAATTTGATTTGTGATGTATAGAGATAAGAAACATAAAATTAAAAAAACAAAGCTTTGTTTGTGAAATTTAGAAGATAGATAAATAATATTATAGTGTTAATTGCAAAAAAAAAAAAACATATTGTTATTATTAAGTAAGCAATTGCTTTTACTAATTCATTATAGGAAAGATTACTAGGGTAAAATGCATTAAGAGGGTTAGGAATTAGAACAATATCAATAAAGAAAGTTGTAATAGTAGTAGTTGTTAGGATGAGGATCTTGCATGGTTAAAGCACTAATTGAATTCAAAAGCCTTCTTCCGGTAAAAATGTGGACAATTGATGTTGATAAAGCAATTGATGTTAAGGGTTGGGTTCCGGTGAGAAGTGTCAAATTTGGTGAGAAGTGGTTACCAACGTTGGATGAAAAATGGACAAACATTAGGGTGGATGAGAAATAAGATGCATCAAGGTGTACTGAATCCCCTTTTTATATTTCCTTTCCAACTAATGTGGGATCTTAGAGTATGTAGGTATGACAAAACCAAGAATCTCATCTTATAACAAAAATATGTTTAAGTTGATATGGTATACTTGTATTTCAAATTTAGGGATAATTTTATCTATATCCTTGGTACTCAGCAATATTATATACATGTATTAATTATTAAACAAAATCTTACTTACATAGGCAAGTAGTATAGGCTGTGTTTGGCAAGCATAAGCTAGCTGATAAGCTAGTGCATCCAAACATGTATCAGGAAGCTAGCTTATAAGCTAGTTTTTTGAAACGCTACTTTGAGTAGCTTATGAGGAGTTTATTGTAACTTTTTCCAATTATACCCTTATTAATATTAATTATTAAATTTAAAGATACCCTTTGAAACGCTACTTTGAAACACTAGTTTTTGCCAAACATAATTTGTTCATAAGCTAGCTTATCAGCTACTAGCAAGCTTATCAATCAACAGCTACCTTATCAACTATCAGCTAGCTTATCAGCTACGTTTACCAAACATAGCCTTAACCATTTTCTTGGCAATTAACGATTATAAAATTAGGCCGGCATCATAATTTACTTCTTTTTTATTATTTCTAAGATCATCAACCTATTTTTAATACCAACTGAAATATGAGTTTATTATTTATTTCACTTTTAACTTTAATTTCTTATTTTACAAGAAATTTGGAACGAATGAAATAGAGACACGGGTGCAAAATTAGGGTTATTAACCAAAAAGAAATTGGAGAGTTCCAACGGTCAAAAAGGGGATAAAGTCGGTGGTATGTATAATCTTATATATAGATCGTAATATCATCTTCCACAACTCGTCTCTTAATTTCTGCTACTACTTGTTATTTCTTCACATCAGGTCCCTCTCTCTCTCTCTCTCTCTCTCTCTCTCAATTTCTGTTACTACTTGTTATTTCTAAGAAATTGTACCGATTTTCTTTTACAACAATCATCAATTTCATGTTTTTCCATGAAATCTTTACAACAATCATCAATTTCTGTCTTCTTTAATGGTTTCTTTCTTTAAATTTTCCTCAATTTCATGTTTTTCCTGTCTGGTATCGATTTCAATTTCATGTTTTCCATGTTCTTGATCGATCACTCGAATGTATTTTATCTTCCAATTCTTTGGTTTCTGGGTTACAACAAAATCTTAAAGGCTTTTATATTTGGGTTGTTTCTTTATATTTACGTTGGCCTCCTTCATCACATCTTATTCGTTTAAACTTGCAGGTACTGCTTTGAAAGTTTAAATTCTTTTGGTGATATTGTATTTGGTGACTTATTACTTTCTCTCCTCCTCTTAACTTATGATATTTTAATTCCCATGTACATTTGTTTAGTTTGATTTACATAATTTTAGTTGATTTCAGATAACTTTCTGATTTGAATAAATCGTGATATATTTTTTGAATAAATAAATATATCCATGATATAAGTCACTTACAAGCATCCATGTCTTGTTGTTTCTGTAATGAGATAACCATATATAAAGGGTGGGTGATTCATGATATGTGAGGATACTACAAATCATCCTAAGGAAGATCACTAGGAAGAAATCAATAAGTATATCTTGGATGTTAGAATTGTCATGAGTGTAGTACCAGATAACAGAGTCTAGGTCTAAGGTTTAGATTGAAGGGTAATTTGGAGTCTTTTGCTAATATACTGACTTATTACTTTAAGGGTTGACTAAAATGACTTTCATGTGGGAAATAACATGGATTTTCATGATTTGTTTTTCTTTTTGGGAAAATCTCAATGCTTTATAGGAAAGATGACTATGGTAGTCATAATATCATGTCATGTCTCTCTGGTCTAAATTGTGCATTAAGGGGATTAGGAATGAGAACAATATCAGTGAAAGAAAGTTGTAACAGTATGACAAGTGTCAAATTTGGTGTTTGGGCCATCATTATAGCATAAGATGAGATGCATTATGAGAAAACTAGCCTATACTTTAGGTTTAAAATACGGATGGTTGGGATGTTGTGATTAAAAAAATCAATTGTATGACCAAACCAGTCGTGATGAAGCTAAGATATTACTAGAGCAATAGAACTTGTTGGATGTTCAAGGGTACTAGAATTACATTTTATATTTAGATGGTGACGTCAAAAAGACATATGATAAAGTGAAATGTGAAGCTAACAGGTTAGGAGTATTGTATAAATATATGAAACACGAGGTAAAGATTTATGTGATATTGATCTAATGCTGATGAAATTAAGAAAAGTTAATGACTTATGAGCATATGTTGGATGTTATGGCTGTATGTAAGTTGATGGACCCTTGCAATATGTAAAGTTGTGGATGAATGTACGATTTTTTTAGATTAGTTAGTAGTATATTTGTGAGGACGCTCTAGGTTTTTGTAGGATGTGTTGTTAATATACAAGCCATGATGTTGTAGGACAAGTTATTCAACATATAAAATATAAAAATCAAGGGTAATTGGTGGAGGTAATATATAAGTAATTTGAAGCTAATATATTAAGAGAGTAATGGGTTGGATATTCAAAGTCATAATATTATGTCAAATCAAATGTTGATGAAATCAAGGGAACGTCACCTAAAAGTTCTATCTAATCACGAGTGCATGACTACAAAGGTACTAGGATCCTTTTGACTAATTAGGCATTAGTAGTTTGTAAGGATACTCTAATTTTCTTAGGATGTGTCGGTGATGACTAAGCCATGATGCTACAAGAAAAGTTGGTGTATTGATTGGATGAAATCAAGGTTATTGATGACACTAACAAAGAGGACATTAGATGTTATCAATATCGTGGGTGTAATAAATTCTTTGGAGATACAACGAACTTGGAGCTAACGTAAAATTCAAGGATTGATTATAATTCCTTGTGTGATATAAGATGGATTTCTAAGAGTTTGTAGGGATAGTCTCAATCTTCTACATAAAACAAGGAGGAAACATAAGTTTGAATGTAAATACCATATAGGATATTGTATCTTGAATGTTGAAATACAAATCTTTTAACATCCCTGAATTGTGAAGTATTGGAGATGTAGTTATGTTTGGACTATTGTAATATAATCTTAAATGCATATATGAGAAGTTAGCCTCTAATTATAAGGTTTAGAAGATTGATGATTGGGAGGTTGTGATCAAATCGAATGTCTAAAGATTATTCGTTAAGGTATAATAAACACGTAGAGTTTGAAATGGTTTTGATATGCACATACTAGAAAATGAAACTCATTGTTTCTTTGATCCAAAGGTACTAGGATCCTTTTGACTAATTAGGCATTAGTAGGATCCTTTTGACGTAAAATTCAAGGATTGATTATAATTCCTTGTGTGATATAAGATGGATTTCTAAGAGTTTGTAGGGATAGTCTCAATCTTCTAGATAAAACAAGGAGGAAACATAAGTTTGAATGTAAATAGCATATAGGATATTGTATTTGAATTACAGGTTTTGGTGATATCTTATTCTTCAGATCTACAACAACTTACACAATAATCAGGTCTCTCCCTCAATTTCTGCTCATACTTATCCTGTTTTGTATCGTTTTCCTCTCACAAAAATCATCAGTTTTCATGCTTTTCCATCTTCTGTGTACTTGATTGATCAGTATTAGATTAGTGTTTTTTTTTCCTTTAATTTTTCGTATGGAACAAACATTGGGTTGTCTTGTATAAATTTTGTTATCAAGGTGATTATCAATTTTATGCTTTCCATGTTCCGTGATTTTTTCCAGTCCCTTGATCGATCATTCAGATTAATGTATTTTATCTTCAATTTTTTGTATGCAACAACAGGTTCTATGAGGATAGGCTTCTTTGTTTCCAGGTTGTTCCTTTATATGACTTAAGCAGGTACTGCGTTGAAAGTTTTAATTCTTTTGGTGATATTGTATTTGAATTACAGGTAATTTTCATGTACATTTGCTTATTTTGATTCACATATTGTAGTTGATTTCATTAGTATTCATAACTTTCTAATTTGAATAAATCATGATATTTTTGAATAAATATATTCATGATATTTCTAAATATAAAATCATGATATTACTAATAAGTCACATACAAGCGTCCATGTCTTGTTTCTGTAATGAGATAACTTGGAGGTTGTATATATAAAGGGGGGGGGGGGGCGATTCATGATATGTGTGCAATTAAGGATACTACAAATTATCCTAAGAAATACTCGATCTTGATGAAGTTAAAGAGAAATCAATGGCATCAATAAGTATATGTTGGATGTTAGAATTGTCATGAGTGTAGTACCCGATAACAGAGTCTAGATCTAAGTTAAATTGAAGGATGACTTGGAGTCTTTTTCTAATGTACGGCTTATTACTTTAAGGGTTAACTAAAATGACTTTTATTTGGGAAATAAGATCGACTCTTTTTTCTGGGGAAAATCTCAATGTTTTACAGAAAACAAGTTTGAAAACTTCAGCTTGATTGAAAAGCAGGTTCTAGAGGAGATTATTGGTTGGATGATCAAAGATGCTAAATTAAACATTTATAGTTAGTGAAATTCAGGAGATTTTATTGTGCTTAGGCTATTACAGATAGGGGAAAACTAGTTCGTAATTTGATGGAACAAGAGACTGGATGATTGGAATGTTGTGACCAACTGATTATGTCGTCTAGACTTCTATGAAAATAATCATATTCAGGTACTGTTGGTTGGATGATCAAAGATGCTAAATTAAACATTTATAGTTAGTGAAATTCACGAGATTTTATTGTGCTTAGGCTATTACGAAGGTATTGTTGTGAATATTGAGTACGATATATGCTAGAATATTATGTAGACTATGCAAGGACACTCTAAAATTTCTTGTGGTTAAAATGTGGACAATTGATGTTAGGGTTAGAAATTGGAATTGAGCTAAAATTGAAGGATGATCGATTCAATCTGATTGTCTGTGTTAAGATCATGATACCCAAGTAAATGAGATTCAAGGATGGAAACTAAATATTAGACTATTAGTGAAATGAAGTAAATACGAGAAGTAGTAGATGTTTAAGGCATGTTTGGAAATTTTAAAGTGAGGTAGGTATGTCAGTATGTATTTGATCAAGTAAGTTGAAGCTAAGCTAAGAGATTAAGAGAATAATAATAGAAAGATATTTGAAACGCGATGGATGTTGAAGGTCATAATGTTATGTCAAATCAAATTCTAACGAATATAAGGAAAGGTTGATTAAAATTTTTATGTGAATCATGAGTAACATATTACGAATATACTAGTATAGTTATGACTATTAGTAGTATGTAAGGATACTTTAACTTTTCGTCAGATGTGATAGGTATTAACTAAGCCATGATGCCATAAGACAAATTGGAATATTAACTAAGCCATGATGCCATAAGACAAATTGGAATATCAACCTTGATAAAATTTAGGGAAGTCAACTATATTAACGAGTATGCGTCGAACGTTAACAAGGTAAAAATCATGGGTTATTTGGAGTCCTACGAAATCTAGAAGAGGGTCTACAGGATTGAAAAGCAAGTTTGAAAACTTGAGCTTGATTGAAAAGCAGGATCTAGAGGAGATTATTGGTTGGATGATCAAATATGCTAAATTAAACGTTTATAGTTAGTGAAATTCAGGAGATTTTATTATTCTTAGGCTATTGTTGATATGAGAAAACTAGTTCATAGATTGATGGTACAAGAGACCAAATGATTATGTGGTCCAGACTTCTATGAAAATAAACATGTTCAAACTAGTAAGAAGCAGTAGTAGTGGTGAAATAAAGTAAATAGAATATCTTTAAGGCATGTTATGTACATTTAGAGAAAACATACAAATGTGTATATGTATTTGATCAACCTTATTTTAGGCCACTAGAGCAAAGTCACGTTAATGATACAAAAGGCGCAATGACGTATGACTTTCTATAGGAGGTAGATGCTCATGGCAGATCATATAGTAGGTTGATGTATGAAGGTATTGATATGAATATTGAGTACATCATATGCTAGAATATTATGTGGACTATGCAAGGACACTAAAATTTCATAGAATGTGTTTCTGTCATTACAGGACAAGTTGGATCTTCTTGATGAGCTTTAATGTAAATCAGTGAGCAGAACTATGTTGGGCATTGACAACGTTATGAGTGTTGTAACTGTCCTAAGATATAACGAATTTTTATCTAAGCAAAAACTGAATGGTGATTGGGAGTTTTTTTAAATTAAAATTATTACTTTTGAGGATTGACAACAATGATGTCCATAATATAGGAAAGATGACTAGGGTAGTTGTAACACCGTATCATGTCTCTCTAGTCTAAATTGTTTTGGAGGCGGGGTAAATTGCATCAAGTTGATTAGGAATGAGAACAATATCAATGAAAGAAAGTTGTAACATCGGTTGTTGTTAGGATTGATGATTTAGCATGATTTAAGCACTAATTGAACTCAAATGCCTTCTTGTGGTTAAAATGTGGACAATTGATGTTAGTTAAAGCCATTAATGTTAGGGTCAGAAATTGGAATTGAGCTAAAATTGAGGGTGATCGATTCAATCTGATTGTGTGTGTTAAGATCATGACACCCATGTAAATGAGATTCAAGGATGGAAACTAAGTATTAGACTATTATTGAAATGAAGTAAATACGAGAAGTAGATGTTTAAGGCATGTTTGGAAATTTTAAAGTGAGATAGGTATGTCAATATGTATTTGATCAAGTAAGTTGAAGCTAAGCTAAGAGATTAAGAGAGTAATAGAAAGAAATTTGAAACGCGATGGATGTTGAATGTCGTAATGTTATGTCAAATCAAATTCTAACGAATATAAGGAAAGGTTGATTAAAACTATTATGTGAATCATGAGTAAGGTATTTGTTTTTGTGATAGAATTTATAAACCATAGGCAGTAGTCTATTTGCAAACATTAAAAATATATATGTTATAGGAAGATTGTTATAAGAGTTAATCGGAGTGTTGGATGATACATATTTGGTTTTGGGAAAAATTATGGTTTGCAATTGAAATATTGGAAGACCTATAGGTAGGGATATATAATTTCTCTAAGTCACACGCTTCAAGTTAGAAATTGATTTCTAAGGCGATATTAGTTGTGCCGTTTACTATCTAGAATTAAGATGTATGGTAAATCATAAATTGGTGGCCTTCGTAATTTTATTATTTCATTTTAGAGTTGGTACGTTTGTGGTATTTTTGATGTCATGTTAGGTGTTATATCTAGAATGATTTTCGTGTTTCATATTTTGAATAGTTACCTTAGAGTGTTATTATGTGGTGACTTGAAGTGTATAAATCATGAGAACTAATTCTTAAGTAGGAGGAGTTGTTATAACCCAAGTTATTTATATAATTAGAAGATAGAAATTTTATCGAGGATTTAGTTGATCGATGCCGCAATATAGTTTCTAAAATTGCCTCCTATAAGAAATATCATAGGTGTCGATATGTCAAAAGATGTTGTATAGGATTCGTTCTTAAACTATAAAACTATAAGGTCTAGATAGGATCTTACTATGGTTGTTTTCTTAGTTCATAGCAAAATTAGGATTTAAAATATTTTTATCCTTTTGTTTTCTTGTTTCAAATTTAGTTCATAGCAAAATAATGTGTTGGTTTGGGTTTGAAAGTCTCATAAAACTAGAAGCGTCAGTTTGGTAATATATTTTTAAAGATTTTGAAATAAAACCCTTGGAAGTGGCAGCCATTAGCATATTGACAAAAAAAGAATTAGGTTTTTAAGTTTTTACTCCATGGATATGATAAGTTCGATAAAGGAGCTATAGATAAGAAAATAAACATAAGCCAATAGTCTTTTAAGTGATTAGGACTTAGAATCTTTGAACGAAGGATATAGTTCTATTAATTGACATTGATTATCCCTAAGGAAGTTGTAGTTTCATGAACTTTGAAAGACGTTTAGTTAGGATATATAATTTCTCAAGTCATATGCTTTAAGTTAGAAATTGATTTCTAAGGCGATATTTGGGGACTTTTAATGAGTTGTGATTTTAATTAACATTAAGGTTGATGAATCTCATGGTCGAAATTTTTATAGATGGTGGGTGACATTACTTTAAGCATTGCGTTGAAGTGTAGAGGTTTAAAATAGATGAATGTTTTTTTCCTTATTTAGGAGATAAACAAGTGAATTTGGATTGGGTTGCTAAGCCAATAGTCTTTTAAGTGATTAGGTTTTCGAATCTTCGAATGAAGGATATAGTTCTATTTATTGACCTTGATCATCCCCAAGGAAGTTGTAGTTTCGTGAACTTTGAAAGACGTAAGGTTAGTATATATAATTTCTCAAGTCAAATGCTTTGAGTTAGAGATTGATTTCTAAGGCGATATTTGGTGGACTTTTAGTAAATTGTGTTTTTTGATTATAATTAAGGTTGATGCATCTCATGGTCGAAATTTATATAGATGGTGGTAACATTTCTTTAAGCATTTCGTTAAAGTGTTGAGGTTTAAAATAGATTAATGTTTTCTTTTCTTATTAAGGAGTTATGCAAGTTAATTCGGATTGGGTTGCTAAGCCAATATTCAATAAGGGATTAGGTCTCAGAATCTTTGAACGAAGGATATAGTTCTATTTATGGGCCTTGATTATCCTAAGGAAGTTGTAGTTTTTTAACTTTGAAAGACGTTCAGTTAGGATATATAATTGCTTTGAGTTTATTAAAGATTTCTAAGGCGATATTTGGTGGACTTTTAATGAATTGTGTTTTTCGATTATAATTAAGGTTGATGAATCTCATGGTCAAATTTTATAAATGTTGGGTGACATTTCTTTAAGTATTTCGTTGAAGTGGTGAGGTTTAGAATAGATTAATGTCTTCTTTTCTTATTAAGGACCAAGGAGTTAGGCAAGTTAACTCATATTGGATTGCTAAGCCAATAGTCTATAAGGGATTAGGACTTAGAATCTTTGAACGAAGGATATAGTTCTATTTATTGACCTTGATTATCACTAAGGAAGTTGTAGTTTTGTGAACTTTGAAAGGCGTTTAGTTAGGATATATAATTTCTCAAGTCAAATGCTTTGAGTTAGAAATTAATTTCAAAGGCGATATTCGGTGGACTTTTAATGAAATGTGATTTTTAATTATCATTAAGGTTGATGAATCTCATGGTCGAAGTTTGTATAGATGGTGGGTGACATTTCTTTAAGCATTTTGTTCAAGTGTTGAGGTTTAGAATAGATCAATGTTTTTTTTTTTCATTAAGGAGATAGGCAAGTTAATGCGGAATGGGTTGCTAAGCAAATAGTGTATAAGAGATTAGAACTTAGAATCTTTGAAGAAGGATATAGTTCTATTTATTGACCTTGATTATCTCTACAGAAGTTGTACTTCTTTAACTTTGAAAGACGTTCAGTTAGGATATATAATTTTTCAAGTCATATGCTTTTATTTAAGAATTGATTTCTAAGGCGATATTTAGTGGACTTTTAATGAGTTGTGATTTTTAATTATCATTAAGGTTGATAAATCTCATGGTCGGAATTTTTATAGATGGTCGGTCACATTACTTTAAGCTTTGCGTTAAAGTGTAGAGTTATAAAATAGATGAATGTTTTCTTTCCTTATTTAGGAGATAAACAAGTGAATTCAGATTGGGTTGCTAAGCTAATTGTCTTTAAGTGATTTGGTTTCGAATCTTTGAAGAATGAGATAGTTCTATTTATTGACCTTGATTATCCTAAGGAAGTTGTAGTTTTGGAACTTTGAAAGACGTAAGTTAGTATATATAATTTGTCAAGTCAAATGCTTTGAGTTAGAAATTGATTTTTAAGGCGATATAGGTGGACTTTTAGTGACTTGTGTTTTTTGATTATAATTAAGGTTGATGAATCTCATGGTCGAAATTTATATAGATGGTGGGTGACATTTTTATTATTTCGTTAAAGTGTTGAGGTTTAGAATAGATTAATGTTTTTTTTTCTTATTAAGGAGTTAGGCAAGTTAATTCGATGGTTGCTAAGCAATGTTTATAAGGGATTAAGACTTAGAATCTTTGAACGAAGGATATATAGTTCTATTAAATGACATTGATTATCCCTAAGGAAGTTGTAGTTTTAAGTTAGAAATTGATTTCTAAGGCGATATTGGTGGACTTTTAATGAGTTGTGATTTTAATTATCATTAAGGTTGATGAATCTCATGGTCGAAATTTTTATAGATGGTGGGTGACATTACTTTAAGCATTTGTTAAAGTGTTGAGGTTAGAATAGATTAATGTTTTCTTTTCTTATTAAGGAGTTTGGCAAATTATTCAATTGGATTGCTAAGCAATAGTCTATAAGGGATTAGGACTTGGAATCTTGAACGAAGGATATAGTTCTATTTATTGTCCTTGATTATCCTAAGGAATTTGTAGTTTCGTCAACTTTGAAAGACATTAGTTAGGATATATAATTTTTAAGCCAAATGCTTTGAGTTAGAAATTGATTTCTAAGGCGATATTTGGTGGGCTTTTAATGAAATGTGATTTTTAATTATCAATAAGGTTGATGAATCTCATGGTCGAAATTTTAATAGATGGCTGTTGAAATTTAAAATAGATGAATGTTTTCTTTCCTTATTTAGGAGATAAACAAGTGAATTCGGATAGGATTGCTAAGCCAATAGTCTATAAGGGATTAGGACTTAGAATCTTTGAACGAATGATATATTTCTATTTATTGACCTTGATTATCCCTAAGGAAGTTGTAGTTTTGTGAACTTTGAAAGGCGTTTAGTTAGGATATATAATTTCTCAACTCAAATGCTTTGAGTTAGAAATTGATTTTTAAGTCGATATTTGGTGGACTTTTAATGATTTGTGCTTTTTGATTATAATTAAGGTTGATGAATCTCATGGTCAAAATTTATATAGATAGTGGGTGACATTTTTTTAAGTATTTTGTTGTAGTGTTGAGGTTTAGAATAGATTAATGTCTTCTTTTCTTATTAAGGATTTAGGCAAGTTAATTTGGATTAGATTGCTAAGCCAATAGTCTATAAGGGATTAGGACTTAGAATCTTTGAACGAAGGATATATTTCTATTTATTGACCTTGATTATCTCTAAGGAAGTTGTAGTTTTGTGAATTTGAAAGGCGTTTAGTTAGGATATATAATTTCTCAAGGTCAAATGCTTTGAGTTAGAAATTAATTTCTAAGGTGATATTTGGTGGAGTTTAGATAAATTGTGTTTTTTCTATTATCATTAAGGTTGATGAATCTCAAGGTCGAAATTTTTATAGATGGTGGGTGACATTTCTTTAAGCATTTTTTAAAGTGTTGAGGTTTAGAATAGATTAATTTTTCTTGTCTTATAAAGGAGTTTGGCAAATTAATTCGTATTGGATTGCTAAGCCAATAGTTATGTGTTATAGGAACATTGTGAAGAGTGCTAGGGTATCTTATAAGAGTTACTCAAAATGTTGGATGATATATGTTTAGTACTATATGGCTTTGGGAAATTTGTCATCAAATGTTTTAAGATAAAAATTAAGGTTTGCAATATAAATATTGGAAGATCTTTAGTTAGGATATGGAATTTCTCAAGTTAAATGATTTGAGTTAGAAATTGATTTCTATAGTGATATTAGTGTTGCGGTTAAGTATATCTAGAATCAAGATGTATATGAATTATAAATTGGTGGCTTTCGTAATTTTGTTATTTCTTTTTAGATTTGTTACATCTATGGTATTTTTGATGTCATGTTGTTATATTTGGAATGATTTTCATGTTTCATATTTTGAATGGTTATCTCATAGTGTTATTATTTGGTGACTTTAAGTGTGAATTCTGAGAACCAATTCTTAAGTACATGGAGTTGTTATAACCCAAGTTGTTCATATAATTTGAGGAAATAAATTTTATCGAGAATTCAGTGGTCGTGGCCTAAATTTAGTTTCTAAAATTGGCTCCTATAAGAAATATCGTAGGTGTTGATATGTCAAAATATGTGATATAGGATTCGTTCTTGAATATCTTTGCTTATTTAAATTCCGAGAACAGTTTTCTTTTAAGAAAGGTTGATTGTAATATCCCATAATTTTTCTACAATTATTATAAAAATAATATATTGTTTCAAATTTGGAAATTTTTTAAAACTATAGGGTCTAGATAGGTCCCCTTAGGGAAAACTTTGGTTTTGGAATAGAAGACCACGGTTGTTTTGGTAGTACATAGCAAAATTAGGATTTAGAATATTTTTATCCTTTTATCCTTTTGAATTTTATATATGTTATGCAAAATAATGTATTGGTTTGAGTATGGAAGTCTTCTAAAACCAGAAGGCTAGTTTTGATAATAATTTTTTTTAAAGATTTTTGGATAAATCCCTTGTAATTGGCGGCCATTAACATATTGATAAAAAGTAAATTAGGCTTTTAAGTTTTTACTCCATGGATATGATGCGTTTGATTTCAATGAATTGTTTTTTTTGGATTATCATTAAGCTTGATGAATCTTATGGTCAAAATTTTTATAGATGGCGGGTGAATTTTCTTGTTTCATGTTTTGAATGGTTTGCTTAAACTGTTATTATATGGTGACTTTAAATGTATAAATTTTAAGAACCAATTCTTACGTAGGAGGAGTTGTTATAACCAAGTAATTTATATAATTTGAGGATCTAAATTTTATGGAGGATTTAGTTGATCAATGCCACAATTTAGTTTCTAAAGATGCCAATTAGAAAAAATATCATAAGTGTTGATGTGTCAAAAGATGTGATATAGGATTCGTTCTTGAATATCTTTGCTTATTTAAATTTCGGGAACAATTTTTTTAAGGGGGTAGATTGTAATATGCCGTCATTTTTATATAATTATCATAAAAGAATATATTGTTTCAAATTTGGAAAAATTATAATACTATAGGGTCTTGGCTATGTCTTTAGGCAAAACTCTGATTTTGGATAAGCTCGTAGAATACTATTGTTGTCGTAATTCATAGCAAAATTAGGATTTAAAATATTTTTACCCTATTGAATTTTATATGATAATTTTATGCAAAATAATGTGTTGGCTTGAGTATAAGAGTGTTATAAAACGAGAAGTGATATAATTATTTTAGAGATTTTGGGATAAAACCTTTGTAACAGGAGGCAATTAGCATATTGATAAAAAACAAATTAGGTTTCTAAGTTTTTACTCCATGGATATGATGAGTAATTGGATAAAGGAGCCACAGGGAAAAAAATATAGAGATATTTTGTTAAATGTTGGAGATTCAAGCATCAAAACAAGGGTTTGATGCTCTATTTATTTGAAATGTTGATAGAGATATAGTGATTTATTTGAAAAAAATATAATTAAGTATGTATTTTTTATTAAAATTATTATATTAACTTAGTTAATATAATAATAAGGGTATAAAATTAAATATGTCGGAAAAAAAAAAGAACAAATCATAGGGAGTAAAATTGTAATTTACTCTTCAAACGGCTACATATTCAGATCACCGCCTCTTTAAACTTATAAAAGGACACACCCACCATTGATGACCTTGTCAAGAAATTAACAAGAAGCGATCTCTCTTGGCTTTGATCTCACTCCCTTCTTGCTGTCCGCTTCCATCTTCTCCGTCAAGATCCCTTCTTTCTGTCCGGCGCCACCCAGAAACTTGTCTCAATCGATTGTTTCAAATTTCCAATCGATTCATGCTGCAAAAGAAGAAGAACCCCAGTCCACGATTTCAATGATTTCCAAATTCCAGCCTTTTTGTGCCTTTTCTCACGGTAAGATTGTTTCAAGATTTCCAAGAACCATCTTTATCAATCTAAAGTTTGTGTTTATGCCATTCCTGGTGTCTGGAGACTTGTTTGTATACATCTAATGTAATCTTCTATCTCTTTTAGGCATTTGATCAAACAGTTGGACGGCGCCGCGGAAGGAAACTATATGCATATGGGTGCAGGGAAGGCCTGGTATGGAGTGCCTAGAGATGCTGCTGTTGCATTTGAGGAAGTGATTGGGGATCATGGTTATGGTGGGGAGATTAATCCCATTGGTGAGTTTTCCCTGTTTTTTTTGGCTAATTTCATTCTCTGTTTTACTTAACTTCTGCTTGTATAACTCTTTGTATGCACAAAGAAAGTGTATATATATGTATATATATTGTAGTCTTTTTTTATTTTGGTTTATAATCTTGATTACTGAATGGTTTATGTTTTGATTCATGTTGGGAGTTTAGGTTTAATAGTTCATAGGAAAAGACTACAATATTCATATACCTTATCTTTAGTGGACACTATGATGTAGGCTTGCTTTATTCTTTCTATCAACAAGTTCTATCCTACATTCTTTTTGTGTTTTGTAATTGGGACTATCTTTTTGGGGTAAAAGCGATTGTTTCTTGATGAATGGGTGTAAAAATGAATTTTGCTAACAAGGAAAGTTGGAAATCAAGGTCCGTCTTTTATAAATTTAAGTGTACCTGCTTTTCTCACTCTGACACACTTATAGTAAGATGGGTATTTTAGAGGAAATAAGCGCTCTACTTTTTGAATAGAGGTCAGGTCTACGTACCTCAGCTATGTTGTTAAATGCGGTGCAATAATAGCGGTTATTGATCATAAGCAAAATAGCAAAAATACTAGTGGAAATTGCGGTTTTGATGATAGAGACGCAATTTAGCACTGTTTCACCGATGTTTGGAGATAAAATGGCAGTTTGCAATACCAATATTCTCAATTGGGCACTCTCTTGAATCTAATGCTTACATATTTGCAATACCAATATGCTTAAATATTCAAGTTGGTAAGGTTTCAAATTCCAACCTTTTTGTGCCGACAGGTAAGATTGATCAGACTCGATTGTTTGCAAGAACCATCTTTATCAATCTAAAGTTTGTGTTTATGCCATTCCTGGTGTCTGGAGACGTGTTTGTATACATCTAATGTAATCTTTATCAATACATCTAATGTAATCTATCTCTTTTGGTAGACCGATCTCCTAGTTGCAGTTGCAAGACTGGAAAAATCATAAATATAAAGAAAGGACAGTTCCGTGCTTCCTCTGTTCAGTTGACTTCAATTGACCACTTGTGGAACCTGTTTGGCCAAGGATTAGTCTTTGATCGGCTGTTGCTTTTGCAGGTGCTGACCAACTCTGCAAAAAAAGTCAGATTCGCTGGAAATCAAAATGTTATGGTTGTGAGAGAGGGACCATGTTTTGATACAGTAAGTCGCTGTAAGCTTATATTTTATCTTATTTGTGCCTTACACAATTGACAATCTATTTGAGCCTTTGAAAAAATTATTATGGAAAACTTCTGTGTTTTACTCTGTAAGCAAAGCTGTTATAGTGTCGATAGTAGTTTTAATAAGCTAGTTAAGATGTGTAGGTGTTATATAGGAAATGTGAGTATATTGTTACAAAGGGGTAAAAAGGGAATAGCGTCAATGGGTGGTCTGTTAAATATATGAGAGGTAGTAGGAGACGGTATCTGATTTGTAAGCTGTTTGGTGTACGAAATTGATGGTATATATGGTGATGATGTAAACGGATTAATAATCATCCGAGTTAGAGGTTCATGGCAACTCGGAAGCTTTATAGTTTGTGCACAATGGAAGGATAATCTAAATTTTCATAGGATGCATTATAAATAACTACACAATGATGCTATGGGGACAAGTTCGACGATCCAATCTTGATGAAATTTAACAAAAATAAACGACACCAATAGGTATATGTTGGATGTTAGCAATGTTATGTGTATAGTAATTCTCTTAAGGTATAATGACTTCGTATTTAAGAAGAAAATGAGGGGTAATTAGGAGTCCTTCACTAAATTATTACTCTAAGGATTGACAAAAGATGACGATGTCCATGTGTGACAAGATGGGTTTAAATTGATTTTAAAGAAAAACAAGCAAATGTGAAAGCAAGATCAAGTAGGGTAGTGTAAATATTCATGATTAGTGAAATTTTGGAGATTTCATTGTGTTTGGCCCATCATTGTCACATAAGATGAGATGCGGTATGAGAAAACTAGCCTATACTTTAGGTTTAAAAGAAGAATGATTGGGATGTTGTGATTAAAAAAATCATTTGTATGGCCAAAGGTGTCCTATTAAGATAATTACATCAAATTAAACGGATTCAAGGATGAAAATTAGTCGTAATAAAGCTAAGATATTGCTAGAGCAATAGAACTTGTTGGATGTTCAAGGGTACTAGAATAATATTTTATATTAAGATGATGACGTTAAAAAGGCATATGATAAAGTGAAATGTGAAGCTAACAGTTTAGGAGAGTATTGTATAAATACATGAAACACAAGGTAAAGATTTCTGTGGGATTGATCAAATGCTGATGAAAATAGGAAAAACTTATGACTTCATGAGTATGTGTTGGATGTTATAACTGTATATAGTATATAATATAAGTTAATGGACCCTTGCAATATGAAAACTTGTGGATGAAAGTATGATTCTTTTAGATTAGTTAGTAGTTTATTTGTAAGGACGCTCTAGGTTTTTGTGGATGTCTTGATAATATATATAAGCCATGATGTTGTGGGACAAGTTATTCGACATATAAAATATAAAAATCAAGGGTAATCGTTGGAGGGTAATATATAAGCAATTTGAAGCTAAGATATTAAGAGAGTAATGGGTTGGATATTCAAGGTCATAATGTTATGTCAAATCAAATGTTAATGAAATCAAGGGAACGTCACCTAAAAGTTATGTCTAATCATGAGTGCATGATTACAGATGTACTAGGATCCTTTTGACTAATTAGGCATTAGCGGTATGTAAGAATACTCTAATTTTCATAGGATGTGTTGGTAATGCCTAAGCCATGATGCTACGAGAGAAGTTGGTATGTTGATTCGATGAAATCAGGTTATTAATGACGATAACGAGTGGGCATTAGATGTTATCTATATTGTAGGTGTAATAAATTCTGCGGAGATACAACGTTCTTGGAGCTAACATAAAATAAAAGGATTGACTATAATTCCTTGTGTGATACAAGACAAATTTTCAAGGTTTTGTAGGGATAGTCTCAATCTTCTAGATAAAACCAGGAGGAAACATAAGTTTTGTAAATAGCATCATTTCTAGGATATTGTTTATTGAATGCTGAAATACAAATCTTTAAACGGTTGTGAAATATTGGAGATTTAGATATGTTTGGAATATTGTAATATAATCTTAAATGCAAATTGAAAAGTTAGCAGGATCAAGTACGGTAGTTTAAATATTCATGATTAGTGAAATTTTGGAGATTTCATTATGTTTGGGCCATCATTGTTGTCACATAAGATGAGATGCGGTATGAGAAAACTAACCTATACTTTAGGTTTAAAAGAAGGATGATTGGGATGCTGTGATTAAAAAAATCATTTGTGTGACCAAAGGGGATCCTAAGATTATTACATCAAATTTAATGGATTCAAGGATGAAAAATTAGTCGTAATGAAGCTAAGATATTACCAGAGCAAATATAACTTGTTGGATGTTCAAGGGTACTAGAATAATATTTTATATTAAGATGATGACGTCAAAAAGGCATATGATAAAGTGAAACGTGAAGCTAATAGTCTAGGAGAGTATTGTATAGATACATGAAACACGAGGTAAAGATTTCTGTGAGATTGATCAAATGCTGATGAAACTAAGAAAAGTTAATGACTTTAGGAATTGTGAGTATATGGTTACAAAGGGGTAAATAGGGAATAACATCAATGGGTGGTCTGTTAAATATATGAGAGGATAGTAGGAAAGGGTATCTGATCTGTAAGCTGTTTGGTGTACGAAATTGATGATGTGAAAGGATTAATAATCATCCGAGTTAGAGGTTCATGGCAAGTCGGAAGCTTAATATTTTGTGCACAATGGAAGGATAATCTAAATTATGATAGGATGCATTATTAATAACTACACAATGATGCTATGGGACAAGTTGGAGGATCCAATCTTGATGAAATTTAACAGAAATAAATGACACCAATAGGTATATGTTGGATGTTGGCAATGTTATGTGTATGGTAATTCTCTTAAGGTATACGAGAAGTAAATGAGATTCAATCTGATTGTGTGTGTTAAGATCATGACACCCATGTAAATGAGATTCAAGGATGGAAACTAAGTATTAGACTATTATTGAAATGAAGTAAATACGAGAAGTAGTAGATGTTTAAGGCATGTTTGGAAATTTTAAAGTGAGATAGGTATGTCAATATGTATTTGATCAAGTAAGTTGAAGCTAAGCTAAGAGATTAAGAGAGTAATAGAAAGAAATTTGAAACGCGATGGATGTTGAAGGTCGTAATGTTATGTCAAATCAAATTCTAACGAATATAAGGAAAGGTTGATTAAAACTATTATGTGAATCATGAGTAAGGTATTTGTTTTTGTGATAGAATTTATAAACCATAGGCAGTAGTCTATTTGCAAACATTAAAAATATATATATGTTATAGGAAGATTGTTATAAGAGTTAATCGGAGTGTTGGATGATACATATTTGGTTTTGGGAAAAATTATGGTTTGCAATTGAAATATTGGAAGACCTATAGGTAGGGATATATAATTTCTCTAAGTCACACGCTTTAAGTTAGAAATTGATTTCTAAGGCGATATTAGTTGTGCCGTTTACTATCTAGAATTAAGATGTATGGTAAATCATAAATTGGTGGCCTTCGTAATTTTATTATTTCATTTTAGAGTTGGTACGTTTGTGGTATTTTTGATGTCATGTTAGGTGTTATATCTAGAATGATTTTCGTGTTTCATATTTTGAATAGTTACCTTAGAGTGTTATTATGTGGTGACTTGAAGTGTATAAATCATGAGAACTAATTCTTAAGTAGGAGGAGTTGTTATAAGCCAAGTTATTTATATAATTAGAAGATAGAAATATTATCGAGGATTTAGTTGATCGATGCCGCAATATAGTTTCTAAAATTGCCTCCTATAAGAAATATCATAGGTGTCGATATGTCAAAAGATGTTGTATAGGATTCGTTCTTAAACTATAAAACTATAAGGTCTAGATAGGACCTTACTAGGGTTGTTTTCTTAGTTCATAGCAAAATTAGGATTTAAAATATTTTTATCCTTTTGTTTTCTTGTTTCAAATTTAGTTCATAGCAAAATAATGTGTTGGTTTGAGTTTGAAAGTCTCATAAAACTAGAAGCGCTAGTTTGGTAATATATTTTTAAAGATTTTGAAATAAAACCCTTGGAAGTGGCAGCCATTAGCATATTGACAAAAAAAGAATTAGGTTTTTAAGTTTTTACTCCATGGATATGATAAGTTCGATAAAGGAGCTATAGATAAGAAAATAAACATAAGCCAATAGTCTTTTAAGTGATTAGGACTTAGAATCTTTGAACGAAGGATATAGTTCTATTAATTGACATTGATTATCCCTAAGGAAGTTGTAGTTTCATGAACTTTGGAAGACGTTTAGTTAGGATATATAATTTCTCAAGTCATATGCTTTAAGTTAGAAATTGATTTCTAAGGCGATATTTGGGGGACTTTTAATGAGTTGTGATTTTAATTAACATTAAGGTTGATGAATCTCATGGTCGAAATTTTTATAGATGGTGGGTGACATTACTTTAAGCATTGCGTTGAAGTGTAGAGGTTTAAAATAGATGAATGTTTTTTTTTCCTTATTTAGGAGATAAACAAGTGAATTTGGATTGGGTTGCTAAGCCAATAGTCTTTTAAGTGATTAGGTTTTCGAATCTTCGAATGAAGGATATAGTTCTATTTATTGACCTTGATCATCCCCAAGGAAGTTGTAGTTTCGTGAACTTTGAAAGACGTAAGGTTAGTATATATAATTTCTCAAGTCAAATGCTTTGAGTTAGAGATTGATTTCTAAGGCGATATTTGGTGGACTTTTAGTAAATTGTGTTTTTTGATTATAATTAAGGTTGATGCATCTCATGGTCGAACTTTATATAGATGGTGGTAACATTTCTTTAAGCATTTCGTTAAAGTGTTGAGGTTTAAAATAGATTAATGTTTTCTTTTCTTACTAAGGAGTTATGCAAGTTAATTCGGATTGGGTTGCTAAGCCAATATTCAATAAGGGATTAGGACTCAGAATCTTTGAACGAAGGATATAGTTCTATTTATGGGCCTTGATTATCCCTAAGGAAGTTGTAGTTTTTTAACTTTGAAAGACGTTCAATTAGGATATATAATTGCTTTGAGTTTATTAAAGATTTCTAAGGCGATATTTGGTGGACTTTTAATGAATTGTGTTTTTCGATTATAATTAAGGTTGATGAATCTCATGGTCAAAATTTTATAAATGTTGGGTGACATTTCTTTAAGTATTTCGTTGAAGTGTTGAGGTTTTGAATAGATTAATGTCTTCTTTTCTTATTAAGGACTAAGGAGTTAGGCAAGTTAACTCATATTGGATTGCTAAGCCAATAGTCTATAAGGGATTAGGACTTAGAATCTTTGAACGAAGGATATAGTTCTATTTATTGACCTTGATTATCACTAAGGAAGTTGTAGTTTTGTGAACTTTGAAAGGCGTTTAGTTAGGATATATAATTTCTCAAGTCAAATGCTTTGAGTTAGAAATTAATTTCAAAGGCGATATTCGGTGGACTTTTAATGAAATGTGATTTTTAATTATCATTAAGGTTGATGAATCTCATGGTCGAAGTTTGTATAGATGGTGGGTGACATTTCTTTAAGCATTTTGTTCAAGTGTTGAGGTTTAGAATAGATCAAGTGTTGAGGTTTAGAATCTTTGAAGAAGGATATAGTTCTATTTATTGACCTTGATTATCTCTACAGAAGTTGTACTTCTTTAACTTTGAAAGACGTTCAGTTAGGATATATAATTTTTCAAGTCATATGCTTTTATTTAAGAATTGATTTCTAAGGCGATATTTAGTGGACTTTTAATGAGTTGTGATTTTTAATTATCATTAAGGTTGATAAATCTCATGGTCGGAATTTTTATAGATGGTCGGTCACATTACTTTAAGATTTTGCGTTAAAGTGTAGAGTTATAAAATAGATGAATGTTTTCTTTCCTATTTAGGAGATAAACAAGTGAATTCGGATTGGGTTGCTAAGCTAATTGTCTTTTAAGTGATTTGGTTTTCGAATCTTTGAATGAATGAGATAGTTCTATTTATTGACCTTGATTATCCCTAAGGAAGTTGTAGTTTTGTGAACTTTGAAAGACGTAAGATTAGTATATATAATTTGTCAAGTCAAATGCTTTGAGTTAGAAATTGATTTTTAAGGCGATATATGGTGGACTTTTAGTGAATTGTGTTTTTTGATTATAATTAAGGTTGATGAATCTCATGGTCGAAATTTATATAGATGGTGGGTGACATTTCTTTAATTATTTCGTTAAAGTGTTGAGGTTTAGAATAGATTAATGTTTTTTTTTCTTATTAAGGAGTTAGGCAAGTTAATTCGGATTGGTTGCTAAGCCAATGGTTTATAAGGGATTAAGACTAAGAATCTTTGAACGAAGGATATATAGTTCTATTAAACGACATTGATTATCCCTAAGGAAGTTGTAGTTTTAAGTTAGAAATTGATTTCTAAGGCGATATTTGGTGGACTTTTAATGAGTTGTGATTTTAATTATCATTAAGGTTGATGAATCTCATGGTCGAAAGTTTTATAGATGGTGGGTGACATTACTTTAAGCATTTTGTTAAAGTGTTGAGGTTTAGAATAGATTAATGTTTTCTTTTTTTATTAAGGAGTTTGGCAAATTAATTCAGATTGGATTGCTAAGCCAATAGTCTATAAGGGATTAGGACTTGGAATCTTTGAACGAAGGATATAGTTCTATTTATTGTCCTTGATTATCCCTAAGGAATTTGTAGTTTCGTCAACTTTGAAAGACATTAGTTAGGATATATAAATTTTTAAGTCAAATGCTTTGAGTTAGAAATTGATTTCTAAGGCGATATTTGGTGGGCTTTTAATGAAATGTGATTTTTAATTATCAATAAGGTTGATGAATCTCATGGTCGAAATTTTAATAGATGGCTGTTGAAAATTTAAAATAGATGAATGTTTTCTTTTCTTATTTAGGAGATAAACAAGTGAATTCGGATTGGATTGCTAAGCAATAGTCTATAAGGGATTAGAACTTAGAATCTTTGAACGAATGATATATTTCTATTTATTGACCTTGATTATCACTAAGGAAGTTGCAGTTTTGTGAACTTTGGAAGGCGTTTAGTTAGGATATATAATTTCTCAACTCAAATGCTTTGAGTTAGAAATTGATTTTTAAGTCGATATTTGGTGGACTTTTTATGATGTGTGCTTTTTGATTATAATTAAGGTTGATGAATCTCATGGTCAAAATTTATATAGATAGTGGGTGACATTTTTTTAAGTATTTTGTTGTAGTGTTGAGGTTTAGAATAGATTAATGTCTTCTTTTCTTAATAAGGATTTAGGCAAGTTAATTTGGATTAGATTGCTAAGCCAATAGTCTATAAGGGATTAGGACTTAGAATCTTTGAACGAAGGATATATTTCTATTTATTGACCTTGATTATCTCTAAGGAAGTTGTAGTTTTGTGAATTTGAAAGGCTTTTAAGTACGTGGAGTTGTTATAACCCAAGTTGTTCATATAATTAAGTAAGGTGATGTATGAAGGTATTGTTGTGAATCTTGAGTACGATATAGGCTAGAATATTATGTGGACTATGCAAAGACACTAAAATTTCATAGGATATGTTTTTGACACTACAAGACAAGTTGGATCCTCTTGATGAGCTTTAACGAAAATTAGTGAACAGGACTATGTTGGACGTTGACAATGTTACGAGTGTTGTAACTATCTTAAGATATAACGAATTTGTACCTAAGCAAAAATTGAAGGGTGATTGGGAGTTTTTTTTTTTTTTTTAAATTAAAATTATTGCTTTGAGGATTGACAAAAATGATGTCCATGTGTTGAATATAGGAAAGATTACTAGGGGTAAAATGCATTAAGAGGGTTAGGAATTAGAACAATATCAATAAAGAAAGTTGTAATAGTAGTTGTTGTTAGGATGAGGATCTTGCATGGTTAAAGCACTAATTGAATTCAAAAGCCTTCTTCTGGTAAAAATGTGGACAATTGATGTTAATAAAGCTATTGATGTTAAGGGTTGGGTTCCGGTGAGAAGTGTCAAATTTGGTGAGAAGTGGTTACCAACGTTGGATAAAAAATGGACAAACATTAGGGTGGATGAGAAATAAGATGCATCGAGGTGTACTGAATCAATTCCCTTGTATGCAACTGACATGAAAAAGGTATGCACTTTTATTAAGTATTGAAAGATATTTGGATGTTCAAGGTCAAAAGAATCATGTTGTATATTAGTAAGTGATATTATGAAAGGTTTAATGATTATCCGAGTCACAGGTTTATGGTAGATTCAAAGTTAATGAAACTCCCGTATAATGAAGAGACAACTCTTCTATAATTAGAAGGTTCGAAAGATGCATGATTGGGAAGCAATGGTTAAATAGGTTCAGAACTTGAAATTAAGCTAAAATTGAGGGTTGTTGATTCAAACTGATTGTTCGTGTTAAGATCATGATACCAAAATAAACGAGGTTCAAGGATGGAAATTAAGTATTAGACTATTAGTGAAATGAAGTAAATACGAGAAGTAGTAGATGTTTAAGCCATGTCTGGAAATTGTAAAGTGAGATAGGTATGTAAATATGTATTTGATCAAGTAACTTGAAACTAAGCTAAGGGATTAAGAGAGTAACAGAAGATATTTGAAACGTGATGGATGTTAAAGGTCATAATGTTATGTCAAATCAATTGCTAACGAAATTAAGGAAAGGTTGATTAAACCTATTATGTGAATCATGAGTAAGGTATTATGGATATACTAAGATAATTTTGATTGACTAAAACATTAGTAGTATGTAAGGATACTTTAACTTTTCGTAAGATGTGATCAGTAATAACTAAGCCATGATGCTATAGGACAAATTGGAATATTAATCTTGATAAAATTTAGGAAAATCAACTATATTAATGAGTATGCGTCGAATGTTAACAATCAACTATGTCCCATGTGTGAAATAAGATGGAAAGATTTTGTATAGACAATCTCATTGTTTTAGGGACTACAAAAAAGTAAGATCAAATGCATATATGAGGAAACAAGCACATAATCTAGAGGTATTAGAAATATGACATGATTAGCTAATGGTGTAAAGGTATAACAAACAAAGAAAATTAGAAGGCTTTTTGAAGTTGGGATAATGATCTTGGATGATTAAGCACTAATTGAATTCAGGCGCTTTCTTATGGTAAACCGAAGCTACTAATGTTAAAGAGATATAGGATGAAATATGGAATATGGTGACCATGATGATGAAGAGTAGTCGTATGCCAAATATAGGTGAAATGGAAAATGTATGTAAATTTTCTTATCAAGTATTGAAAGAATTTGGATGTTCTGGAGAACCATATTGTATATTAGTAGTAAGGTGATGATATAAATGGATTAATAATCATCTGAGTTAGAAGTTCATGGTAGGTTGGAAGCAATGTGTCATAAACAACATTATGAATGTAAGCATGAGTATCTTTTGGATGTAAGCAATGTTATGAGTGTAGTATATAAAGTAAGTTGAAAACCAAAGCATGGAAATATTGTGGCGACTAATTAGTAGGAGTTTATTGGATTGACAAAAATATTTGTGGACTAAAGACATTGCAAATTATCCTTCAATGTGTTGCCAATAACTAATGTTGTGGGACAAGATGGAGGATCCCTTCTTTATGAAATCAAGGGAACTCACTTTCACTTATTAGTAGGCAATGTCAACAATTTTATGAGTGTAGCAAACCTTTGAAGAACTAGTCGTACCGAAGCTAAGACATTACTAGAGCAATAGAACTTGTTGGATTCAAGGATACTAGAATAATATTTTATATTAAGATGATGACGTCAAAAAGACATGATAAAGTGAAACGTGAAGCTAACGAGTTAGGAGAGTATTGTATAGATATATGAAACAAGAGGTAAAGATTTTTGTGAGATTGATCAAATGCTGATGAAATTAGGAAAAATTAATGACTTTATGAGTAGGGCTGGCAATGGGTAGGGTATGGGTAGGGTAAGGGTTATTCCGTTATCCAATCCATTTAAAATAGCGGTAACGAAACGGGTAATTATCCATCTAAAAAAACTCTTATCCATACCCTACCCTACCCTTTAAAAATAGTGGGTAACGAAACGGGTAATGGGTAAATGGTAAAACAAAAAAAAATTATTTTGATCAATAAATAATATCGTTAAACCTCAAACATATAAGTAAAATATTAGTTCATAAATAATTTTTATATATGTAATTTGCGCTAGTAAACATTTAAATATTACCACAAACTTATTCATATTAAAATAAAGTACAAATTAACATACAACAATGTTATAAAAAAATATTAATAATATAGTTAGTATAATTATTTAATATTAACTTTATATAATTATACATATATATATATATATATATCATAACGGGTAACGGGTAATAGATAACGAAGAAAATCATTAATCCATATCCTACCCACTAAAATTTCGGGTAAACGGGTAACGGGTAAGTGGATAAATGGATAACTTTTTTTTATCCATACCCTTATCCAACGGGTCGAAAAATAACGGGTAACGGGTGTACCCTTATCCATTGCCTGCCCTATTTATGAGTATGTGTTGGATGTCATAACTTTATGTAGTATATAATATAAGTTGATGGACCCTTGCAATATGAAAACTTGTGATTGAAAGTATGATTTTTTTTAGATTAGTTAGTAGTTTATTTGTAAGGACGCTCTAGGTTTTTGTGGATGTGTTGTTAATATATAAGCCATGATGTTGTGGGACAAGTTATTCAACATATAAAATATAAAAATCAAGGGTAATCAGTGGAGGTAATATATAAGTAATTTGAAGCTAAGATATTAAGAGAGTAATGGGTTGGATATTCAAGGTCATAATGTTATGTCAAATCAAATGTTAATGAAATCAAGGGAACATCATCCAAAAGTTCTATCTAATCATGAGTGCATGATTACATATGTACTAGGATCCTTTTGATTGTATGTGTTGGTGATGCCTAAGCCATGATGCTAAGGGAGAAGCTGGTATATTGATTGGATGAAATCAGGTTATTGATGACAATAATGATAACGAGTAGGCATTAGATGCTATCAATATTGTAGGTGTAATAAATTCTTTGGAGATACAACGGACTTGGAGCTAACGTAAAATTCATGGATTGATTATAATTCTTTGTGTGATATAAGACGTATTTTCAAGGTTTTGTAGGAATAGTCTCAATCTTCTAGATAAAACAAGGTGGAAACATAAGTTTGAATGTAAATAGCATTTTTTCTAGGATATTGTTTATTGAATGCTGAAATACAAATCTTTAAACGTCCATGAGTTGTGAAATATTGGAGATTTAGTTATGTTTGGACTATTGTAATATAATCTTAAATGCAAATATGAAAACTAAGCCTCTAATTTGAAGGTTTAGAAGATTGATTATTGGGAGGTTCTGATCAAATCGATTGTCTAGAGATTATTCGTTAACCTTGTGGAGAAGATGTGAGAACATCTAAAAACACATGAACGAATTATCGTCGAGATGTGTATGCTAAGATCATTATGCCAAATAAATGGATTGAAAAAAAAGATGGAAAGGTACTAGCAGTTGTGAAATGAATTAAATGGATGACTAAGAATTGAAAGATGTTTAAGGCATTATATGGAAGTTTAAAAAAGCCGGGTCTATCTATATGTATTTGATCAAAGCTAAATGATAAGCTGTAATGGAATGCGTTGGATTTCAAGGTACTAGAATTATATATTATATTAACATGATGGCATCAAAGAGAGATATTATCTAGTGGAACTTGAAGCTAACAATTACATGGTGGATTGACTAGACTTTGAATGTAAAAGTTGTATTTGGTGGAGAATGTAACATTGTAAATGTTCATGATAGTGAAACTTTTAGGATTTTCGTATGCACAAGATTACAAAGACATAAGACCAAATGCATAGATGAGGAAACATGAGCATTATTTGAAGGTATTGGAATAGACGTATTAGAAGACAAGTAGTGTATCATTGGGAACTTGTCAATGATGTTGACAAAACTTAGATATGATCAAATAATGCATGAATTTTTTCAACACTCAAGAGGTTTACCTTGTATAGGGTTGGTAAATTTACTCTAATCCTTCTTCAGGGAAACATGTCATATATTATATATCCTGGGGTTGAAGGTTTAAGGCTCAGTGAAGTTAATGATCAAAGTAATCGTTTTGGTCATTTTTTGAAGTTGGGCATGACTTTTTCCCATAATTTAGCTCAATTTGGTACTTGGCGAGGATCTAATTACGGTGATTCCGGGAAGGATAATTAAACAATAGTTTGCGAAGTAGTCATGATAGAGATAAAGGGATGATAAACACCTGGAGTTTGAAATGGTTTTCATATGCACATACTAGAACATAAAACTCATTGTTTCTTTGATCTAAATTGTTTAGATGAGGTAGGCTATATTGCATAATGGATTACGTATTGAGGGTACTGACATGTTAAGCATAAGTCGGGAGGCTAATTAAGGATTCATCTATATAAGTCAAGAATGATTGAACAATAGTCCATTAAGAATTCATGACAGGGGAAATGTCTGATAAACATGTGCATGTAAATAGTGAGATTTAAATAATATTTGCTTAAGCATGTAAGTCATGTTTTTCTTTTTTGATCTAGATTGTTAAGGATGTGTATTGATTAGAGAAGGTTGATAGAGTATTGATAGTTGTAATGATAGTGGATGTTTAAACACTGATTGAAGTGAACTTCTTTTATGCTCAAAATGTAGAAAATTGAAGACTAAAAAGATTACGGAATAGGGTGATCAAGTTGATTATGACGTACACGTTAAGATTATTATGTTACAGTTAATAAAATTTAAGGATGGCAAACTACTACTAGTAATAACGAAATGAGTTAAGTTGGAGACCAAGTATCGAAAGATAAAAATGATGGTGAGATGATAATATGTAAACAATTGAGTAAATAGTACTATAAGATTTAGAGGTGATCGAATAAAACATGAATTTACCTAATAATTTAGAGCTTTACCTTGTTAAGAAAGGGAGTATTTTAGGCAATGTTCGAAAAAGCTCGCCGCAACAGCCGCCATGGCGCGCCGTGGCTTAAGGCTTGTGTCCCACGCCACGTTACTCCTGAGGCACGCCATGGCGTAATGGGCGGTTTTTGTAACACGATATTTTGATTTAACTTGTCTTTTTAATGTCTTATTTGTTAGTTTCTGATATATAACTTTGTTTAAACTGTTTATTATAATTTATTCATTGAGTAATACTGGGAAAACATATGTTAATGTGTATAATATTACATATGATATAGATATTTGCCGCCATAAGTCACGCATTGGAAAACGCCATGACCTCGCTGTGGCTTCCAAGGCTTGAGGCTTGGCCTTGCCGCCACGCCACGCCTTGCGCTATTTGGAACCTTGATTTTAGGTCATGAAATAGGCCACAACCTTTTCTTTTAAATGTTAAAAGGTCATTGGTGATTTTAGATGAGGACCCAATTATGCCAATTAAGGGTGCATGTGTTGAATCTAGGAAGGACGACTAAATAGTACTTCACTATGTATATGTGATTGAGACATATAGTCACAAGGAGAAGATATTGGATGATCATGTTATGATGGCATTGAATCCTCTTTAGTTTATATTATTAGGGAGAAGTGTAAAATGCATCAAGGGATTTGGTATGAGATGTACAATAATAGAAGAAAATTATAATAGTGATTGTTGTTAGGATATCTTGCATTATTTAGACACTATTTGAATACAGATATCTTCTTATACATGGTTAAAATGTAGACAATTAAAGCTAATCAAAGCTATCAACGGATATTTAATGAAATATGGAATAAGGTGATCATGATGATCAAGATAATGTTGTCATATGCTAGAGTAGTGTTAAGAAAGAAACCCCAAATCCTAAGAAAAGGATTTGAAGCTTGTCTGTGTTTGAGAACAGGTAATCTCCCTAAGTCAAAGACTTAATATTATTAAAAGAATGCATGCCTGGAACAAATAATGGAGCACCATAATATAATGTTTGCCATCCTTAAACGCAATCCAAAGATAACTCAATCACCTCCTAAAATAACTAGATAAATAAGAAAATGATTATATAAAATAAAATAAAACTTACCCATCCTCCTTGCTAGTTGTGCCTTCAATGGACTCGACCAAAACGCCCTTGCATCATATCAAGTAGACGCAACGGAAAACATATGTATAAGAAATTGAAAACATATGTATTTTTATGCAATATTGAACGATATTTGATTGTTCATGGTCATAGAATTATATTGTATATTATGGTGATGATGTTGTGAAAGGAGTAATTATCATCCGTGTTAGAGGCTCATGGCAAATAAAAGGCTTTATGATAAGAAAGGATTGGTGATCATGTAAGTTAGAGGTTGATGGTAGATCTATGGCTTATGGAATTGAAATTAAGGAAAAAGCCAATGATAGAATGAGTATGTGTGATGTAACAAGTGGTATGAGTGTAGTATATAAAGTAAGTTGAATGAGCTAAGAACTTGAAAAGAAAAGCATACTCATACTATCATTGGTTTTTTTCCTTAATTTCTTAGTTGATAAACAACACTAGTTAGCATGCTTTTTGCTTGTATGGCATAAATTGAGAAAAGAGAGCAGATACACAAGTACGTCAATCAAGAAATGCTTTTGTCAAAATTGAGTCTTGCTACTGCATTAGTTGACATGTATGCCAACTGTGGGCAACTTGAAAAATCCAAGAATATATTAAACATAATGACAGAAAGGGATATTATTTCGATTTTGAGAAAAACAAACAAAAATTCTTCTAGCACTGTCATCCCCTTGTTCTCTACAATGAGAGTGGTGACCCACAATCAAGGTGAGGATCTCTGGTTATGGGATGCATGGAGAAGCCCAATCAGCAATAGATACTTTCCAACAGATGGAGCAATCAAATGCTTAACCAAATGAGCTTACTTTTCTTGCACTACTTTCGGCGTGTAGTCATGCAGGGCTTGTGGATGGAGGAAAATCTTTGTTTGGTAGAATGGGAGATTACTCTCTGAAACAGACACTTAAACACTGTGCTTGTATGGTAAATCCTCTTGATAGGCCAGGTTATCTGGTTCAATGGCACCAATAGTTCCTGATGGGGGTTTGTCGGGTGCTTTGCTATGTGCTTGTAAAACCCACAACAATCCTGAAATGGGAATCAGGATTGCAAAGCGTGCTATTGAATGTGAGCTAGAAAATGATGGATATTAGTAACTACTTCAAACCTGTATGATTCCATAGGAATGAGGGAGGCTGAATGGGCGAGAAACTTGATGAAGGAAAGGGGAGTGGAAAAGGCAGTTGATTGGAGTGCAGTATGATGGTAATAAAGTTTAAAAGTACGTTATTCTTTCATGCCTATGTATGTATTATAGGTACTCATATCACCATTGGACATCCTCATCCTTGATGACTAGTATCTACGTAAGTGCTGATAATTTTCTTGTCTTAAGTGGCAGTTGAGCTTTTGATGATAAAAGATATTTTCATCACTCGTAGACCCAAGTGGGATATCAATCAGCACAGCAGACGCCCAGAACTTTATCACCTAGACTGTATTAAAATGAAATAGTAGCGACACCAGATGAGAGACGAGGTAAAAACTATTAGCTGTAAATTAGCTATTAGCTGTCAATTAGTTATATATTTCTGGATTTAGCCTCATCAATTTTAGGTTGTTTATTTTGTCATTGATCATCCCTAAATGAGTGGAGATCAATTCCTTTTTTGTAGCCTCTTGGTTGTATATATTTCCAGCTAATGTATATTGAAAGCATCAAGGAAAATACATTTACCTTCATGGTATTAGAGCTGGACTTGATACCCTAGATCTTGCTCTTCTATCACCAGAGATCAAACCACGGTTTGATTTCATCCCTGCTGTCATCTTCCTACTACCGTCGATTTTTTTTCTTCCCTTTTTGTCGTCATTTCTCTGCCATCCATGGGTACCAAGCCTGAAAACGTTCCTAAGACCCTTCACCGCGTCTATACATTGTGACCAACATCCAACACAAGGTCCGGGTGCTTGATGGCACAAAGGTCTCTTACTCTTCGTGGGTCAAGTTGTGCCAACTACATGCCAAGGGATACAAAGTCATGTCACACATTGACGGGACACCGCCTCCGGCCAAGACTGATGCAGAATATGAAGCAAGGACTGAAATCGATGCAATCATATTGCAATGGATTTATGGCACATTATCTGATGATTTGCTGGTTCGTGTTTTGGTAACCGAGTTGACCGCTCACGAGGCTTGGTGTTGAATCAAAGCCATCTTCCTCAACAACAAAGGCTCTAGGGTGGCGGTCCTTGAGCATGAATTCAATAACGTGACATTAAAATCCATGTCGTCACTTGAAGCCTATTGCCAAAAACTCAAGGAATTGGGCAGTCAACTCAACGACGTGGATTGTCCGGTTAACGATCAAAGACTTGTTCTTCAACTTGTTAGAGGACTCCCGCCAGAATACGATACCGTGGCATCGTATATCAATAAGTCTTCCCACGTGGGAGACCGCATGTAGTATGCTCGAATTGGACAATCCTCGTGAGCAGTTGATGTCATTCACATTTAGGTTTTAGATTGTGCATTGCCCCGACCCACTGGGATACCCGGTTCACCTGAGTGGAACACATCGGTGCTGGGATTAGGATTCCCGTACATAGCATATAAGCCCAAGCTTCTTAGGTCTTAAAACAAATTTCTAGTTAACCTACGAACTATAGTGGTTCTATGCTAACAATATTTGCATCTACAGGGGTGTGATTGCGTAGGATATATCAAGTACTTTGATGCATATTTTACAAATTTTGTTGGAGGCGTTGAACAATTGAATATCGTGTATGTATGCATGAAGAGGACCATGGAATCCTCTGGAAGCACCAGGTGAGTTTATTTAATTTATAATTCAAAAATCGAGTTTTATAAGTTTTACAATTCACCTTAACTTTTGAGTTGTATGTAGGTAATACAAGTGTATTTACAATTCAAAAGGCTACATTGTGACGGATTTACATCATTCACTTGTATTGTTAATATGGAATCTCCAAAACAAATATGCTGCCTGCATTGGCTATAGATTCTTGTGTATATGACAATATGTTATGTTGGGTTTCTAGAAACCCATGCATTATGATTTAAGAGTTATCACAAAAACGATATATATATATATATAAAAAGAGTTATCACACACACATATATACTATTATATATATGTGTGTGTGTTGCTTAATAACGTTTTATATTGTGGTTTGAATCCATTAACATTTACCAAACACTTACCTAAATAAGTGCTTACTGTCAACATTCAGCACTATCACTTGCCAAAATGCATGGTATCATATGCAGCAACATAATTTACCCGGTATGTGCTAACGAGTCATTGCCCTCACTTACCAAGTAAGACTCCTCCTCTTTTCTTCGCTCTTACTGGTATGCCATATTCATCTGGTAAGGTAATGTGACTTGGTAAGTGCTTACCCAAACAGCTCCTTAGCCTCTTCAGTGTTAATTAATAGGTTTTCTTTCATCTTATTAACTCATTTAAATCCTCTTGTAGATCCACAACTGAACCGCATTTCCTTTACTCTTACTAACCCCTTCCACCTATCTTTTAACTTTAGTAAATGGTAATATCGATCCTATTATTTGTCCATAAATAACTTGTAAAGAAATGTGCTTCAGTTTGATGTTACTGCAAATGACAGCATTGTAAAAGTTTTGGAAGTTAAACTGTCAGTATGTTACTAATGTAAAAATTACTTTTTTATTGGAAATTAAGTTGTCATTAATGTAAGAATTACTTTTTATTGGAAAACAAGTTGTTATTAATGTAAAACCTCTTCTTTACCTGTAAATGCTATATCGTTATGGTTCTATGGGAACTTTCTTATGTGATTTGCACCTCAATCATGTTCTCAGCTTCTGTAAAAACAAGCAGAGGAGAAGCTTTTAGGAAATCTAAATACATGGCATTCATCTATGCTTGTATGAAGTCAAATGGCTTCTTGTTTTGTTGCATGATATAAAGGTTGGTTGATACATATTTAAGCAGTGTGATAGTCCTTTGGCATTTGCAATAGCATCGAGTCATGATTAAACCAGGCACATGGTATTTGACTGTCATTTCTGAAGCAAAAAGGCCACTACAAGCATGAAAGCTTTGATCAGAATACAGATT
>CM058042.1:106210863-106224092 GCA_030169165.1 Centaurea solstitialis | reverse complement strand
AAAGTTTTAATTGTAATATGTAAAAGTTAGAATATTAAACTAATTGAAAGTTTAAGGACTTTAGGGCCTACCGGTAATTTCATATTATCTCAAAGTCCACACGATTGAAATCAACTTCGAAAGTACTCAAAGTAGTTCTAATTCTATAGGGGCATTTTTGTATTCTTCTAAAAGTTCAAATAATTTAAATGGTGGTCAAAATGGAAGCCTTAATGCTCCAAGGTACTTTTTGATTATATCTATCTATTTGGCCAAACTTACAAAAGTCTGGTTTTTAAATATTGAAAAAATTGTTTGATAACTTGCAACATTAAAATAATTATGATACGATAGATATCGCATTGTAAAAAGTTCATGAACTATTTTGATACGTTACAAAATTCATTTTCTAAGTAATCATTAATTGCAAATAAATTAAAGTGAACCAAAATTATAAAATAGAATAAAATAAAAATAAAACCAAAAAGGAAAACACGAGCCATCCTAGGTCCAAAATATTAGACTATAAAAGGAAGATCAAACAAAAAACCGAATAAATCTTTGGAAGTCGATAAAAAAATAAGGAAAAAGGCCTCTCGAAATCACTAGGGACCAATTTTTTGTATGCTCAAAATCAACTAAAGTTTAGTAAAAAATTAAGAACTTTGGAAATCAACCAAAAAACCTAAAAAAGTCCTATCGATTAAATTTGTCTAAAAACACATATAACGACCTTGCAAGCCTTTGATCAACCTAAAAACCCCGTTCGACATAAATAACCACCACACAGTTTGAATCTAGAACATAATTCATTCCTATGTTCGACCAAATTAATTGCACGGAGATGAACTGGATCAATTTTTTTAAACGCAGTTCATAGATGGACATGATATTAAAGGTGATTAAAGGTTCAAATTTCTTTTTATGGTTTTCAAGTCAACTCTTTTTTTTTAGCACAATCTTTCTCCTATATGGGTAAAATATGTTGCATATGTAATAGCTACCTTTTGTTTTTATTGTTTTAAATAAAACTTAGTATATTAAGTTATTTACTTAATAGTTTTGAAGGCCAAGTATAAAGAGGTCAATCATTATTCAAATGCAATAAAAGTTTGAATTGTCAATTCTAAAACAATGTTAATTAATTTGTACTATGGCGTGTTTTTAATGCGTTGCTTGACAAACCAAAAGAAACAAAAATTATATCTTATGGTCAACTTTACTTTAGTTTTAGGTTATATATGTCTCGTGTTATAAATTAAATATTCAATATAATTCATTTTCATAACAAATATATGGTAGATTTAATTTACCACAAAAGTCTTGTAATCGTCTTTTTTTATATGTATATTTGAATAGGTAGGTACCTACCCAAACCAATTAATATCTATACCAACTCAATTGAAACCATTTAGAGTAACTTAAAGTTCATACAAACAAATATTAACATGTATTATTGGAAGAAAGTTGATACTAAACATTAAAAAGTTAACTTAGTCGGCTTATAAGTTACATGTTTGAATGGACCATAAGCTAACTTATAAGTTATCTTTCTGAAAAACTACTTTCATTAGCGTTTTGATCACTTATGTGACTTATAATATTTTATTTCAAATATACCATTATTAAATGTGATATTTACACTACCAATTTTTAAAAATGTTTTTTTTTTTTGTCATTTTACAGTCATAAGCTATCTTATCAACTAGTTTATGCCAAACACATCTTATTCATTAGCTAGCTTATCATTCATCAACTATCTTATAAATCATCGACTATATTATCAGTCATCAACTAGTTTAGCAATCATCAGCTAGCTTATTAGTTATAAATAGCTTACAAGCTAGTTTGCCAAACATAACCTTTATGTATTAATTATAATTGATAAGTATACATTATTAGAAAAAAAAATTAATACCATTCCAAATTCAACACTGTCTTTTCTTTATAATCATACTTATCAAGGAAGAAGAGGAAGTGATTATTAATTTTAGAATTTTTTTTCATTTATTATGTAATTTCATGTTTCAAGTCATTTAGTTTTGTTTGTTACTTAACTAAGAACTATTTTATTCAAAATTATGTAAAGTCTATAGACATGATGATTAAGAAGCATTTGAAATTAAAACATGATTATTTAATGTTGTAACTTTAGAAATTATGTTAAAAATTATATAATGATTGATGGTTTTAGAATCACAACAATAAATTTTAGAATAGAGATAAATTAAAATAGCCTTTTCACCTTTATCTTAACAGATGTTGGGGTCTTAATTGCAAACTAATTAATATTAGTATCATATGAGTTGATGAATAAAAACAAGCAATTCGTAAGTTTGCTATAATAAATTATCTGAAATATTGAAAATCAACCAATTTACGAGATCAGGATTTCAAACCTTACAAACATTATATAGGTGTGTGTCTTAGAATTATTTACCATATATAAATGTTATACAATATCTAAAATAAAGAAAATAAAATTATTAGTTTTTCATTGCTACAATAAATTATCTACAAGAATATTTTCAAACAAAGAGGACATAGTAGAAAGGGAAAAATTTCCATCTTTAGAAAATTTTCAACAATATATTTTTAGTCAATAAATGATTTAAAAAGAAGACTAAATATTATATAAAATTTAAGAAATGAAAGATAAAAAATGTCCATATATAAATCCGTTAAAAATCTATTTAATTATATCTCGTTTATCCAGAGTTTTAGAATAAATGCCACCATCCCATAGTCAATTAGTCTCAGATGGTTTCAGGTTGTTAAGGATGTAGTATAGGCAAAACCTAAATAATTTTCTTTTTCCGAAAATTCTATTTAAAAGTATATATGAAATAGTATTACATATAGAGGGAGTTCATACGAAAAACATAACTTTTTAAGAAAACATGAGAAACAATCTCGACCACTCATCTCGGTCAACAAAGACGACTTTGACCGGTCCCCCCCCTTTAATAATCTCTACCCTCCCATGAATCGCGTCAATCCTCCGTGATCACGTTCACCGTAACCACGAGATGAGTGGCTAAGATTGCTTTTCAGTTTTTCTTAAATTCACATGCTTCTCATTTGAACCTTCCCCATTACATATATACATCTTGTTTTTTTCTTTCAATTACCAAATATGATTTCATTTTTTTATTATTATTTTCTCAATATTTATAATTCTTTTTCTAGAAGAAATTACTTGGATGACGTTATATACTATATACTATATACTTTCAAAAATACGTTAAAATAGTACCGGTAATTTACGCTAAAACGTAACGGTAATTTACTCTATTCGTAAAAACACGTTTAAAACCTTAAAAACCTTTGGTAGGCCATAAAAATGGCGTCCACCAAAATCACTTTTTTCAATCTCTAAAACCTTCAAAACCTCCCATGGCTTCCTCCAAATCACCTTCCTTAGCTTCCATGGCAGATGAATTCACAACAACAACAACACCAACGGCAGCGTATCCGTATCCACACACCGTCAATGTCGCAATCTTCGTGTCGGTAAAGCTTTCGGGCCACGAAAACTACTCGTTATGGAAGACGCAGATGCTCTGCCTCCTCGAAGGCCACGACATGCTCGGCTTCGTCGACGGAACTCTAGAACCGCCCCCGGAGGGGGCGCCAGACACCGCCCGGTGGTGGCGGAGGTCCGACGCGCTCCTCCGGGGGTGGATTCTAGGTTCGCTGAGCGAAGACGTGCTCGCGAACAGCGTAGGATTTAAAACAGCGAAAGAGGTTTGGGTGCATCTGGAAGGTTGTTACGGTAGTTATGGCGGTTTAATAGGTAAATCTGGTGGATCGGGAGGTGTGAAAGAAGGAATAGACGGTGGAGGCTGGAAGTTTGATGGTGGTTTGATTAGATCTACTCCGCATTCGAGGTCTCTGCCGGCTCCGTTGCGTGGCGTGTCGCAACAGATCGATCTGAAAGGGGATTCTGCGATCCCGGCGGCCGCGGACAGCCAGTTTGGGTCACGGAATAGGAAGTTACGGGGGTTAGATGGTATGGTGTTCGCGGAGGAGAGCTGGAACGGAACTTCGCCCACGATTCGGTCCATGGATTTATCTGAGATAACTGATTTCCTACAAGGTAACTTTTCGATTTCGATTTCGTTTTTGAATTTGAATTTGAATTTGAGATTTGGTTTCTTCATTAGTGATTCTAATTGCTAAACTTGAAGTGATATCAATGAAGTTTCAATTGGATAAAATTGTTAAAGTGAATTGATTTGATGAAATTTGGAAGATGATTGTAATCTAATTGATAAATTAAGCAAGTGAAGTCAACAACAACTTTCTGTTTTGTCTTTATGTATTTGTATTTTGCATTAGATTCCAAATTATTGGAGTTACACGTCACAATGTTTGGCTAGATTTGAAACCTCCCCCTTTCTCCTCCTCTCAAGTCTCAAGTAATTTTTTGAGATCAAATTTGTGGGGTTTTCAGGTATTCTTATATGTTATCAGAGCAAATTTCTACCACCGTAGAACATGGAACTTTAGTACGATTTTGTACTCGACTAGCCCTCTTGCTTCACTGTTGGAGTCCGAGTGTCGACTTAAGGCTGTTTGGTTGTATGGATAAAGTTGTCCGTGTGGATTAATCTGTCTACATAGATTGTGAAGGTTTTTGTTTGAGAGATTTTATATTTTCATGGATGTGAGGGGTGTGTTTTTTAAGTGGAAGGGGTATATTTGGAAATAACTTGGCTTTATGCATAAAGCTCCCCCCAATAACTTACTGAATAAGCTACTTCTTATGTCATTAAGCCACTACCAAGCAGTCATGTATAGCTAACGGAATAAGTTGTCAGTCTTATTAAACTACTAACAAACAAACCCCTAATTCCTCTATGGATAAAGTTGCCTATGTAGAATGGGGAAGCTTTTTTTTTTTTGTTTAGGAGGGGTTTATTCATTGATGAAAGAAGCTTTTTTTTAATTGAGAGGCGCATGTTTGGAAAAACTTAGACTTTCTGCACAAAGCTCCCCCTAAAGACTTACTGAATAAGCCACTTTCTATATCATTAAGACACTACCAAACATGTATACTTGACCAAATAAGTTGAGAGTCTCGTTAAGCTCATTTTAAGCCATTAACAAACATGCCCTTAGACTTTGACCATTTCTCTTCTATATTTGAATTTTTTTGGAGATAGTACATTCATCTGACTTGCCTCTGGTTCTGCTCCAGTAAAAACTTAGGAATACCTTAGAGGGTCCTTTTGCAAAACATGCTCTATGGAGAAGGTCATTGAGCTAAATAGCCTGTATGTATTATTGTACTATGTGTACATATTTAATCATGGTGATAGCATTTTGAAGTTTGAATAATTGTTTAACAGAAACAAATACAAACATAAGTGCGTACCTGCCGCTGTATAAAGCCGCTCTTAGAGGCGACTGGGAAGATGCACAAGATTTTATTGATCACGATGAAGAAGCGGCCACAGCCAATATCAACAAATACGGATTCACGGCTCTTCACATTGCAGTTGGGACAGGGAAGCAAGGCATTACCTTTGTCGAGAAATTGGTGGAAAGAATATCACCAAAAGCACTCATGAAAATGCTAACTTCTTCGGAAAAATACACACCGCTTCATATCGCAGCTGTTGTTGGCAACACCGCGGCTGTGAAGATCTTGGTGAATAAGAACCGGAAGTTGCTGTATGCTGAGGATGTAGATGGGCTTTTGCCCATTCATCGAGCTCTTATCAACTCGCATAAAGATACGTTCTTGTATTTGTTGGGTGTCACGAAAGCCAACCAATATCCTAATACGTTCAACGGCAACATGGGCGTTACACTTCTGTCTAATGTCATTTTTGCAGGATATTTTGGTGAGTATAAATAAATTTTGAGAACCTGGGAACCAACTGTTATCGTTAAGAACCTAAAATTGATTTGGAAGATGGACGTCATATTCATCATGAATGCTATACCATATTCATCATAAATGCTGTTCATATTCATAATGAATGTGTGACTGTGATGAATAGCCTGCCCATATTCACTATGAATGTGTTATTCATGATGAATAGAGGGACATCTGACGTGTTGTGGGCGGTTCCCGGGTTCCTAATCAATTTTTGTTCCTAACAAAACCTCCCTCTAGCCAATTAACATGAAATGTTAACTTTTTTTTTCTTTCTGTGTTTTTTTTTGACAGATATTGCACTCGATTTAGTCACTCGATATCCAGACTTGGCTACAACGATATCATCTGATAATGTCGATGCTCCATTGATGGCTATAGCAAGAAAAGCAGACGCCTTTGAGAGCGGATGCCGCCTAAGTTTCTTCGATAGCTTAATCTATAAATGTAATCTTTTATTCCCTTAGTATTAACCTTCAAAATGTTAAATGGTCAAAAAAAATAAGTCTTTTTGTATGTTTTGTTTCTTATTGCAGATGTTCCTCTGAATTTGGAGAACCTCAACTCAAAAACTAATAAGGGGGAGATGAACTTCTTAAATTCAGGTTTGTTACAAACTTTTCATCAATGGAAATCGTTCGTTTTCATATCTGTTTTGTGGGTCCAATTTTTATCTAACAAAATAAAACTTTCGTTACGTGTAGTTCATCAAGAACTCAGTTTCGTTCTCTGGAAAGTTGCGGGTAGGATCGGTAAGCATCAATTATCGTCTTCTTGAACTATAAATCAACTTAAAAAAAGGCAAAAACGGCTTATTCTTGAATCTTTATCTGAATCCAGTGCCACATATCACACACATTCAGAAGATGAAACTGGACCATCATCAAGCTCTTGCACTTGTGAAACTTTTGTGCCAAGAAATCAGCGCGTAAATCTCCATTCGAATAGCGCCCATTATTCGAACCCCATCGTTGAGGCTGCAAGCAACGGTGCTTACGAGGTCGTTCAGGAGATTGTTGATACATTTCCGCAAGCGATTTGGTACAGCGATAAAAGCGGCCATTTCATGATCCAATTGGCTATATTGCATCGTTGCGAAAAGGTCTACAATCTAACGTATCAAATGAGCGATCATAAGCATTTTCACAAGACCCTTAAGGATTCTTACAACAATAATCTCTTGCATCTGGCCGGAAAATTGGCGCCTCCCCAGAAACTCAATCTTGTTTCCGGTGCAGCGTTACAAATGCAGCGGGAATTGCAGTGGTTTAAGGTAAGAAATTTCGGTTTTTTCGTATATATGAATTATGACCCGTGTGGTATTTATATCTGAGGTACCAAAATGAAGAATTTACAAGTACGTTACACGAAATTAAAAAGATTTTCGGAGTAGTACTTAGGGGTGTAACCAAGTCGAGTTGATTAGAAGGTTAATCGAGCTGGGCTCAAAAAATTAATATTAGGCTCGAGCTTGACTTGAGATCGATTAACTTTTTAAATGTAGGGCTCAAGCTCGAGTATTTATTGAGTTATCGGGCTCAAGACTCGTTTATTGGTTTGTGCTAGATAATTTTTATATTTATATTGTATAATTAATAAAATAGAGTAAATTACAGTTTTTGTTCCTATGGTTTGTTAAAAGTTGTGATTTCCGTCCCTGTGGTTTAAAAATTGCGGTTCTCACCCCTATGGTTTGTAATTGATTGCTATTTACAAACCATTGGAAAATGAAAAATGGAAATTTCTAAACTACAGGGATGAAAATTGAGGTTTATAACAAACACAAAGACTAAAAGTGTAATTTACTCTAATAAATATATGAGCATTGAAAAAGGGTATGCTGGAATGGCTCGGCTTTGACTCGAAAACCGGAATCGAGTTTTCAAACAGGTTGAGTTGAACATTGGTGTTATAAAGCTCTGTCCGTTAAGTTAAACGAGTTCTATTTTCTGCTCAAGATCGAAGCTCGAGGTTGAGTAGCTCGTTAAAAGCTCAACTCCATTTTGTGATGATCATACTTTAATTGCTCGTATATCTGAATTAAAATTTGTGACTGTAGGAGGTCGAGGCATTTGTTCATCCGAAGTACAAAACCGAAAAGAACTCCTTCGAGCAGACACCCGAGATGCTTTTCTCTAAAGAACACAAGAAACTCGTGAGAGACGGTGAAGAATGGATGAAAAAAACCGCTGATTCATACACCGTAACCGCTGGACTCATCACAACGATCGTTTTCGCCGCAGCCATCACCGTCCCGGGTGGCAACAACGGTGACACGGGCCACCCGATTTATGCAAAAGAACTATCGTTCCTGATATTTGCCGTGGCCGACGCGATCTCGCTCTTCACATCCACCACATCATTGCTGCTGTTCTTGTCGATCCTCACGGCCCGTTATGCCGAACAGGATTTTCTCTTCACGTTGCCCTCGAGGCTGATAATGGGCCTCGCGACGTTGTTTCTGTCGACGACCTCGATGATGATCGCGTTTGGTGCGTCGTTGTATCTTTTGTTTGGGCAGGGGAAGGAGTGGATTCTGATCCCGATAGCGGCGTTGTCATGTTTACCGATAACTTGTTTCGTTACGTTACAGTTTCCGCTTCTTGTAGAACTAATCTCGTGTACTTATGGCCGTGGACTTTTCGGTAGGCAAAATAATCGTCCGTTTTATTAAGTCTGCTAATTGATTTATCTCTTCTATGATGACCGTGAAACGGGTTTAATTAGGATGCTAAAAAGGGTAGCGTTTATTTGTTATTTTATGGTCAATAAGATTATAAATCAAGAAAAACAAGAACTTGGGTTTTTATTGAGCAAGTGTTTTACATATTTTCAAGTTCAATCCCAGATGTTGTCAAGACTATTATAGCCAAGGTTCATATATAATTACTCCAAACTAATAGGCTATCAGTAACGGGAGTGGGCGGGCTGCGGGTTCAAGCCTGCCGGCTTAGGCAGGTTCAGAGGGTTCAACTACGAGCCTCGGCGGGTTCAGTGGGTTTGGTCACCGGCGGTTTCCCCGCACCGCTGAGTTTGTGTGTTGTGTGTGAGAGGGTTGGGAGGGTTGAGTACTTATTAAAGAGGGTTCCAGACGGTTAATTGTGAGGTTGAGAAAAAGCTAATGTGGAAGCTGATGTGGTAGTGGGGTACGCATAACCTTATACCCTTAAAAGGTTGAACGAATAATGGATTGTTTATTTAAAACAACTTATGTTTAACATCTTAAAAACCTTTTTATTTGCTGATTGGTCCCTTATAAGCCTTTTATTCAAACACCCAAATATTTACTAAGTAGATACATTATAAATAACAAATAAGAAGTTTCAATAATCAATCCCAAATATTAGAAACCACACGAATACCAAAAACAAAAAATCACTATCTTCTCACACACACGAAATAGTCCTTAAGTTTTGATAAATTGAAACTAATAGTCTCTAAAAAGAAAATCGATTTCTTTTTACAAGTGTGCAAACACTTGACAAGTATGTTATAAACACATAATGTCGATTTTATCGATTTCTTTTTACAAGTATGTTGTTAGCACTTAACAAAGCCTCGTAAACTAATCAGATGTCTATGGCATATGACGAAGTCCAAAAACGTCAAAAACCGTCCCTTTAACCGATCTCAATCTCAATCCATTGTAATACAGTTGGTCTTTAACAAGCTTTGAGATTAGACTTTAACCCATTCTCTTGACCAAATATAACTATTTTATGATCGTAGCGATCGGTATTTAATAGATTTTGTAGTCAGTAATTTATATTTAAGTGAACTATATAATATTTATATACAACAAATAGTTAAATGCTCTCCTCGTATTTGATGAGACCGGAGAATAGGGGTGTAAACGAGTCGAGCTTTTATCGAGTAACTCGAGCTCGGCTCGTTTGAGTCGAACTTTATCGAGTTTGAGCTCGAGCCCAAAAAACAAGCTCGAATATTTAACGAGCCGAGCTCGAGCTTTTAAGAGTTTGACTCGAGGTTCTTATCGAGCTTTTCGAGTCTTGTATAGCATATACATTTGTTTATATTATTATATATATATATTATGTATATATTAGGGGCATATATCAAAATAACCTAATATGTATCTTTAGAGCTTTTCGAGCCGAACTCGATCTATAACCTAAATAACGTGTTTTTTTATACAACTTCGAGCTTTTCGAGCCGAGTTCGAGCTATAATGTATCTTTCACGAGTCGAGCTCGAGCTATCAAGTCGAACTCGAGCTTAACATAAAGTCTCGAGCCGAGCTCGAGCCCTGTCTCGGTTCGACTCGTTTACACCCCTACCGGAGAAGGGGTGAGAAGGATACAAGACAAAATGGCAAGGGATGAGAATGGATCCAAGGATTACAAAAAGGGTATATCTGTAGATCATGAGATAGTTCAGGGACGATTTACGTAATTTCTTCAATTAAGAAGTAAGAAAAGCGGATGGCTTTTGCAATCAGCCGAGAGATAACCATCTATCTGAATCAATAAGCTTACCATGTTCTTCAAGAGGTCCAAAACCCCTCTTTTCTCTTTTCTCTTTCTCTTCAATTCCATTTCCAATTTCTTCAATTGAATCTTTAAATTTTCAAATCATTCAAACCACTCTACAATTGATCCAATTACACTTTCCAATTTCATCTTAATTTCTGGCTTAATCTGTGTCTGTGTGTGTGTTGATTTTGCAGGTTTAACTGTTCACTGATTATCGTTCAGCGATCGATTGCGTCTCTTTGATTTGGATGCAAACTTTCAGATCAATCAGCAATTTACTAATTTTTGTATTCATGGGGTCAGTCTCTTCAAAATTTGAACTTTTATTACTATCTCATATGTTATTGCCTTTAGTTATAAATCAGATAGATGACACTATTTTGATTGATTATGGATGTGATTTGTGTGTTTATGTTACAAAAGTAGTAATTTGAAGAAACTGAAATTGATTTAAGTGGACAAAAGAGGTATTGGAAAAGTGAGTGCTGGAGGTGTTAATTAAGATGGGAGAAAGGGGTATTTTTGTTATTTATACATGTAAAGAAAGGTGCAAATGAGAAGTGCTAAAAAAATACGAAGTAGAGAAGTGATGTCCACCACTTGAGTCCGGTCAATAAAGGTGGCTTTGACCGGTTACGGTGGACGCGATCACGAGGGATTGACGGGATTCATGGAGGGTGGAGACAATTAAAGGAGGGGGACCTGGTTAAAGTCGCCTTTATTGACCGGATGAGTGGTGGAGATCACTTCTCTACTTCTAATTTTTTTAGCACTTCTTCTCATTTGAACCTAATACTATACATGTATGTGTAGTTCTAGGGGTTTTTATGTTATAATGATTCGTGTTTCGTTTGATAAGATTTACGTTGTCTTCTCGAAACTCATTTTACGAAGAAAAGGAAAGGAAAGGAAAGCGAGGGAAAAGGGAGGAAAGTAAAAAAATAGTCGTGTTCTCGAGACTTTTTAAGGAGAGAAAGGAAAGGAAATGAAAACGAAGGAAAATAATGCTGAGTTTTCTTCTGAAACTTTTGGGAGGAAAGGAAAAGAAAAAAAACTAAAACTAATTAAAAAAACTACTGAAGTTATTAAAATTACAATACTATCCAACCTTTCGTTATAAAAGATATATTTTGAAGGGTACATTTGTAAAAATGAGATCTTTCCTTTCCTTATCTTTCTCTCCTGTTTAAGAACACGAATAAAAAAACTTTCTTTTCCTTTCCTTCTCTTTCGAGAACACAAATAGATAAATTATTTTCCTCTCTTTTCCTTTCCTTTCTATCCGTTTTTTTTTTCTTTCTTTTCTCTTCGTTTTGGGAAACACAACGTTAGTGGATTGGAGGATAAACTGGATAACTGAGGGATTTTAAGGTTTGGCTCTTTTGCAACAGGTTTAAAGGAGATTGGTGTCTTATATTCTTTACCTAGTTTGTTAATTTAACAATCAAATAGCTTTACCTATGTAGTTGGCTTTAAGGTTAACTTTTGATTGTTTTTGGAATCTGATGGTTTGCTTCTTGTGTAAGCAATAAGAAAGAATTAAACAAACTAAATGTGGTTTGGGGGTGATTCATTTTGTGTTCATGCTTAACTTGTTGTGGTGAAGAGATTGTGTGTGTTACGTAAATTGTTTTGTTATGAATCAGGAAATTATGCAAGAGAGCATGTATACGAAGTTATGTTCATTCTGTCAATTGCATAAACTCGTAGGAAAGAGTTTTCTGTGTTTGGTATCTGAAACTTACTGTGCTCTAATGCATTGGGTGATGGTAGACTTGAAGGATAAACTCAAGTCTCTTTTCTATGTAAGTTTTTCATGCTTGATCAAAACCTTAGTCGATTACCATCATAGATGTTTTTTTTTAGATAAGGTTCACCTGGGTTTGCCCAGACTACATCCTTGGTAATTTTTAGCGAGAGCTAAAGCATGCTCCCCTGGGATTAATACTCAGTGGCCCCTGGTCGTAGCTCGTAAATGTTTACCAGGTCGTAGCTCGTAAGTAGGGCTATAAAGCATTATCTGTTTTGGGTGAGGTTGGATTACTAATTACACTTACACAATGAAGGCAACATGTTTGATGTATGCTCTATATTGACCTCTTTTGGGTGGATATGAGTATAAAGAAAATCTGTGTGGGAACCTTAATGAATTCTTAGCCATGGGTTTCAAACTTTCAATTAAATTATCTAATAATGTATTATTCTCTTGTGCCTTTTAATTTCTTTTGGAAAAAAAATTATGTTATTGTTTTGCTATGTGTATACTTTTTCTTGTAAATTCTCCTAACTGTAAAATAAGTATTTGAAGGTAACCCATTTGGCAGTTCCGTATCCAACATATGATTGGCTCATCTGCGTGTTTATCTGCAATTTGCCGTTTTTTCTTTTCTTTCAATGTGTATATTTTATTTCAAAATTGCATTTGATTTGGAAGGCTGAAGTTGAAAGTGAGATGGTTTGGAAACTAGGAAGAAGAGCTAGGACTCTAACACCATACATCAGAAATATACTCCAATTTATTTACAATTTGGTCTGCTTATAAATATTATATATACTTTATCAATATTACTAGTAGCATTTTAGTTTTCAGGCTAAGACTCTTTTTAGTTTATCCTAATCATTTTTATGGTTGTAAACCTTATTTGCAACAGAGCAGAGGTTGTCTTGGATGTCCTAAGGTCCCATTTATGACCACTGATAAGAAGACAGCTGAAGCTCCTAAAAAAGATTCAGCCACAAATAAAAGTAGCATGGTACAAGACTTTTGGAGTAGCAGCACATTTGAGATGGATAATAGCGCAGCTCAGTCACAGTTAAGCGCCTCATCGGTTAGCATGTCAAACCCGAACCTTGACAGCCATTGTAGTTCT